>CM010620.1:14892805-15492805 GCA_003430845.1 Xanthoceras sorbifolium | reverse complement strand
TGTTCATCAGGAAATGAATCATCGATAGGAATACTTACCTTCTCTTCGTTGCAGCTGCGTTCTAGTCGAGAAAGATGGTCTGCCACCAGGTTTTCTGTTCCCTTCTTGTCCTTGATCTCTAGGTCGAACTCTTGCAGGAGTAAGACCCATCGAATGAGTCTTGGCTTGGCATCCTTCTTTGACATGAGATACTTGATCGCAGAATGATCAGTTTATACAATTATTTTGGCCCCCACCAAATATGACCTGAATTTTTCGAAAGCAAACACAATTGCCAATAACTCTTTTTCTGTGCTGGCATAGTTGATTTGAGCATCTGTCAAAGTACAACTAGCATAATAGACAACATGAAGGCGCTTGTCTATTCTCTGTCCCAATACTGCCCCCACAGCAAAATCACTCGCATTGCACATTAATTCGAATGGTAACTCCCAATTAGGGGTTGTGATAATTGGTACGGAGGTGAGCTCTTTTTTCAGCTTCTGGAATGCACTATGGCATTCTTCTGTGAACTCAAATGTTACCTCTTTTGACAATAGATTGCAGAGGGGCTTGATGATTTTGGAGAAGTCTTTTATGAACCGGCGATAGAAACCGGCGTGTCCTAGAAAACTGTGAACTTCTCTTATGGAGGTGGGTGGTGGTAATTTTTCAATGACTTCTATTTTCGCCCTGTCCACCTCAATCCCTGTTGATGAGATTCTATGGCCCAAGACAATGCATTCTTTCACCATGAAGTGACATTTCTCCCACTTCAGTACTAGATTCGTCTCTTCACATCTTTTAAGCACTAAGGCCAAATTGGCCAAACACACATCAAAAGACGAACCAAATACAGAAAAATCATCCATGAATATTTCAATGAAGCGCTCGACCATATCAGAAAAGATAGCCATCATACATCGCTGAAAGGTCGCTGGGGCATTACAAAGGCCAAACGGTATTCTTCTGTATGCGAAAGTACCATAAGGGCAGGTGAAGGTTGTCTTCTCTTGATCTTCAGGTGCAATAGGTATCTGATTGTATCCTGAGTAGCCATCAAGGAAACAATAGTACGCGTGCCCTGCCAGTCTTTTTAACATTTGATCAATAAATGGAAGCGGAAAGTGATCTTTTCTTGTAGCAGTGTTTAGCTTCCTACAATCAATGCACACTCTTCAACCTGTGACTGTTCTGGTGGGGATCAATTCATTGTTTTCATTTCTCACTACTGTGATCCCCCCTTTCTTTGGCACCACTTGCACCGGACTCACCCATGAACTATCTGAGATGGGGTATATGATTTCAGCATCTAGCAATTTAAGAATCTCTGCTCTGACTACCTCTTTCATAATCGGATTCAGCCTGCGTTGATGTTCTATTGAAGTCTTGAAATTATCCTCCATCAAGATCTTGTGCATGCACATGGTAGGGCTGATTCCCTTTATATCAGAGATAGTCCACCCCAATGCGGACTTGTGCTGCCGCAGCACTCCCAGAAGTTTCTCCTCCTCTGTTTCATTTAAGGTAGCTGAAATTATTACTGGGAGGGAGTTAGATTCCCCCAAATAAGCGTACCTCAAATGCTCAGGTAACTGCTTCAATTCGAGTTGAAGAGGCTTCTCGATTGAAGGTAGTATTTTAGGCTTCCCATGGCCTAAGTCTTCAAAATATCTCCTGCCCCCGTATGGCATAGGGGGTGCTGAATCAAGACGGAAAGCATACTCAGCTATGCTATCATTTTCTTCTTCTTTTGTCTCTCCATGAGCCAAACAAGCTTCCAATGGCTCTTCAGGAATGCTCTTCGCAAAGGCTTCTTCAACTAAAGAGTCGACTGCATCAACTCTCAGGCAAGTGTTCACAGTAGTTGCAAATTTTGTGGCCTTGAACACGTTGAAGACTGCCTCTTCCTCGCCCACACGCAGTGTCAACTTCCCTTACTGCACATCTATTAGTGCTCCTCCGGTTGCTAAGAATGGTCTCCCCAATATGAGAGGAATATCAACATCTTCCTCCATCTCTAGCACAATGAAATCCACAGGGAAGTAGAATTTGTCCACCTTGACTAGCACATCTTCTATCACTCCGTAGGGATATTTGACAGAACGGTCTACCAATTGGAGTGTTACACTTGTTGGCTTCACTTCGCCTAAGCCTAGTTTCCTGAAAACAGAAAAAGGCATCAAATTAATGCTAGCACCTAGATCGCACAAAACTTTAACAAATTCAGAACTCCCAATAGTGCAAGGAATAGTAAAACTCCCTGGATCTTTTAATTTCTGAGGTAATTTGTTCTGAATGATGGCACTGCATTCCTCAGTCAAGGCAACGGTTTCATGATCTTCAAGCCGTATTTTCTTTGATAGAATTTCTTTCAAGAACTTCACATATGATGGCATCTGAGCTAAAGCTTCTGCAAAAGGAATGTTAATATGAAGTTTCTTAAAAATTTCAAGAAATTTAGTAAAATTCTTATCTTCTTTGTGCTTCTGTAGCCTTTGCGGAAAAGGTACAGGTGGCACATATGCCTTGACTACTTGGACAGGCGGAAGTGGTTTATCACTCTTTTCATTTTGACGAACTGGTGGTGTGGACGGTGATTCAATGCTTGTTTCATTTGCTTCAGCTTCTTGTTGAGAGTGGTCTCTTCCTGCAGTATTTTCTATTTCTTTTCCACTCCTCAAAGTGATTGCTTTACAATGCTCATTGGGATTGACTTCAGTGTTGCTTGGTAATGTGCCATGAGCTCTGTTTTGTGTCTCTCTAGCTATCTGGCCAATCTGTACCTCAAGCTTCTGAATGGCGGCTTGATTTTGCTGCGCCACATGGTCAATCTTCCCATCCATCTTTTTCATTGCTGCGTCTTGTCCGTCCATCCTGGAATCAATTTTTGACATGAATTTAACCAGCATGTCTTCTAGAGCTGGTTTCCTCTCTTGCTGATTTGTTCCTTGATTCCGATGGACATTGCCTTGATTCTGAAAACTAGGTGGACCGGGTTTTGCATTGCTGTTCTGCTGATTATCTCTCCATGAGAAATTTGGGTGATTTCTCCATCCAGGATTTTAAGTGCTTGAGTATGGGTTGTTGTATGGCTTGCTGAAGTTTTGCACATATTGTACCTGTTCAGCACCGCTGGTACCTGCAAAAAAAGAATTACCCATTGTGCACTCAGCATTACCGTGTGGTCCTTCACAGTTGTCACATCCAGGAGTTGCTGACTGTATGGAATTTACATTCCATTTGTTGATTTGGCTCGACAAAGAAGCAACTTGTGCTTTGAGTGATGTGATTTCGTCAACCTCATACGCTGTAGCTGACCCAACTGCTTTCTTGTGACATGCTCTCTCATATGCCTACATATAGCTATTTGTGGACATTTCCTCAATTAGCTGATGAGCTACGTCAGCTGGCTTGCTCATTAAAGCACCTTGAGCGGATGCATCTAGCATGCTTCGGTTTTGTAGTGTGAGCCCGTTGTAGAATGTCTGCACTACTAGCCAATCGGGTAAGCCGTGATGCGGACACTTCCTCAAAGTATCTTTGTATCTCTCTCAGGCTTCATATAACGATTCCATCTCCATTTGGGCGAATAGAGCGATATCGTTTCTAAGCTTTGCAGTTTTCCCTGGTGGAAAATACTTGGTAAGGAAAGCTTGAGCTAGGCCTTCCCATGTAGTGAACGTGTTCGGTGGCAATGAATTCAACCATAATTTAGCTATGTCCCTTAATGAAAAGGGAAATATCCGCAGCCGAATTGCATCGTCAGACACCCCATTTTGCTTGAAGGTGTCGCATATTTCCAGAAATCGCTCCAGGTGGCTATTTGGGTCATCAATTGGCATACCCCCAAATTGAACAGTATTTTGTATCATTTGAATGATTGCAGGCTTGATTTCAAAGTTGTTAGCCCCAACTGGAGGTCGTCGAATGCTCGACTGATTTCCTACCATGGTAGGAATGGCATAATCTCGCAATGCCTTGGTAATTTCTGGAGGTGCTTGTTGCTGCTCATTTTGCTGCCCTTGATGGTCTTCCATTGTAACTTGCTATCGTGCTTGCCTCACTCTTTGAATAAGTGTTCGCTCGATTTCTGGATCAAGGGCTTCGAGAGACTCTAAACTACTACTACGTCTTGTTTGTCTCATACACAAATAAAAATTCCTGCACACAAAAAGAATCACACAAATAAGAAAACAAATGTAAAAAGAAATTGAAGAAAATAAAGAAAATATCCAGATTAGTACTAGACTAAGTTGGTATCAATATCAATTATGACTAAACCGTTCCCCGGCAACGGCGCCAAAAACTTGACACGCCTTTTGTATACCCGCAAGTATACGTGGTCGGCTCAAGTAATATAGATTTGTGAAGTCCGAATATCGTTCCTACGAGGACGTTTAGAAATTGAGTACTGAAATTTACCAAGCTTAATACTATCTAAATGATTAATTCAATGGTTGTGATTTGTGATTTATATTCTAAATGAATGAAAACTTGAAATTAAATTATCTTTTTATCAATGGAGATGGGAACTAGGGAATCCGACTTCACTTACTAATCCTAATGATATGAGATAATCATGTATGGATGTCCAAATTGATGATTGATGATCATGTTAACAAATTATCTGAAATCCTCTCTCAAGGGAAATCGAATCTATTCAACACATACTAACACCCTATCTCTCGATGAATGTTAAATATACGAGAATGCATTAAACATGGAAACATATGAGATCAAATAACCTACACCAATATATCTCTATTTGGTTCCTAGGTCATTGTGTCAATTTATCGAACACGTGGTGGGCGTCTCCTTTCGGTACTTAATCCACCACAACAAGATATCGAATATTGGTGATCAATCAATTAAACATTAAATCAACACTCAATCATATAACTCAAATCATCCAAACATTCATTAATCTCAATCAAAAGTCATAGCAAGTTCCATCATCATCCCTAGTGTAATAAATTAGTTCATCACTAGAAAATAAAAATACATAATATTATAAATCAAGAACAACATGAATAACACAAGATTAAAGGAAAGATTGTGATAGAAAAACTCAATGAAGCTTGACTCTCGTCGAAACCGAATCGGTAGAGCTTTTCCGTGCACGAATCCGAATCCTAAGAGCGATTGAAGTCGTCCGGAGAATCGATCCAATGGTTAGCTTCCTAGACCCTCTTCTCTCTTCTTCTTCCTCCTTCTCTCTCTCTTTCTTGTCTTGTTCTGAAAATACCCCCGATCCCCTTTCTCTCTCATTACTTTCTATTTATAAGAAGCACTTAAGGGTTTGCTGGAAATTCCTTGCCGCGATCGCCACCGCGACCTGTGGTCGCGCTGGCTTGGTCGCGGTGCTCACTGGTTTGTTTGAACTGCTGCATAGCGAGCTTCACCGCGAGCTGAGGTCGCGCTGGCCAGGTCGCGGTGCTCACTGCCAAGGCCTCATCATTCAGCACGATCCCATCACCGCGACCATGGGCTGCTCGCCATGCTCTCTGCCAAGGATATCACTCTCACCGCGACCACTTCATCGCGACCTGTGGTCACGGTGAGCGGTCGCGCTGCTCACTGCCATGATCCACATTTTCCACCACGATCAGCACAGCGCGACCATAGGTCACGATGGCTAGGTCGCGATGCTCCCTGTCAGAAATCACGGTTTTGGACCGAGAATTCCAATCTTTGCGCGGTTCCGAGAGAAACACCTACAACCTACAAACACTTAACAAACACATCAAAAGCACCAAAAATACTCAAGAATACAATTAAAAGATACGGTTTAAGGGTCGTAATTATATGAAAATAAATGACCGATCAAGGGGCAGAGACCTCTGCCTCTAGTCGCTAGGGGGTCGTACTACCCTAAAGAGGTGCCTTGGGGGCAATCGTACTTAACCAGGTCGATAATCTCGACTACTTTGGAGAGGTGGATGTGGTAAACAGCGAGGAGATACTGGAAAGTCTCCCTCAGGCTGCTTAAAAGGGGTTGCGCCGAAAGAAAGATATTTTTGCGTCAGCCTTTCCAGGATCTATCGGGGGAGTCTAAAAATTATGGCGAATTCTTTTCAATTCCATAGTGGTCACTAGTTGTTGGTACTTGCTGTGCCTGATAGGGCTGCTTACCCTCCTCCCGATTTTGTTGCTATCAGTCGTCATCATTGCTCACGGGTTTGAGGTTCTCTATCTTGGGATTCCTCATCGACGTGCTGAACTTCTTGAAGCTTGCTCCCATGTAGCTTACCCCCAACTCGTATGGCCAACTTCTCATCCTCAATCTCTTATTCAGGATGAATGGGCTTCCCCCTCCTAGTGACAATTTTATCAAGTACTGTTTCGCCCTGAGACAGTGCCCATTGCCAAAGGGTTCGCCTGAAGATGCACTCCATGACGGGATGCACTATCTGGTGGTGCAGCTAGTGAGTATAGGGAGATGCTACAGGTGAACTCTAGTTCGAACACTGGGGACTAGAAAATGAACTATTTCTTTGTTAAGGGCCTCGAAATCGAGCTCCTAAAAAATAGGAGTTTCGTGCTGAAGCCCGGTGAGTTGGTTTTGTTTCTTATTTTCCTTGTCTGTGCCACGTAATTGCCTTTTCCCTTTTTATTTGCAGACGGAACGGGCTCGAACCCTTTTCTTTTTGACGAGGAGATGGAGATGCTTAATGCTCTCACAGCCTTGATCCTAAGGGACCCGAGGGAGCTCGCTGCATATAAACAGGTGTTACGCCCTTTTGTACCCACAAGTATAGGGGGTCGGTACAAGTAATACAATGAGAGTAAATTATCATCTCCATATGGATACATAGGCGTTGAGTACTAAAATTAACCAAGTCTATATCTATTTGAATAAATCAAAATGGCTGTGAAAATAACTAACTAAAACTAAACAAAACAAAATAAAAAGTGAAACTTGGATTGAAGGGAGAACTAGCTAGGATTTCCGATTTCACTAATTATGTCCAAATGAATGGAAATACAAACGTAATGAAAATGAGTTATTTTCGGTTGATGATCGTATTAACTAAATTGTTCAATGTCCTCTCTCGAGATAAATTGAACATATTCACATATACACTAATATCATATCTCTCGATGAATATCCAAATGTATGCGAATGCATTAATAACAATAACTTTTCCCGAACTTTAAAATTTTCAACACAAGACACAACACTTCAAATAAGCTCATGGGCAAGGGTTACCAAATACTAAACCACAAAATTTAAAACAATAAATAAAAATAAAATAATATACAAAATAATATACAGATGTCACATGATCGCTTGAGCTTTTGCCCACCTGCCCCATAATTGGTATCTCCTCATCAGCTTATCGCACCATCCTAGCCATATGACTGGAAGAGAAGATAATTCGCCCAGCCCTGTATACCTCGAATAAGAAGGTAGCATTTTACGGTCCAAGCGCGGTGGTTGCTCAAAAGGTGGAGGCGGTTTGGGTTTTCCTTCTCCAACATCTACAAAAATGTATGTATCTTGGTGGCTGATCGGTAATTTATTATCATATAATTACAACCCTTGGATTGTCTCTTTTGATTGTTTTCTTGAGTATTTTTGGTGCTTTTAATGTGTTTGTTAAGCTTGTGTAGGTTTTAGGTGTTTCTCTCGGAGCTACGCGAAGATTGGAATTTTCTGTCCAAAACCGTGTTTTCTGGCATGGAGCAGCGTGACCAGCCATCGCGACCTCTGGTCGCGCTGCGTTGATCGCGGTGGAAGATGAGAATCCTGGCAGAGAGTACCGCGACCACAGGTCGCGATGAGGTGGTCGCGGTGAAAGTTGAGGTTTTTGGCAGAGAGCATGGCGACCAGCCAGCGCCAAGGCTAGTCGCGTTGAAGTGATCGTGCTGAAAGATGGGAGCTTGGCAGTGAGCATCGCGATCAAGACAGTGTGACCTCAGGTCACAGTGAGATGAAATCAAGTAATTTCTAGCCATCGCGACCAAGCCAGCGCGACCACGGGTCGCGGTGGATGATTGCGGCGAGGAATTCCAGCAACCCTAAGTGTCTCTATTAATAGAAAGAGAGGAGAGAGAAAAGGGATCTCGAAATATTCAGAAGAAGACAAGAAAGAGAGAGAGAAAGAGGAAGAAAAAGAGGGAAGAAGGTCTAGGAGACTAGCCATCGGATCGATTCTCCGGACGACTTCAATCGCTCTTAGGATTCAGATTCGTGCACGGAGAAGCTCTACTGATTCGGTTTCGACGAGAGTCAAGCCACATTGAGTTTTTCTATCATACTCTTTCCTTTAATCTTGTATTATTCATGTTGTTCTTGATTAATAATATTATGTATTCTTATTTCCTAGTTATGAACTAATTTCCTACACTAGGGATGATGATGGAACTCACTATGAATTTTGATTGAGATTAATGAATGTTTGGATGATTTGAGTTATATGATTGAGTGTTGATTTAATGTTTTATTGATTGTATATTGATTAATCACCAATATTCAATATTTTGTTGTGGTGGATTAAGTACCGAAAGAAGACGCCCACCACGTGTTCGATAAATTGACACAATAGCCTAGGAACCAAATAGAGATATATTGGTATAGGTTGTGTGATCTCATATGTTTCCATGTTTAATGCATTCTCGTATATTTAACATTCATCGAGAGATAGGGTGTTAGTGTGTGTTGAATAGGTTCGATTTACCTTAAGAGAGGATTTCAGATAATTAATTAACATGATCATCAATCATCAACTTGAACATTCATACATAATTATCTCATATCATTTGGATTAGTTAGTGAAATCGGATTCCCAGTTTCCATCTCCATTGATAAAAAGATATTTTAATTTCAAGTTATAGATCATTTAGAATATAAATTACAAATCACAACCATTGAATTAGTTATTTAGATAGTATTAAGCTTAGTTAATTTCAGTACTCAATATCTAAACGTCCTTGTGGGAACGATATTCGGAACTCACAATTCTATATTATTTGTGTCGACCCCGTATACTTGCGGGTACAGAAAAGGCGTGTCAAGTTTTTGGCGCCATTGCCGGGGAACAGTTTAGTCATAATTGATATTGATACCAACTTAGTCTAGTACTAATCTGGAAATTTTCTTTATTTTCTTCGAAATTATTTTTTACATTTTTTTTTTTTACTTGTTTGATCTTTTGCTTGTGCAGGAAATTCCATTTGTGTATGAGACAGACGAGACGCACTAGTATAGAGTCTCTCGAAGCCCTTGATCCAGAAATCAAACGAACACTTATTCAAAGAGTAAGGCAAGCAAGACAGTAAGCTACTATGGAAGACCATGCATAGCAGCAACAAGCGCAGCAACAAGTAAATCCAGATATTGCCAAGGCATTGCGAGATTATGCCATTCCTACCATGGTGGGAAATCAGTCGAGAATTCGACGACCTCCAATTATAGCAAACAATTTTGAAATCAAGCTTGCAATCATCCAAATGATTCATAATACTATTCAGTTTGGGGGTATGCCAATCGATGATCCAAATAGCCATCTGGAGCGATTCCTGGAAATATGCGACACCTTCAAGCAGAATGGGGTGTCTGACGATGCGATTCGGCTGCGAATATTTCCCTTCTCGTTGAGGGACAGAGCTAAGTTATGGTTGAATTCATTGCCACCGAATACCTTCACAACATGGGAAGGCCTAGCTCAAGCTTTTCTTGCCAAGTATTTTCCACCAGGGAAAACAGCAAAGCTCAGAAACGATATCACTCAATTCACCCAATTTGAGATGGAATCGTTATATGACGCCTGGGAGAGATACAAGGATTCATTGAGAAAGTGCCCACATCACGGTTTACCTGATTGGCTTGTAGTGCAGACATTTTATAATTGACTCACATAACAAAACCGAAGCATGTTAGATGCAGCCACTCAAGGTGTTTTAATGAGCAAGCTAACTACAATCGCTCATGAGTTAATTGAGGATATGTCCACAAATAGCTATATGTGGGAAAATGAGAGAGCAAGTCACATAAAAGCAGTTGGTTCAGCTATAGCTTTTGAAGTTGACGAGATCACATCATTCAAGGCACAAGTTGCTTCTTTGTCAAGCCAAATCAACAAATGGAATGTAAATTCTATTCAGTCAGTGACTCTAGGATGTGACATGTGTGGAGGACCATACGTTAATACAGAGTGCACAATGGGTAATTCTTTTGCAGGTAGTAGCAGTGCTGAACAAGTACAATACGTGCAGAACTTCAGCAAACCATACAACAATCTCTACTCAAACACTTACAATCCTGGCTGGAGAAATCACCCAAATTTCTCATGGAGCAATCAACAGCAGAATAACAATACGAAGCCTATTCCGCCTGGCTTTCAAAATCAGGGTAATTTTCAAGGGAATCAAGGAACTAATCAGCAAGAGAGGAAACCAGCCTTAGAAGACATACTGGTCAAGTTCGTGACAAAAATTGATTCCAGATGGACGGTCAAGACACAGCAATGAAGAAGATGGATGTGAAGATTGACCGTGTAGCACAGCAAAATCAGGCCGCCATTCAGAAGCTTAAAGTACAGATTGGCCAGATAGCCAGAGAGACACAAAGTAGAGCTCACGACACACTTCCTAGCAATACTGAAGTCAATCCCAAGGAACAGTGTAAGGCAATCACTTTGAGGAGTGGGAAACAAGTAGAAAATACAGCTGGAAGAGATCACTCACAACAAGAAGTTGAAGCAAATGAAACAAGAAGTGAATCACCTTCCACTCCGCCTGTTCGTCATAATGAGAAGAGTGATGAACCACCTCCGCCGGTCTAAGAAGTCAAGGCATATGTGCCACCTGTACCTTTCCCTCAAAGGCTACAAAAGCACAAAGATGATAAGAATTTTACTAAGTTTCTTGAAATTTTTAAGAAACTTCACATTAATATTCCTTTTGCAGAGGCCTTAGCTCAAATGCCATCTTATGTGAAGTTCTTGAAGGAAATTCTGTCAAAGAAAAGGCGACTTGAAGATCATGAAACCGTCGCCTTCACTGAGGAGTGCAGCGCCATCATTCAGAATAAATTGCCTCAAAAACTAAAAGATCCAGGGAGTTTTACTATTCCTTACACTATAGGGAGTTCTGAATTTGTTAAAGCATTATGTGATTTAGGTGCTAGCATTAATTTGATGCCTTTTTCTGTTTTCAAGAAACTAGGTCTGGGCGAAGTGAAGCCTACGAGTGTAACACTCCAATTGGCAGACCGTTCTATCAAATATCCCTATGGAGTGATTGAAGACGTGCTAGTCAAGGTTGACAAGTTCTATTTCCTGGTGGATTTCATCGTGCTTGAAATGGAGGAAGATGTTGATATTCCTCTCATATTAGGGAGACCATTCTTAGCAACCGGAGGAGCATTAATAGATGTGCAGTAAGGGAAATTGATGTTGCGAGTGGGTAATGAAGAGGCAGTTTTCAATGTGTTCAAGGCCACAAAATTTGTAACAACTGCAAACACTTGCCTTAGAGTTGATGCAGTCGACTCTTTAGTTGAAGAGGCCTTTGAGAAGAGCAATCTCGAAGAGCCACTGGAAGCTTGTTTGACTCACGGAGCGACAAAAGAAGAGGATAATGAAAGCATAGCTGAATATGCTTTCCGTCTTGATTCAGCAGCCCCTATGCCATACGGGGGCAGGAGATATTTTAAAGAATTAGGCCACAGGAAGCCTAAAATACCACCTTCAATTGAGAAGCCTCCTCAGCTCGAATTGAAGCAGTTACCTGAGCATTTAAGGTATGCTTATTTGGGGGAATCTGACTCCATCCCATTCTTAATTTCTGCTACCTTAACTGAAGCAGAGGAAGAGAAACTTTTAGGAGTGCTGCAATAACACAAGACCGCATTGGGGTGGACTATTTTCGGCATAAAGGGAATCAGCCCTACTATGTGCATGCACAAGATCTTGATGGAGGATAATTTCAAGACTTCAATAGAACATCAACGCAGGCTGAATCCGATTATGAAAGAGGTAGTCAGAGCAGAGATCCTCAAATTGCTAGATGCAGGAATCATATACCCTATCTCAGACAGTTCATGGGTGAGTTCGGTGCAAGTAGTGCTAAAGAAAGGGGGGATCACGGTAGTGAAAAATGAAAATAATGAATTGATTCCCACCAGAACAGTCACAGGTTGGAGAGTGTGCATCGATTACAGGAAGCTAAACACTGCGACAAGAAAAGATCACTTTTTGCTTCCGTTTATTGATCAAATGTTAGAGAGGCTGGCAGGGCACGCGTACTATTGTTTCCTAGATGGATACTAAGGGTACAATTAGATACCTATTGCACCTGAAGATCAAGGGAAGACAACCTTCACCTGCCTTTATGGTACTTTCGCCTACAGAAGAATGCCGTTTGGTCTTTGTAATGCCCCAACGACCTTTCAGCGATGTATGATGGCTATTTTTTCTGATATGGTCGAGCGTTTCATCGAACTATTCATGGATGATTTTTCTGTATTTGGTTCGTCTTTTGATGTATGTTTGGCCAATTTGGCCTTAGTGCTTAAAAGATGTGAAGAGACGAATTTAGTACTTAATTGGGAGAAATGTCACTTCATGGTGAAGGAAGGCATTGTCTTGGGTCATAGAATCTCATCAACGGGGATTGAGGTGGACAGGGCAAAAATAGAAGTCATTGAAAAATTACCACCACCCACTGATGCGACTTTTTGTACCCGCAAGTATACGGGGTCGGCACAAGTAATAAAATGATGAGTAAATTATCGTCTCCACAGGGATATTTAGGCGTTGAGTACTAAAATTAACCAAGCCTATTTCTATTTGAATAATCGAAAGATATTAAATGATAAAAATATAAAGACATGAAAATAAAGCAAGCAACCAATATGAGAGATTAGTTACGGTATTTGAATTCACCTATTCCATCCGATTGAATTTCATGAAAGCACATTGTTGAGGTTTAACTATGCATGATGATGACCGTGTTCATCTAATTTATCCAAAGTCCCCTCTTGAGGTAAATCGGACCTATTCCGCACACACTAATATCCTATCTCTCGATGGTATATCCGAGTGCATGGAAATGCATTAGTTACAATAAACACCCTATGTGATCACACAAGCAAATTAGTATATCTCTATCCAATTCTACTTGTGGTGGACATTATATCGAGCACGTGGTGGACGTCTCCTTTCGGTACATAACACACCACCAATTTATCATCTAAATGTAGGGCTTCACATTCAAAGCATTAAGTACAATAAAACCACTCAACAACACAATAATCAACCGCAACAAATTAAACAATCAATTCATTCAATCATCATAGAATAGGATCCATCAAAACCCCAACTCACAAGTTTAGCTCATAATCATAGTTTTCAATAATTAAACTAAATTAAATTAACTAAAACAATTAATATAAATTGAGACGGATTCAATGGAGGATAATGCGAGGTGGTCACACGGTTCCAATCACGGAAATGGAAAATATATTGATTATTATTAAGCACATAATATCATGAGATAAATCACATAAAATATATTCATAAACAATAAAAATCCAAATCCGTTTACGGTTCCGAAAATCACCTAACAATAGTTCTAACAACTCATAATCATAAATGAACAATCAAGGAAGATTAATGAGATGAAATACAACCCATTGAAGCTCTCAAGACTCGAAGATCCGCTTTGGTCCGGCTTGAACTTCTCCGCTTTCGATCTTCGTCTTCTTCGATGAACACCCACGATCTAGAGATGTTGTGATGATTTGTGATGCTTGGGATGTGTTTGGGAGGAGCAAGGAGGATGGAGGTCACCCTTGGAGCAGCTTGAAGGCTGCCTGGACTGCTGCCACGAGCTCTCCCTCCTCTGGCAAGTTTCTGCAACTTTCATTTTATAGACAGCCCTTAGGGCTGCGTTTTCTCTTCACCGCGACCACCACCGCGACCTGTGGTCGCGGTGGCTTGGTCGCGGCCTTCACTGGCCTGCTGGAAGTGGCTGGAACGCGAGCAGCACCGCGAGGAGGACAGGTCGCGGTCTTCCTCGCCACCTTCACTGCTGCCATTTTCTTCTCCATCGCGAGCTTCATCGCGAGCTGCTGTGGTCGCGGCTGCCCTCGCGCTGCTCACTGTCTGGACTGGGTCATCATCGCCGCGAGGTGGAGGACGCGAGCTGGGGCTAGTCGCGCGAGGCATCGCGGTGCTCACTGGTGGTCTGGTTCGTCTTCAACGCGAGCTGCTGGACGCGAGGAGAGGGCTGGTCGCGCATGCATGACGAGATTTCATTTTTTTGTTTTATTTCTTAACCAAAACAGCGTCGTTTTGGACCAAAGCATTGGTCCAAAACGGCGCCGTTCCACTTTAAGTTAGAAACCTAAGGTGCAAAACGCACCGTTTCACTAATGGCTGGGGGAACTTTCTGAAATTTTAACTTTGCCCCAGAACTTTGCTATTCTTTCATAAATGCCCTTCCCCAAAGTTACTGAATATACAGTTTTTCCCCATAAATATACAAAATCATCACTTAGGTCCCTAAACCTGCACACTCAAGGAAAACACATCAAAAGCACCAAAAATACTTAAGAATACAATTAAAAGATACGGTTTAGGGGTCGTAAATATATGAAAATAAATGACCGATCACCCACCTCAGTAAGAGGAGTCTGCAGTTTTCTAGGACACGCCGGTTTTTATCGCCGGTTCATTAAAGACTTCTCCAAGATCATCAAGCCCCTCTACAATCTTTTGTCAAAAGAAGTAGCATTTGAGTTCACAGAAGAATGCCATATTGCATTCCAGAAGCTGAAAAATGAGCTCACTTCCGCACCGATTATCACAGCCCCTAATTGGGAGTTACCATTCGAATTAATGTACGATGCCAGTGATTTTGCTGTGGGAGCAGTCTTGGGTCAGAGAATAGACAAACGCCTTCATGTTGTCTATTATACGAGTCGTACTTTGACAGATGCTCAAATCAACTACGCAACCACAGAAAAGGAGCTGTTGGCAATTGTGTTTGCTTTCGAGAAATTCAGGTCATATTTGGTAGGGGCCAAAGTAATTATATACACTGATCATTCTGCGATCAAATATCTCATGTCAAAGAAGGATGCCAAACCGAGACTCATCCGATGGGTCTTACTCCTTCAAGAATTCAACTTGGAGATCAAGGACAAGAAAGGAACAGAAAATCTAGTGGCAGACCATCTATCTCGCCTAGAACGCAGCTGCAAAGAAGAGAAGGTAAGTACTCCTATAGATGATTCATTTTCTGATGAACAACTTTTTGTTTTACAGGCTCTTATGACCCCATAGTATGCTGATTTCGTGAACTACTTGGTGAGCGAGATCGTTCCACCAGATTTGACCTATCATCAGTGGAGGAAGTTCTTCGCCGACGTGAAATACTACATGTGGGAGGAACCATACTTGTTCAAGTATTGTTCAGATGGTATAATTAGTCGTTGTGTGCCAGAAACTGAAATCAGAGATATCCTCCTGCATTGTCATAGTTTGGAGTGTGGAGGACACTTCAGTGCTTCAAAGACGTCCGCAAAAGTTCTTCAATTAGGCTTATAGTGACCATCAATAATTCAAGATACCCACCGCTTCATTAACTCTTGTGATAGATGTTAGAGGACGGGCAACATCAGCCACCGGAACCAAATGCCTCAAAACCCTATCATAGAGGTCGAGCTATTTGACTTATGGGGAGTTGATTTCATGGGACCATTTCCCATGTCTTTCAACAACCAATATATTCTGGTTGCGGTCGATTATGTCTCAAAATGGGTGGAAGCCATAGCTACTCCGACAAATGATACGAAGGTAGTGTTAAAGTTTTTCAAGAAAAATATTTTTTGCAAGTTTGAAACACCGCGGGCAGTCATCAGTGATGGAGGTTCGCACTTCTGCAACCGGCAGTTTGAAGCACTACTCAAAAGATATGGAGTGACTCACCGCATCACCACACCATACCACCCTAAGACAAGCGGACAGGTGGAAATTTCAAATAGGGAGATCAAGCAAATTCTGGAGAAAACGGTGAATAGCTCCAGAAAAGATTGGTCGGTCCGGCTAGACGATGCACTATGGGCTTACCGGACAGCTTTCAAAACCCCTATTGGGATGTCTCCCTATAGGTTAGTTTATGGGAAATCATGTCATCTACCAGTAGAGCTCCAGCACAAGGCTTTTTGGGCAACGAAGGCGTTTAATTTTGATATACAGCTAGCAGGCAAAAAGCGTTTTTTGCAGCTAAATGAATTAGAGGAGTTTCGGTTGGATGCGTATGAGAACGCACGAATCTACAAAGAGCGCACCAAAAGATGGCATGACAAGCATATTGTGCGAAGAGAGTTTGAAGTGGGGCAGAAGGTTCTTCTATTTAACTCTTGCTTGCGGCTTTTTCCAGGAAAGTTGAAATCACGATGGTCCGGACCATTCGAGATTGTGAAAGTATATCCACATGGGGCTGTGGATATCAAGAACCTGAGTGGAGAAACGTTCAAGGTCAATGGGCAATGACTCAAGCTATACATAGACGGAGCTGCCATTCCACCCAAAACCTCGGTGGAGTTGCTAAATTCCACATGACAGGGCATACAGTCGAGCTATGACTATAAACTAGCGCTTCTTGGGAGGCAACCCAAGTTCTCAAAATTTTTGGAACTGTTTTGATATTGGTTTAAGTTATTTTGATTCGATTGTTTTCGTTATGATTCTTAATTTTTAGTTATGATTTTGTTCTTTTCAATTGTGTTTGATTTGGTGTGTTACTTATTTTTAGTTGAATTTTTATTTTTGTAATTTTTCTTAACAGGTGCTAGGATGGAGGTTTCATGCTCATCACAGTGAGCACCGCGACCTGCCATCGTGACCTGTGGTTGCGGTGAGCGGTCGCGTTGCTCACTGCCTCAAGGAAGAAAAATGTTGCAAAACTTCACAGTGAGCAACGCGACCTCGCGCTGCGACCTGTGGTCGCAGTGAGATAGTCACGGTGCTCATTGCCAGATCAATAAAAAGCAGTTCAGAAGTCAGCGCGAGCAGACCAACGCAACCTATGGTCGCAGCGACGCCTCGCGCTGCCCCTCCACTTATCCAAACGGTGGCGTTTCAAGCAGAAAAAGAGTCACCGTGACCGCGTAGCGCGACCTGTGCTCGCGGTGGCAGTCGCGATGACGAATTGGGATTTAAATCCTTAGCGTGCACGACAGATTTCTTCCTCACACAGTGACCGCGATGAATTTTTCTCTCAAATCCTCTAAACTCTCATCCACTTCAACGTGTGTTTGAATTAAGTTTGCAAGGTATTTGATTTCTTCTCATTTCATTTAGGTTTTAGATTAGCATTTTGGTTTTTGTGAGTTGATTTGATTTGATTTAGTGCCTAGGATTGTTGTGGATTGTGGTTTGTCTATTGTTGTTTTTGATTAGGTTCTTGATGAGTTGAGAAGTTGAAGATTGTGGGAGTTGTTGGTTGAAATGTTAGTGGAGGTGGTCATTGAATTTGGAGTTGTTTTGTTGATTTAGTTTTGTTGAAGTGTGTGGTAGTGTGTTGTTGTGATAGAAGTTGTTGTGATAGTAGTTGAAGTTTTGGTGGTCGTTGATTTTTGTTAAGTTTTGTTATGGTGGTTGGTATTCTGTGGATTGTGGTAAAAATGCCAAGGCTAAAAAGGTTCAACGAAGAGCATCCCGACCGTTTCGCAACATGTTCTTCTAAGGGTAAAGGCAAGCAAAAGCAGAAAGGGTCTAAAAAGGCCAAAATTCCTGATAAAGAGAAGCCGAGGAATGTGGATGATCCGAACCTCGAGTTTCCCAGTCGTTTGATAGCTCAGAAGGGGAGACCACTTCTCCTGGAGCGAGGGATTAATGTGGAAGAGCTGGCCACATCTGTTATCCCCGCCAATATTGACCAGCAGGTTTGGGGGAATTTTATACGGATGCCCAACTGGGCGAATGAGAGTGTCGTCCGTGAATTCTATGCCTCGATGTATCCGCCGCATTTCCAAAATCATGGCATAGTTCAGGTCAGAGGAGTTCATATTAGGATCACTCTAGAGGTGATCAATGCTCACTTCGGCACCATTCCACAGCCAGATCTCTGCCTTGGTTACGCTACCATTATTCTCAGATCATAACCCGGATTTAGCCGGGAGTTTGCAGATGTCAGGAGAGAGAGTTTGGCAGGACGGCACTGCCCCTATTAAGCATCATGAGCTTCAGATCGATGCAGCTTTCTGGCAGATATTCTCAGATTTTTCACTGCGGCTAGTCCAGCATTACACAACCCTTATCATGGAGACCGCCTGGTTGGTGCACTGTATCCGGAGTGGTATTGCTTTAAATGTTGGGGTCTTGATTAGGGATGAGATATGCCATGCGGGCCGTCGTTTGCAGGGTGTGCTGCCATTTCCGTGTTTGATCACGTACATTTGTGCTTCTCATGGCATTGATGTGTATGCTGCAGACGAGCAGCAGTACCTCCGCTCGCCTCTGCAGAATTTGAATAAAGCAACATATAATGATTTGGCCAAGCGGCGAAGGCTGCCACGACTTGGCGAGCCGGAACGTCAGCCTGCGGACGATGATGATGATATGGAGGAAATTTTGGCTGCGGTCGAGGATTTTCATAATAGTGATAACGACGATCAGGCTGCCCCCAGAGTACCTACCAGAGAGACTAGAGGAACTGCAGCAGGCAGTTCACAAGCACGATCTGTGGGAGAGGCTGAGGGTTCTCACTGGGGCCAGCTATTGGGTGCTTTAGAGGATATCCAGGGACAGATGACAGATATGCGGCTGTATTTGGATCATCGGATGACGGAGCTACAACAGCATGTTGACCAATGGATGGATAGGCAGGATGCAGCCATTGATCATATGAGTCAGTACCTCCAGACTGTCTCTTCCGACTTGCAGAGGAGGGGTTTTACTGTGCAGTCATATATCCGTAGGTTTCCAAGAGCTTCGAGTCCACCTCCTCCGCCACCTCCACCAGTATGATGTTTTTATGTTTTATTTTTCTGTTTCTTTTGTTTATTGAACTGTTATTGTCTTAGATTTGGATATTGTACTGCTACATTTATTTTATGTTTATCGCTTTTGTCTCTTTTTATTTGAATTTTAAACATTGCGGACAATGTTTGAGTTAGGTTTGGGGGTGTGTTTGTTCATTGTGTGTTGTTTGTTTTGTTAGTGTATATAGGCTGGAAACCAAGACTTTCCTTATACGCACTGCGTTTGGAAGACATAGGCTTAACAATGCCACGTACACCAACTTTTGATATATTTTTTTTTTCGTGTTTTCATTTTTATTTTTGTAAAATAGCAAATCATATGCATACTTCACAGATAATTGGGTAATAATATGTATATGCTTAGTTCATGTGAGTGTACAAAGTTGTTAGCTAGAATAATGCCGATAGTATCTTTGCATCTAATCATATAGGTCTAACGTCTCTGCATTGTAATGTGTGACAGCTTTCAATTAATAGCTCTGATTAATAGTGGAGACTACCCTTAGTGAGATTTTGAGATTATTGCGTATTTATTCTGAGGGAATTTTTTTTTCTACTCTTAAACACTTTCTTGAGCTTTATTGTCATTAGATTGATCTCTATAGGTTTGCATTGGATGTTAATGAACTGCATTATGAAAATCTTGTATATATGTTTTGAATGTTCAATTGAGTAGATTTTGGAGATATGATTCAGGCATTATGTGTGAATTCCTAAATAGCTTGATTTTCTATCCGTAATTGCGTACTCCCTATCCCATTCGCGGCCAAACACTCACATATTAATCTTTTATTGTATAACCTACATGTCCAAAAATCCTAGCCAAAATTGTAAGACATTTCCTTTGACGCTTGGAAACTAGAGACAATTAAAAGGAAAATGTGTAAGTGTTGAGTGAGGAAGAAGGAGTGGAGTAGAAAAGATGATAAGGATATGGGTAATGTGCAGAAAAAGAGAATAGCCAATAAAATAATAAATAAAATAAAAAGAGTTGGCTAAAATGAGAAAAAGAAGTGAAATGCACAAAGTAAAAATTGAAAAAAAAGGGTTGAAAAGAGGTTGAAGGAGAAATGTGAGAAAAAGATTGGGAATACAAGTTGAATGAATTTGGTGGTCGTGAGAGAAATTGTACAAATTGAAAATTTTATGAAGTCTCTCAATAGGTTTCCAAGTGAGTTGAGCCCAATTTCCGTCCTTTTTGAGCCAATCTCCCATAGCCCCATTACAACCATTTAAAGACCTGTTGATCTCCGTAGAAAATTCAATTGTAATATTTGACATGTATATACACGAAATTTTCTGTTCTTAGCATTTGATATCTTTCATGAGATCCATTGTTAAATCTGTGCGTTCTTTCTAATTATTGATGCATACGAGGCATTTTGAAATCATTTGCTCATAAATTCCAGTCGTATGCAGTTGAAAGTTTGTTTGCCCCGGTTTTGAGTGTCATTAAGTGAAAACTGGTGAGACTAGAGTCGAGGCGAATTATATCAGCGGTTTATTGATATGTAGATGTCACGATTATCAATGCAGTGTATGTCAGTTTCCTGTATGATATAGGGTGTTTAGACTTATTGGCAGCATTTTAGATTTCTGATTATTATACTACTCTTATGTCTTTGCATGTGCGTTTATGCTTGATTTGATGTGTAGCTATGTTTGTGGTTAGTTTAGGACGTTTGTGGGTATCGTAGCTGGTAAACCCTCACGAGACTATAACTCGTCCACTAGGGCCACCTAGGGGTTTAAAGGCTTGTGCCACGTGTTAAGTGTCATCGTTCCATCCTACGAAAATGAATATGGCTTTGTTCGTTTTTGTTGTTAGTTTTAGTTATTTTTGTCTTGCTTTTAATCGTGGTGTGTGCCGATTCACTTGAGGACAAGCAAAAGATAAGTTTGGGGGTAATTGATCGGTCATTTATTATCATATAATTACGAACCTTGGATTGTCTCTTTTGATTGTTTTCTTGAATATTTTTGGTGCTTTTGATGTGTTTGTTAAGCTTGTGCAGGTTTTAGGTGTTTCTCTCGGAGCTACGCAAAGATTGGAATTTTCGGTCCAAAACCGTATTTTCTGGCAGGGAGTAGCGCACCTTTGGTCGCGCTACGCTGATCGCGGTGGAAGATGAGAATCCTGGCAGAGAGCACTGCAACCGCTCACCGCGACCACAGGTCGCGATGAGGTGGTCGCGGTGAAAGTTGAGGTTTTTGGCATAGAGCATGGAAACCAGCCAGCGCTAGGGCTAGTCGCGTTGAAGTGATCGCGCTGAAAGATGGGAGCTTGGCAGTGAGCATCGCGATCAAGACAGCGCGACCTCAGGTCGCGGTGAGATGAAATCAAGTAATTTCTAGCCATTGCGACCAAGCCAGCGTGACCATGGGTCGCGGTGGATGATTGCGGCGAGGAATTCCAGCAACCCTAAGTGTCTCTATTAATAAAAAGAGAGGAGAGAGAAAGGGGATCTCGAAATATTTAGAAGAAGACAAGAAAGAGAGAGAGAAGGAGGAAGAAGAAGAGGGAAGAAGGTCTAGGAGACTAGCCATCAGATCGATTCTCCGGACGATTTCAATCGCTCTTAGAATTCAGATTCGTGCACGGAGAAGCTCTACCGATTCGGTTTCGACGAGAGTCAAGCCACATTGAGTTTTTCTATCATACTCTTTCCTTTAATCTTGTATTATTCATGTTGTTCTTGATTTATAATATTATGTATTCTTATTTTCTAGTTATGAACTAATTTCTTACACTAGGGATGATGATGGAACTCACTATGAATTTTGATTGAGATTAATGAATGTTTGGATGATTTGAGTTATATGATTGAGTGTTGATTTAATGTTTTATTGATTGTATATTGATTGATAACCAATATTCAATATCTTGTTGTGGTGGATTAAGTACCGAAAGGAGACGCCCACCACGTGTTCGATAAATTGACACAATAGCCTAGGAACCAA
The DNA here is from genome assembly GCA_003430845.1 of Xanthoceras sorbifolium. Taxonomy (NCBI): domain Eukaryota; kingdom Viridiplantae; phylum Streptophyta; class Magnoliopsida; order Sapindales; family Sapindaceae; genus Xanthoceras; species Xanthoceras sorbifolium. The sequence goes on along the minus strand of CM010620.1, from coordinate 15,470,865 downwards.
ATAGAGATATATTGGTGTAGGTTGTGTGATCTCATATGTTTCCATGTTTAATGCATTCTCGTATATTTAACATTCATCGAGAGATAGGGTGTTAGTATATGTTGAATAGGTTCGATTTACCTTGAGAGAGGATATCGGATAATTAGTTAACATGATCATCAATCATCAACTTGAACATTCATACATAATTATCTCATATCATTTGGATTAGTTAGTGAAATCGGATTCCCTAGTTTCCATCTCCATTGATAAAAAGATATTTTAATTTCAAGTTATAGATCATTTAGAATATAAATTACAAATCACAACAATTGAATTAGTTATCTAGATAGTATTAAGCTTGGTTAATTTCAGTACTCAATATCTAAACGTCCTCGTGGGAACGATATTCGGAACTCACAATTCTTTATTACTTGTGCTGACCCCGTATATTTACAGGTACAGCAAAGGCATGTCAGTGGCTCTTTTCTTTTGTAGTGGTACCGTGGACTAGACATAACTCAAGTGGTTCTGGACGGGTAGATGCCTCATCTCCATAAAACAGGTTCTTGCTCCCTTTCATCTGAAGGGAGTTTTAGAAAAGATTTTTATTATCGTATAACATGCGGAATTGGGTTTCAAAACTTTTTCTTATATTGAAAACCTTTTTCAATCAGGAACGAGTTCATGTACATACGCAGAAAAAAAAACTTTAGAAACTACATACCTTTTTCTTGATTTTCTTTTTTTTCTAATTCCTCGATCTATCACCAGATCTTCCGAGCTATGACCCATAGTCTAACAACATGTGTGTGGGCACGTCACGGCAAGAGATGGAGGTCACGTGAAAAGAACGTCGGCCGAATCCTGCAAAAGAAGGGAGAGTCAGAAAAAACTTTTTTTTTCTCTTTTCTTCTCTCTTTGGTGGCCGAACTCTTTTTCTTTTTCACTTGTGTGCTCGGTTCGGTTTTTCTTAACTATATAACACTTATATAGTAGTCCTTTAGGGTTTTAGTTTGACCAAGTCAAAATAGGATTCTAAATCCTATTTATTTTTAGTCTCCCTAAAGACTTGAACCTGTGACCTTTTGAACTATTAAAATAATCTAATTATTTTAATTCTTTTGTCCTAGTCATTATTTAATCACATGACCTCATATTTAATAAATAGAATTAATAATTCATAATTATTAATTTCTATTATTTTATTAAATATTTAATTAATTAAATAATCACATTATTTAATTATTCTCTTTTATTTAAATCGCATTACTTTCGTAACACTATTAATTAGATCATCCAATTAATCTACCGTGATCCTCGTTACCAACAACCATAAGGGCTAGCAAAGGGACCTAATGGACTCACAGTTTTGAGCTCCAATAATACTTAGTAATATTAATTAAAACTCTTTAATTAATATTTCACGATTATTAACCTCGGAGTTATTCCACTAAAAACCCGAGGCTGCACTCTCAGAACTATAGATGTGTTTATACAATCTGAAGTCTCAGTGTCCATTACTATAGCTAATTGCATATAGTGTGATCCTCCACAAATAGTTCATAACTAGAGTTGGGTCATAAAGTCCGTTATACCCCTATAGAAATATATTTTCCTTTAAGTACCATTGATTCTCTAATGAACAATTAAATACTGTCTTCCTCACGGAAGAAGGAGAGCGCTCATAATCGTTCAAGCCCCGAATCAACCCTTAAGGGAACTACTCATCTACTTCAATCAAGAAGGAGTGGATTCCACTATTGTGTTCAAACCTTCCAGCCACAAGCCAAACTGTAACTCTAAGATACGGAGGTATTGGTCGAGATTTTCATCAACCTCAGTTATGGTAAATCAAAAGCCACAATCCAACCTGAAAGAGTCGATAAGACACTCAGGATTAAGATCACTTATAAATAGCCATCGTTTATCGATTATATATGAATCTCATCTGCTAACGGATCTTGGTGAGAGATTCATATAAATTGTGGCCCAGTCCTATATGATCTCATCATATAAGGTGCCTCCATTCTCATGTCAACTACATGAGCGGTCAAGGATAAGACCACCATACTTTACATAATAGACCACAGCAGTAGATCAATCACAAACAAAGTATCCAGCTTTGTTCGCTCTCTACGGACTCTTTAGATTGCACGTCTCAAAATGAATCCTCTATGTATATGACCATCATATACTCATTAAGAGATTACATCTTGCAATCTAGGATGTTCTTGCACAATACGAATGTATTACTGAATATAAAACTTTTATAAACTTGAATGACAATCTGAATAATTCTTATTATTGTCTTCAACCATTTACACTTACAAGCTTTAGGGCATAAATCCCAACACCGTCTCTACCCAACACTGCTCAACTCGCTTTTCGATTTCCAAGGTTGTTTCATTGCATTGCACTATCGGATGCAACTCATCTCTACCCATTGGATCTCGGTAGCTAATTGGCTGATTTGAATTTTCAAGCTTTGGGCAGTTGCTTGAGTATGTTGAGCAACTTGATTAAGTTTAGCTTCCAGCTTCTTTAGGGCCTCATTTTGGGAATCCATTTTTTCATCCAGCTTTATCATGAGTTTAATAATCATGCCTTCCAAAACTGCATCCTTTTCCTGCTGCTCCCGGATTTCCATCCTTGTCACGTAGTCGACAAGCATGTCTTCCAGTCTTGACCCATTTTCTTACTGGTTGCTCCATGAATAGTCAGAATGAATGCTCCACCCAGGATTGTATGAACTCGGGTAGGGGTTGTTCTGTTGATAGTTTACATAGTTCTTGTACTGTATTTGCTCAGAACGGCTCTCAGCAAACGGATTGCCCACCTAACAATCAGTACTCATATGCAGTCCCCCACATAAGAAACAGCCCAAAGGTGCTTCAGAGTCTCTAGTTGCCACTTCCTAGGTAAGCTCCTGCACCTCAAACCAAGAATACATGTCCTGTACAGAAAAAGAAAATCAAAATTGATAAAAAAAAAATAACATATATACAAATCCAAATTAGTTATAGACGTAATCGGTATTAATATCAACACAACTAAAATATCCCAGGCAACGGCGCCAAAAAGTTGTTACGCCTTTCTGTACCTGCAATTATATGGGGTCGACACAAGTAATACAATGAGAGTAAATTATCGTCTCCACAAGGATACTTACGCGTTGAGTACTAAAATTAACCAAGTCTATATCTATTTGAATAAATCAAAATGGTTGTGAAAATAACTAATTAAAATTAAACAAAACAAAATAAAAAGTGAAACTTGGATCGAACGGAGAACTAGCTAGGATTTTCGATTTCACCAATTATATCCTAATGAATGGAAATACAAACGTAATGAAAATGAATTATTTCCGGTTGATGATCATGTTAACTAAATTGTTCAAAGTCCCCTCTCGAGATAAATTGAACATATTCACACATGCACTAATATCTTATCTCTCGATGAATATCCAAATGTATGCAAATGCATTAATAACAATAACACTATCAATGATTACACAAAATAAGTTAATATATCTCTATTTAACTCCAAAAGTGTGGTGAGTAGTTTAATGAATACGTTGTGAACGTTACCTCTCAGTACTTAACTCACAATAACAAAATCAACTAAATGCAGGCCATTACACTCAGAGGCATTACAAACAAAATACTCACTCAACCGAATAATAATAAATTATCAAAACAATTTATAAACTCATCCAAAATTCCATAAATGGATTCATCTTCATCCTAGCATATAAATTTAGTTCATCATCAAAGAATCAAAACTAAATATTAAATTCAGAATAAAAATTATTAACATAAAAAAAAAAAAAACACATAAACGAAAAAGAAAGAAAAACTCCTTTTAGATCGAGAATCGTTCGAAGTCACGTCTTTAGTCTCTTAGTAACTGTTCCTTCTCACTTTTCTTTATCTGCCCGAGCTCTCTCCCTTCCTCTCCACGGTTGTCCTTCAGTTTTTTCTATTTTCTTTCTCTTCTCGTCTGCTGGTTGCATAGCCCGAAGGCTGCTGTCTTCCCTTTCCTTTTTTCTTCTTTTTTCCAGTAGCTCCAACCGTCTTTTCTCTCTCCTTCAGTGCTGGTTTGTTGGTCCTCTTCGCACCAGCTATGGTCTGTCTTTTTCTAGTTCAGCTGCTTCTTGCTGCTGTCCCCCTCTCGTCCAAAATCCTTCGTCCCAAAACCTCCGTCCAGGTTGTTGCGCGAGCACCCTTTTAAATGCAACAGCTAGGGCAGCTGTTGCATGGGCGCGACTTGTGCACAAGTCGCTCGCAAATCGCGCGCAAGTGGCTGCCAAAGTTAAACGGTGCAAAACGCACCGTTTAACTTAAGTTTTATATTTCATTTTTTTTTTCTTTTTACAACTTCAAAACGGTAGCGTTTCACTAAGTATGTAGTGCAAGCTTCCGAAATTGTGCTTTTGCCTGACTTTCTAAGATGCTTTCAGATAGGCCCTTATTGCCAAGATATAAATATTGCACTTTCACCTCACGATTCTATAAAATCTTCACTTGGGTCCTTATACTTGCACACTTAATAAAAACATTAAAAACAACCGATAATTACTCGGGAATGGAGCAAAAGTAAGTAAAGAAAGGTACTAATGAAGGCCTATTTTTTATCAAGAAATTGAGTCAACAAATACCCCTAAACCTAACTTTTGCTTGTCCTCTAGCAAAATCGGAACAAAACAACAATGCAACCAAAACAAAAAGAAAACTAAAAATTACAAATAAATAAAAACAAACAATTAGCCTAAACCACTTTCGTAGGTAACACGATGGCACTTAGCATGTGCCACAAGCTTTTAAACCCCTAGGTGTCTCTAGTGGATGAGTTATAGTCTCGTGAGGGTTTACCAGCAACGATATTCACAAACGCATCTCTAAACATTAAGGAACAACTAATTTGCCAAATGAAATACAATCCATTAAGATAAAAGTGAGCAAAAGCAATATGTAAAATTCGAATGCATTCACACTCAGAATTTTGCACCACTTGCCACGCACATGCCAACCCTCTAAGAATCTTAAAACAAAAACAATTGTGTTCAAATAACCGTGATAGAATTCCCCTCGACTCTAAACCTCTCAGGATAATTCTCTCGAAAATCGCTCAGAACCTAGGTAATACACTCATCAAATACATGTAAAAGGAATTTATGTTCAAAGAAGTACGAATATACATCGCATGTGAAAATCAATTTGAAAAACGCTATTTTGTCGCAATTACATCTCATTGAAGGAATCAAACATTATGAATAAAATATCAACATGAAAACCCTTACATTAAAGCCATGACTCCCCAAAAGATCACTAGATCTTAATAAAGGTTATAATGACTCTATTGGGTGATGGGTTAAGAAAGAAAAGGAAAAAGGGGAATGCAAAAGCTTTCAATCAAGTTAAGAGATTACATCGCAATTTTCAATACACGAAAAAATCTCTTTTATTTTTTCATTTTTTATGCCACAATGCTTGGCATGATTCCCTTCTTCTTCTTTTTCTGCTTTTCTGGTTTTTCTTTTCTTTTCTTTTCTCATTTTTTTTTCTGATTTTTTATGTTCTTTCTTCTTTTCTTTTCTTTTTCTCAATAACAACACACAACCTTGGTAAATTTCTTGTGAAATTCATCCATGTAATTATTTTATTTTCTTATCATCTTAAAATGATCCAAGCTAAAAAGGTAAGACTATTTCATACACAGAGCTTGATTTTGGATTTATGTAGGCGATGAAAGAAAAAGTTTATGAGTGTTTGGCTTCAAAATGGTTATTGGAGCACACACAAGGGTAGGATGAACTTTTGGCTTTTTAGTGGCTCAACATGCATAGCCTACATCACTTCTAAAGGGGAAAACCAACTCAACATAGGGTAAACACATGATATCTTAGATGTTGTTAAAAAATGTTCAATGCAAAACCTAAATGATATCAATCTAAACAATCACACTGAAGACAAGTGTGTAAAGAGTAGAAACGAAAATACCCTCTAAAATAACAAAGTAATAGTCAAAACCTCACTGGGTAAGCCTCCATTATTTATCCCAGTCGATCGAACATGGTATGTTTTCACAAAAAGATAATCAGAGTGTAACACAATGCGGTGCAAAACATGGCACCAAAATATTTGAGTGGTCCCAAGCAAATTAAAACTCATTGAAAAAGCTAACAATTATGCTGTAATGGAAAGCGTACACATGACAACAATAAAAGTTCAAAAATGTTCAGAATCTACACTAAACACACTATACATACCCTAGACACTGACTAAACGTACATGACATTGTTACACCTATGTCTCCCAAACGCTAAGCGTAGATGAGATGTCTAGGTTTCCAGCCGTATACGTCAACTAACCATAACCAAAACACACGAAAAATTAAAAGAAAACAAACAACCAAAAACCACCCCCAAACCTAAGATAAACATTGTCCTCAATGTTTTAAAACCTTACGCACGAGGAAAAATGGCTAAACAAAGAAACAAAACTAAAAATAAGGAATAATAACTAACAATAATCTAACTAAACACACAAACAAAAACATAAAAATCACAACCAAATACTTCAATATTATTTACATCCAACCAAACTTTCCCCGAACTTCAAAATTTTCAACACAAGGCACATCACTTCAAATAAGCTCATAGGCAAGGGTAACCAAATACTAAACCACAAAATTTAAAACAATAAATAAAAATAAAATAATATATAAAAATAATATACATATGTCACCTGATCGCTTGAGCTTTTGCTCACCTGTCCCATAATTTGTATCTCCTCATCAGCTTACCGCATCATCCTAGCCATATGACTGGAAGAGAAGATAATTCTCCCAGTCTTGCATACCTCGAATGAGAAGGTAGCGTTTTACAGCCCAAGGGCGGTGGTTGCTTAAAAGGTGGAGACGGTTTGGGCTTTCCTTCTCCAACATCTGCAGAAATATATGTATCTTGGTGGCTCTTTTCTTCTGCAGTGGTACCGTGGACTAGACATAACTCAAGTGGTTTTGGAAGGGTAGATGCCTCATCTCTATAAAACAAGTTCTTGCTCCCTTCCATTTCTACTTGATCAACCCAAATTGGCTGCTCAACTCGCTTTTTGATTTCCAAGGTTGTTTTATTGCATTGCTCCATCGGATGTAACTCATGCTCTACCCATTGGATCTCGGTAGCTAATTGGCTTATTTGAATCTCCAAGATTTGGGCATCTGTTTGAGTATGTTGAGCAACTTGATCAAGTTTAGCTTTCAGCTTCTTTAGGGCCTCATCTTGGGAATCTATTTTCTCATTCAGCTTTATCATGAGTTTAATAATCATGTCTTCCAAAGCTGCATCCTTTTCCTGTTGTTCCCGGATTTCTTTCCTTGTCACGTAGTCGATAAGCATGCCGTCCAGTCTTGACCCATTTTCTTACTGGTTGCTCCATGAATAGTCAGAATGAATGCTTCACCCAGGATTGTATGAACTCAGGTAGGGGTTGTTCTGTTGATAGTTTACATAGTTCTCGTACTGCATTTGCTCAGAACGGTTCTCAGCAAACGAATTTCCCACCTGACAATCAGTACTCATATGCGGCCCCCCACATAAGAAACAACCCAAAGGTGCTTCACAGTCTCTAGTCGCCACTTCCTCGGTAAGTTCCTGCACCTCAAACTAAGAATACATGTCCTGTACAGAAAAAGAAAATCAAAATTGATAAAAACAAAAATAAAATATATACAAATCCAAATTAGCTATAGACCTAATCGGTATTAATATCAACACAACTAAAATATCCCCAGCAACGGTGCCAAAAACGTGTTACGCTTTTCTGTACCCGCAAGTATACGGGGTTGGCACAAGTAATACAATGAGAGTAAATTATTGTCTCCACAGGCATACTTAGGCGTTGAGTACTAAAATTAACCAAGTCTATATCTATTTGAATAAATCAAAATGGTTGTGAAAATAACTAATTAAAATTAAATAAAACAAAATAAAAAGTGAAACTTGGATCGAAGGGAGAACTAGCTAGGATTTCCGATTTCACTAATTATGTCCTAATTAATGGAAATACAAACGTAATGAAAATGAATTATTTCTGGTTGATAATCGTGTTAACTAAATTGTTCAAAGTCCTCTCTCGAGATAAATTAAACATATTCACATATACACTAATATCCTATCTCTCGATGAATATCCAAATGTATGCAAATGCATTAATAACAATAACACTATCAATGATCACACAAAATAAGTTAATATATCTCTATTTAACTCCAAAACTGTGGTGAGTATTTTAATGAACACGTTGTGAACGTCACCTCTTGGTACTTAACTTACAACAACAAAATCAACTAAATGCAGGTCATTACACTGAGAGGCATTATAAACAAAATACCCACTCAACCGAATAATAATCAATTATTAAAACAATTTATAAACTCATCCAAAATTCATTAAATAGATTCATCTTCATCCTAGTGTATAAATTTAGTTCATCATTAAAGAATTAAAACTAAATATTAAATTCAGAATAAAAATTATCAACATAAAAATAAAAAGAAAACACATAAACGAAAAAGAAAGAAAAACTCTTTTTGGATCAAAAATCGTTCGAAGTCACGTCTCTAGTGTCCTAGTAACCGTTCCTTCTCACTTTTCTTTGTCTGCCCGAGCTCTCTCCCTTACTCTCCACTGTTGTCCTTCAGTTTTTTCTGTTTTCTTTCTCTTATGGTCTGCTGGTTGCATGGCCCGAAGGCTGCTGTCTTCTCTTTCCTTTTTTCTTCTCTTTTCCCGTAGCTCTAGCCCTCTTTTCTCTCTCTTTCAGTGCTAGTCTGTTGGTCTTCTTCACACCAGCTATGGTCTGTCTTTTTCTGGTCCAGCTGCTTCTTGCCGCCGTCCCCCTCTCATCCAAAATCCTCCATCCCAAAACCTTCGTCCAGGTTGCTGTGCGAGCACCCTTTTAAATGCTACAGCTAGGGCAGCTATTACATGGGCGCGCAAATGGCTGCCAAAGTTAAACGTGCAAAACGCACCGTTTAACTTAAGTTTTATATATATATATTTTTTTCTTTTTACAGCGTCAAAATGGCAGCATTTCACTAAGTATGTAGTGCAACTTTCTGAAATTGTGGTTTTGCCTGACTTTCTAAGATGCTTTCAGATAGGCCTTTATTGCCAGGATATAAATATTGCACTTTTACCTCACAATTCTATAAAATCTTTACTTGGGTCCTTATACATGTACACTTAATAAAAATATTAAAAACAACCGATAATTACTCGGGAACGGAGCAAAAGTAGGTAAATAAAGGTACTAATGAAGGCCCATTTTTTATCAAGAAATGGAGCCAACAGCAGGTCACTGAGGACGTCCTAATGAACTTCAAGCTTGCTCTTGATCGTAGGGGGGCGTTGCAGCAACCTGCAGAGTGGAGTGCAGAGGCGGCTGGGTTGCATGCCCCGAGTAAAGAGGTGTCCTCTGCTAGGCAAGTTAGGGAGATGTTCCTTGATCGCCCTCAAAGTGAAACTTAGGTGGGTGCCGAGGAGCAACAACCACAGTGCCCGCAGCGGGGTCTGATGCAGAGCCTGAATATAAAGAAGTCTCTCTTGACCAAGAGGGCGGCTGGAACCCCTTTCCTTACTGCTTCCAAAAGGACCAAGTTGAGGACTTTTAATAAGATCGACCAGATTCTGCTCCTGGAGGATTCTACTCGCAAGCCTTCTCCTTCTGTTGCCGTTGTTAAAGGTGCTCACGAAAAGGGGAAGGAGATCGATTTCGATGCTTCCGTGAAGTATCCTGTTCCGAGGATGTTTGGTCCTACTGCCGTGGTGGGCCCAGCTGCTTTCCAGTCCTCAAGCCGGGGTCTTGGTGCGATTGCGAAGGAATATCTTGATTGAGCTCCGATGCTTTACGAGGCGTTCCTCACCGGGGGTCTAAGCCAGTGCATTGATGAGGACGAGGGTTTGGATCTTCGCCATGCTCTCCTTGTAAGCTATGCGTTTTATATACATATATCTATTTGTGTATATATTTTTTTGTTTCATGTGACCTGTTCACCTTTGTTTCTTTCTTTTCTCAGACTGCCTGTTTATCATATAAAAACATGCTTGAATCTGAGGACATTTATGAGGAAATGAGGGTTCTCCGTGATGAACTTACGAAGATGAAGCAGAGGCTTGCTGTTGCTGGAGGTCATGAGAAGGAGCTGACGGTGAAACTAGAGAAACTACGTGCCCACGAAAGGGCCCTAAAGATGGAGCTGAAAGAATCGACTGTTGCATTAAATGAAAAGCAAGCCGAAGCTAAGCGGGCCCATGGTAAAGTGGCTCAAGTCCAGGGATAAATGGAGGAACTAACAGAAGACTTTGCCAGAAGTAATGAGGAGTTCTCCCGGAGGGAGAGGTGTTAGGAGGAGGAGAAAGTGGCTGTGATTGATGAAGCCCAGCGTGATCTCCTTTATAGCATTTGGCTTCATCATCCACACTTGCTGTTAGACTTCTTTGGCCCACCTGTTGAGGAACTAATTATGGGGTTTGAGGAACTGCAGAATGCTGGTGCTATCGAAGCACCTGAAGAGGGTCAGGGTGCTTAGGACGGAGGTGATGGTTAAGCTTAAGTCTTCTTCTGGTTAGGTCTGTTGAACCTCTTCCTCCTCTTCATATATTGCGACCTCCCCACCTTTTTTATGCAGCTATAATGAGGTTGCCACACTATTACGACTTTCTCACCTTCACGATTCTTCCTTCTTAATCGAGCTCGTTTCTCTTCATCAATGCGGACTTCACACATATCAATCTCCCTATCCTCTGTTCCTTCCTCCATGTGACTGCCGTACGTTACCGTGAACTCAAACTTGTTTTGAGGCAGAAGGCCTACAATAGGTGACTCACCGTAAGTGAGCTTCTTTATGCAACTCCCCAAGCATGATAGTGAACTTGGGATATGTAAGTCTTTCCACGCGATTCCTCAAGTACGATAGTGAACTCAAGCTATGTAAGTCTCTACACAATTCCTCAAGTACGATATTGAACTCGAGCTATGTAGGCTTCTTGATATGATACCTCGATTAGGGAAGTGAACTCGGGCTTGTTCTGCGGTGGAATTTCAGCAATAAGAAAATTTTTCTCCCTACGGTACATAAGCTTCTTATTATCAAGTTCAGATGAGTAGGTTTGATGTGGTTTTATCACAGTTTCCTCTTGCTTTCAACAGCTTCTTTATCATCAGCAGCAATGGAAAGTATACTGGTAGACCGTTGCAACCTGTGTTCTGAGGGATACATCAAAGCGACTTGTCAGCAAACTGAGACACCAGCCACTGTTGCTTATCAGTAGCTCTTGACCTCTCCTTGAGAGAATCGCGCTTGTATTTGAGCTGCCTTTTTTACTGACTATATGGTTGTAATTTCTTGATTGCAAAGATTCTCTGTATCTAACTTTATTGTAATCTCAACTTGTTATAGGTTTTAATAAGAAATTCTGTTTTCTCCTAAATGTCATGTTATACTTATGTTTTTTTCTTTACTAGCTTTGTATAGATATGTGCTCAAAAGCTTTCACAAAACACGAATATATAGGAAGATAGAACCTGGTAAGCAATCTTCTTTAGGGAGTCGAAGTAGACTTTTAGCTCGAGGAAATCCTTCCGTTGGGTGGGCTTCAGCAGCTTTAGTCATTTTAAGGACTTACAAGCTTGTTACCTCGCGGGTATTCCTTGAACTTTGTTGCTTCCTTAGGGGTTGACTTCGTGAGTTGGAGAGCTGAAGAGCTTCTCGTGTTGGCGAGTTTTGTTAACCTGTAGCGTGGCTCCTTAGGGAGGTCAGCTATTTGTAGGTACTAGCTATGCTAGTTTGGGGGCTGTTATGCCTTTTTGTACCCGTAAATATACGGGGTCGGCACAAGTAATAAAGAATGAGTAAATTATCGTCTCCACAGGGATATTTAGGTGTTAAGTATTAAAATTAACTAAGCCTATATCTATTTGGACAATCGAGAAGTTTATATGAAGAAAATTAAATATGTAAATATCATAAACATAAAAATAAGCAAAAGTGAGAAAACACGGACCAATATGAGAGATTAGCTAGGGTATTTGAATTCACCTAATCCATCTAATTGAATTTCATGAAAGCACATTATTACAATTTAATTATCAATGTTGATGATCATGTTCATCTAGATTATCCAAAATTCTCTCTCGAGATAAATCGGACCTATTACCACATACACTAATATCCTATCTCTCAATGGATATCCAAATGTATAAAAATGCATTAATCACAATAAACACATTATATGATCACACAAGTAAATTAGTATATTTCTATCTAATTCTACCTATGGTAGACATTACATCAAGCACGTTGTGGGCGTCACCTCTCGGTTCATAACACACAACCATAAAATTGTTAGAATTATGCTCAATAGCAAGAGTGTAATAGTGTATTTGACAATCGATATCATATAAATAAAAGTGATTTCTATTTTAACAAATCTTATAGCAATTATATCAATTGTCAAAAGTAAATAATCATAAGCTCAAGAGACTATGAGAAACAAAAGAATTGTTCATACATCTGGATATGTATGAGGTAAACACAATTCTTTAGTTAGTATCAACTTAAGATACAAGGTTGGGCACCTTTATCTTGTTAAAGTTGTAGATTTTTTTGTTAGCATTTGAGCGGGATCAAATATGATATGATGAGTCTAAAATCATCGAAGTGTCTTTGGACAAAAGAATCTAGTGCACTGGGTGCATTGAATAGGATCACTGTAGAAAACTTTATCCGCAATTGTCAATGGATAAAGTGTTCTACTGAGACAATCAGTCTATCTCAATCCTAAGATAAATGATGAACTTATAGTTGCATGCGTTATCATTTGAACTATCAATGAGTACGATTATATCGCATAGTCTATCCTCGATGGTTTGGTGGTATCTAACAAATATCAGTAGAATACCATCATATGGATGTTTTGAGGTATTGGATATTAAATCTTAACATTGAGTTTTCAATAGTGAATATTGAAACATGGCTTCTGGACAAGTCAAAATATCCAAGTTCGAAAACATGGTCATATGAGTAAATATGGTAACTTGGAGAGTAATAGATGGTCTATGAGCTCTTGCAATTACTGGTTTCACGAGGATACACTTTCTCCACTTAGTCTGTCTAGGATACGAATTAGTACGCTCACTCATTCTATCTTTATTTAAGAGTACAATTTTAGTTATTTAGTGGAATGAACTAAAATTAATGGATCAAACCTAAGTGAATCATTTGTTGATTGTAATTAGATTGTGTCTATTGGCGCTTAAATTTAGATAGCCCGCTAAGATCCAACACCATCAATCAACAATAAATTCACAAGTAGAAGAAAGTTTCAAACATGTAAATAATTAATAACATTCATAGAAATCATCAAAATACTATATTTTTCATCATTAAACAACAACACATAAGTCAGGTTGTTCTACATCAACATCCTATATATATATATATATATATATATATATATATATATATATTACATATACAAAAGTGTCATAAGTCTTACAAAGAGACACATTTTGTTCATCCTATTACAAAAGATATCATATGTCAAAACAAAAGTTAGTTCCTTACAAAAGTAGGACGTATATACAAAAGTGTTATTTTCCTTGAAGAATCCATTGTCCTAATATTTTATTAATATTGTTAATCTTTCAACCACTGAATTTGGTATTCAAGTTCCCTTAATGCCACAAAAATCTCTCTATTTGCTATTTTTGCGAACAAGCTAATGCCCAACTTGAATAGAGGATTCATTGGTTCACACTCCGGAAGAGTAGCTAACCTATCAACTACCTCTTGAACATTACAACCGGGTGGATCGGTTTGTATATATGAACTCCGACTCTTAATACTCTCACAAGGTTCTTCATGTTGGTTGGATAACTTTGATGTTCTAGAATTATTTCTTTTTCCTTTCTTGAATTTCTTTCTATTTGGTTCAAGTATTTTGTCTTTGTGGTTGCTACATTCTACTTCTTTCTCATGATTAGCCTCTTCATAATCTAAACTATTAGTTTCATCAACATTACATTCAATATTAGATGCTTGTTGTAACACCCCCTGACCCAAATCACTCGGACCGAATAAGGGGCGCTACTATATACTAAAATCTAACTTTTACTTTTATATAACCATAATTTATAAATAGTATATTAAAAACATTTAAAAGTGGTCCAAATAAATTTCCGAAAATCTTGTCAGACTTTCCTCTATTTTTCTGACTTTCCAAAACCTGTTTACAATTAAAATTCATAAAAATCAACTTCTAAATTTCAAATCACTTTTGCGCACCTTTCCAAATATAGTGCGACTTGCCAAATCAATTTATCACAATATAATTCATAAATATTCACATAACGTAAATATATAATAAAATATTTACATAGCGGAAGTTCTTTTAAATATGTATAAACAGTTTTTGTATATGCATGCCGTATCAAAACATATAAACTTATTACAAAAGGACTACCCAAAATATTTAGGAACGATGTGACTCCGGACTCTCCTTCTGCAGTCTCTACTCTTCTTTGTCTTTGTCTCCCTTGGAACCTCTGTTACCTACGTGTGAGAAAACTCAACACGTTAAGCATATTGCTTAGTGGGTGTACACAAAATTGTATATCTAAATATACTATATCAAATACTTTTATCAATTTATCGAACATATAAATAACATATATCAATACAGCATATATGGGGCTCATGTTAAATCAAATCATATACTCCACAAATACAGTAGTCAAAATCAATCAACAGACAAAATCTTCCTAATTTCTTAAATGCTTTCATATACAGACTGGGCTCCTGACATACAAAACATAAGTTATCGGACTGGATTACAGGTTGTTCAGCATCGGACGCAAATGAACGACCCGCCGAACATCAGATCAGAATGAAACACCAACGGAATCACCCGCTATAAATGTCCCATGACAGAATTCATAACCCTATGACCGGTACATGAGGCCTTTATATCCAAAGGATGGCACAAACAGAGTAAATCGGTACAGTACTGTTCAGACAGAAACCCAATTGACATGTCAACCTCCTATATCCATATCTATGTTTATACACATCAGAGCCATTTCACAAAACGTTTTAGCAAATCCAATGTTAACATTTTCATTTCTTTCAGAATCTTCAAAATCAACTTTCAACGTATTCAATTTCAATTCATATCGATATATATATATATATATATATATATATATATATATTTTTGAAATTCAAATTTCATCAAATATCATATAACGGAAATATACGAATAAATTTCTAAATCAATAATCACATCAAATCGATCCAAAAATATATTCAAACGTATTTCATAATTCCATATCGAATCAAAATGCCCCAAAATCATTTTCCGATACATTTCACAAATATTATATAATTAAAATCACTTTCAACAATATATTTCCATAACACTATTGGAATCAAAACGTATGAAAATTAATTCAGAATATTATTCACAATCAATATTTCATATATTAACTATATTGTAATTCAAATCAGTCCAAAATCAATTTCAAACAATAAACTATAATCAATATAATTCAAATAACTCAAAATTAATCAAATTCAATCAATACGAAATATTTTGGAAAACGAAAAATTCAAAAACTCGTGTACACCGAACCTGAACACTTCCTCCTACTCTTTTCCTTTTTCTCCTCCTCTTTCCTTCTTCTTCTTCTTCTTCTTCTTCTTCTTCTTCTTCTTCTTCTTCTTCTTCTTCTTCTTCTTTCCTTTCTTTCTTCTCTTTTCTCTCTTCTTTCTCTCCCGTTTGCTCTGGTTTCTGTTGTGTTTCTACTTGTGAGCTTATGCTTACTCTATTCACTCTATTGCTTTTAAGTGGCACCGCTTCATGCCACTCGGTGCTCTATTTTTATTTTTTTTTTGAAATTTTTGAGCCATCGCAACCGCATATTGCGAGCGGTGGTCACGTCGCTCAATCGCGATGCTCACCGGTGGAAATTTTCCACCTTCAGCGCGAGCGGCTACCGCGAGAGCTGGTCGCGGAGCTCACTGGACCAATTTTGCCACTTTTATCGCGAGCAACTACCACGATCTCTGGTCGCGATGCTTACTGTCCAATTTTTCACCCTTTTCTTTATGCATTTTTTTCGACCGTTCAAGTTGGTACATTTAATTACATTTTCACCCCTCAAATCATAATTATCACATTCACATACTCCATATTAATTCAACAATACTTTTCATATTTATTCGAAATTAGGGATATTACATTTGTGCGTACAAATGGGGCATCATACCAAAAGTTGGTGCCCAAGCCCTAGCTCCTGTAGCTGTAACATCTCAAAACAACTCATCTAACTTGAATGCATGTTCCAAACCCTTCATGCGAAATTTTGAAGCTTCTAGATATTTCTGTTTATGATTTTTAAGTTATAAATACCTACTTGTAACTTTGTTTCCTACCACTCGTTTGAAGCATCAACAGTTTGCCTTTCCATGTCCCAACCGAGTCCAGTTTCTCCTCTTACCAATGAATCCTAAAGTGGCCATTCTTTTTTCACAATATCCCAATGACTTTTTAGTTGCTTTAGATCATATTTTCTACATGTTGCATTGCTAAAATTCTGAATAAAGTTTTTCCAATCTTGTTTGCTCAAATGTGTTCCATTTCTATTCCCGGCTCTAACTTGTTCTATAGCCAAGTCAACCCAAATCTCATGTGTTCGTGGATCCCAAATTGCTTTTGATTTTCCTTGTGTTCCCTCATTTGCCATCTACATTACAATTACAATTTTTATTTAAAGTAATTAGAATTACAAATTTACACATAAAAAACTATACGTAAATAGATTTACACACAAAAGACTATATATAACTAAACAAAACATGTGACTTTAATAAGAATTTTACTCTACTGTCAAAGAGTTTTTAAGTTTTTCACTCTTTTCATTCCCTATACTAATAAAGTCTATTTTGGACAATGTTGATTAAAGCTATGAAACTTCATTAATGTTCTTTTGGCTCCTAAAAACCAAGTTACTAATCGGCAAACTTGATATCTTGAATATGGAACAAACTTTAATTAGGTTTAATTTGGACTTGATTGATGAGAAAGACTTTAGTACATTAAATATATATATACATATATCCAATAAGATTGTACTATAATGCATAATTTTTGCATATATATATTATTTAAAACTACATCGCTTAGCTTTTACCACAGTTAACGTTTTCTCTCCTGGTAACCCGCACTAACTCTCTTCCTTGGTTAAAAGTCTTGATATTTTTTTCTCTTTCTTTTTCTAATAGTACCACACAAAGACTCAAGAAAACACTATCTCAAATCAGAAGCTAGGGCTCCAGAGAATCAATCCACATGGTGAAGAAGACAAACATGAAGGAAAAGAGATTAACAGTGGAACGAATATTTTCTCAGCAACCAAACAGATAAGTGAAAATATTCTCTCTTGCATTTTTCATTTTTATTCTCTGAAATCTTTTGATTTTATTTCTTAATAATGAATAGATTACAAAGCTTTGATTTATATACATGTTAATCTAGCTGATAGTGATTTGGAAAGTTTGTTCGAGAATAACAAACTTTCCCACCTAAACCAACTACCCTAACAACCCCTTACTGACTGGACCCTAACCATGATCATCATTGTGATTGTTGAGCCTTCGGTTGGTTAAAACCTTCGATGGATATTGAACCTTTGGCTGTCGAGCCTGAACCTGCAAAATAATGTAAATCATGAGAAGGAGCACCGGTTGTGATTCGGTAACCACCCTCCGACGATCAAGTCAGTATGTGAGTAATCTGGACTTTCTAACACCGAACTAATCTAAATCCTACTTCTGAACGTGCTCTCTCTCTTTATTTCTCAAATTCTTTCTCTATTTATAGAGATATTAGGTATTGTTACTGACTGCTGGTGTTGACACTTGGCGATTCTGATTGATATGACAATAGATTTGACGTTTCTCTATTCAACACCGAAGAGGGTAATTAAAGGATTGGGTCCCCCGAGTCTCTCACGGAGGATGGTTTCCCTTATTCGATAATAATAATAAAAGTTTTTATTGAGGAGTGCCACGTGCCCCGATTCCACCTGGCATCACGATATTGAGTGGTTATTGGTGGTGGCACCATTTCCCCCTAATTTCGTGTCTCGGGGGACGTATACTACGAGAGATGAAATTATTATAATATTTTTGAAGTCATGTTCTTGAGAAATGAGATCCTTCACTATCTCGGTAGACGCATCATATGGGAGATGAATCTAGCTTTTGGTGGATGCGCGCCTTGGAAGACTAATAGATCCCTTGGGTGGTCGTGCACCTTGGGAGACGAGTCTTAACCACGATGGACGCGCACCTTGGGAGATGAATCCTCCCCTCGGTGGATGAGCACCTTGGAAGACGAGTCCACCCCTCAGTGGTCGTACGCCTTAGGAGACGAGTCATCCCCTCGATGGACGCGCTGCTTGAGAGATGAATCCTCCCCTTGGTGGACGCGCACCTTGAGAGACGAGTCCTCCCCTCGGTGGACACGCGAGAGGTGGCTACTTAGCTCAGCTGGTACTCACCTCCTAACCCTTAGGCAATTAAGGTCACGGGTTCGAGAGGTGAGGGAGGAAAAATAAAACCCCTCAAGTGGGCACAGTACCTTGTGAGTGACAGTAGACTGTATAGACAGCAGACTGTCACAATAAAAAAGCTATCGTCGGAATATCAGAATCTTTCACTCTCAGCTGATAATACCCCGATCTGAGATCTATCTTTGAGAAGACACTAGCTTCTCTCAGCTGGTCAAACAAATCATCAATTCTAGGCAACAGATATTTATTCTTAATTGTGAGTTTATTCAGCTGCCTATAATCGATGCACAATCTCAATGACCCATCTTTCTTGTTTACAAACAATACTGGTGCTCCCCACGGGGAAACGCTGGGTCGAACAAATCCCTTATCTAACAATTTCTGCAACTGTACCTTCAATTCTTTCAGTTCTACAAGTGTCATTCTATAAGGAGCTATCGATACTGGAAACGTACCTGGTATTACATTAATCCCGAATTCGACTTCTCTCTTCGGTGGTAAACTAGGAAATTCTTCTGGAAACACATCTGAGAAATCACACATAGTGGGTATATTCTGAATCTTAGAATCAACCACCTGTGCCAAATAAGCTTCACACCCTTTTTTAATTAGTTTTCTGGCAGTAGTGGCTGAAATAACATTGGAGAGATAATCCCTCCTATCACCCACCATTGTTACATTTGTACCATTGGCTGTTCTGAGTGTTACTCATTTCAAATTGCAGTCGATCATAACCAGATGTCTAGACAACCAATCCATGCCCAAGATTACATCAAATTCATGGAATGGTAATGCCAATAAATCTTGATAGGACAGTCTCTATACACTCTATTCACAACCACACTTTGGCCTATTGGATTGCTGACTAGTACTTCATACTCAGTAGGTTCGGTTTTCACATTTCTTTGTTTCAACATAGTATCACATATATATGAATGAGTAGAACCTGGATCTATCAATGCAATAGCGGTAGTATCAAAAATAGAAATTTTACCAGCAATCACATATGACGCATCCTTGTCTTCCTGAGCCTTAATAGCATAGGCTCGTGCAGGGGTACGAGTATACTGTCTTGCCGCTGATTCTGGTACCCTTATATGGTTACTACCTTCAGTCCCAGCTTGACTAGACCTTCTACCTCTGGAAGCAGTAGGAGCAGAACTCTCTGGTTGCTGAATAGGAGTAGTCTGGTTTTTCGGGCAATCTCTGTAAAAATGGTCACGGGATCCACACCTGTTGCAGGCTCCTGTAACTCTCCAGCACTCCCCCGGATGTCTCTTTCCCCAATGCTCACATAGTACTAGGGCTGGTTCCCTAGCTGTACTCCCAAGGGTACTTGCTATTGATGTTGCGGACTGACCCGGTCTAGCTGTTGATATAGGCCTCTGTGACTGCATCGGACCACTAGACTGCGGTCCCTTAAACTTTTTACTCTGTGGCTGATATGAGCTAGATTGCCCTGATCATCTTCTCTATTGACTTTTGTCTCTTCTGGCCTGTTCTTCTTTCTTTACCCTTTCAACATTCAGGGCCGCTGAGACAAGTCTAGTAAAATCTTCAAACTCAAGTGCGGTGACTTGTAGGCGAATATAATCATTCAGTCCGTCTTCAAATCTCCGACATCTATCTGCCTCTGTGGCCACCATATCTCTAGCATATTTATTCAACCTGACAAATTCTCTTTTATATTCAGTCACTGTCATTTATCTCTGCTTCAGGTTGATAAATTCTCTCTCCATATTATCTATGTAGATATGACCGACATACTTTCTTTTAAATTCCCTCTAGAAAAATTCTCAAGTTCTCTCTTCCAGCCACACTATTTGTATAAAGGAGGTCCACCATTGGTAGTCTTCCTTCTGTAGTAAGGATACTGCACACTCTAGACTCTCTTCAAGTGTGCAATGCATCTGCTGTAATATTCTTTCTATTCGCTCAAACCAGTATTCTGCGGCAGATGCATCCTCATGTTTTCTTCTGTAGACATCTGTCGATCTGTACTTGGCCAGTCGTTCAATTGCTGACCTTCGTAGCGCTGCTCTAGCCACGTTCTGAAAGAATTCAGCCATTTGTTGCAAAAATGCCGGCTGACCCTGAACTCCTGGTCCAGCTGCCCTTGGGCTTACAGATTCTCCGGATGCTCCCCCAGCCACACTGGCGAGACTTCCAGGTCTATCTCTATTTCCACTTCCTTCCATTTCTTTTTATCCTATATAAGACAGAAGAAAGGTCTGCAGATTAGAGTCACATCCTCCTATAGTTTTCTTTATACAATGCATGCATATACAAAATATTACTCTTTTGGTCCAGAAACGCCTAAACCGCACTCTGATACCACTATAAATGTACAGCCCCTGACCCGACCTGCCTAGATCAAATCATGGAGCGCTACCCGGTATCAAACTTTTCTAAACTCAATTTATAATTTGAAAATCTTTGTAAAAATATTTGTATTTTAAAATCTTTTACAGTGAGCCTATCAAAATTGTTTGAAAAATTTTGACAGAGTTTCTTCTATTTTTCTGACATGCCAAAAACCTGTTTACAAAATCACAACTTTCCAAAATACACACTTTAAATTCTCAACAACAATTTGCACACCCTTCCATTTAGTGCGACTTCCCAAACATTTTCAACAAAACAATAAATAAATAATATTTCAGAAATAATAAAATCTCATAATTTGAAAACCACATAAACTATAAAACAAATATTTACAAAACTTATACATTAAAAACTTTTACATTCTTTTATATACATGCATGCATCAATAAATATATATATATATATATATATATATATATATATATATATATCAAGACGTAAGTAACTACCCAGGAGTAATGTGACTCTGAACTCTGTCTACAGCTACCAACTCTTCAATCTTTTTGTTCGCTGGTTTCTCTATTACCTACGCATGATAAACATCAACGCGCTAAGCATATAGCTTAGTGGGTGCACACTAAAATATTTTCAACATAATATAAATCAACGGAAATAAATTTAAGAAATGTGTATTATTATACTTCAGTAAATATAACATAAAATTTCAAATATGGAATTAAACTGAAGTGATATCAATTAAAACATTTCCGAATGTTACTGGATTTAAATCTCAAATAAAATTCCTTTGCATTCATTTTATAATTTTCAATAACTCCATCATTCATTTCTTAACTGGGCCTCTGATACACATAACAGGGTTTTACAGGACTGGATTACGGGTTTGTTCGGCATCGGAACCAATGGGAACTGCCCGCTGAACTATATACAGTCGAGTTTCCCATTTCAGCATCGGAACCAACGGGAACTGCCGGCTGAAATGGTATCCCTATACAGTCGGGTTTCCCATTTTGACATGGAATGGTATCCCTATATAGTCATTATAATCATCAGGAATCTCAATGCAGTACTGCTAAGTGCACCCAATTGACATGTCAATTTACTATATCCGTTTCCCTATATATATATCAGGGCCATAATTCAGGTATTCCAGATTTCACAAATCATAAAAAATGTTCAATTTTCAACAATCAAATAAATTTCATAAAGCAGAGATCCTCTCAATTATTCCAAAATCCATATTAAGCAATATGTGTAAACCAAAATATTCAAAAACATATAAGGTACCAGAGAACGAATTGTAATAGTATATTTAAAAAATTAAAATCATTAAACTCAACATAACTCACATTTCTGTAATTCAAAATCATTTTCAAAGATTATTCACAAATTAATTCAATCAAAACTTACGAATTATTAAAATTTCAACTAATCAATTTGAATCTGAAAACTAATTCTCAAAATAACAGTGTACACCAACTTAGATACCCTTTTTTTAAAACTTTTCTTTTCTGGATTTCCTTTTTCTCCTCCTTTTTCTCTTCTCTCCTCTTCTTCTCTTCCTCTTCTTCTTTTTCTCTTCTCTTCTCTTCTTCTCTTCCTCTTTCTCTTCTTCTTTTCTTCTTTTCTTCTTCTTCTTTTCTTTTCTCTCCCGGCTTTCTTCTCCTTCTTTCTTTTTTTTTCTCTTCTTTTCTCCTCCTCTCACACCAATCTCTCTACTGTCTCTGTTATATTTGTGTTTTTATTTTGGTTTGATTTTGGTTTTGTTAGTGGAGTTTCCTAAGATATATATATATATATATATATATATATATATCTTACCAATTACAACTTGCTCCATTGAGCTTTTTAAAATCCTAAAATGGCAACCAATTTACAATTAATCACATTTCATCTCGATAATTATTCCCAAAAATATTCCACACTTATCCAATTAAAAAATTGACTTCACCAATATTCAATTGGACCTATTATTCTCCAAATGCACCATGAAAATAATATTTCTAAGTCGGTTAAAATCACTATTCGTTTATACACTATATATCGAATATAATACTTTCCACCAATTTAAATCACATACTTAACTTTTGCATGCTCAATAATAATTAATAATAATCCAAGGATATTTATTATGTTTACAAAATATTAGGGGCGTTACACCCTATATGCTCTACTGTTAGAGGAGTATCTTAGAAAAATACCTTCATCACTTTTAGCATCAAACTTACCAAGTTGGTCACAATCATTTAAAATGTAGCACTTACTCCCAAATGTGTGAAAGTAGCTTATATTCGGCTTCTTTCCTTTCCATAACTCATATGGAGTTTGTCTAGTGCCGGGTCTCAAGAAAACACGATTTGAAATGTTGCATGCAGTATTGACAGCTTCAGCCCAGAAATTCCTTGCAAGTTTCTTGCTATTGAGCATAACTCTAGCCATCTCTTGCAGTACCCTGTTCTTTCTCTCAACAACACCATTTTGTTGAGGAGTTCTAGGAGCAGAAAACTGATGAAAAATACTAAGGTTATCACAAAAATTACCGAAGCTAGCATTTTCAAATTTCTTTCCATGATCACTCCTAATTCTTTGAATGTTCTTGATTTTAAGATTTTTTTTCATTCTGAAGTTTAATGCAAAGTGATTTAAATTTTTCAAAAGCGTCTGACTTTTCTCTAAGAAAATCAATCCAAGTAAATCTAGAAAAGTCATCAACACACACAAAGATATACCGCTTACCTCCAAGGCTTTCGGTTTGCATAGGACCTATGAGATCCATGTGAAGAAACTCCAAGGGACGTTTGGACATTGTACCTTTATTTTTCTTGTGTATCCCCTTTGTTTGCTTCCCAATTTGACATGGTCTACATATACCTTCATGTTTCTTTCCTAGCTCAGAAAGACCTCTCACAGCCTTCATCTTTCCAAGTTTTTTTAGGTCCTTGAAATTCAAGTGACCAAGTCTTTGATGCCAAAGTTCAACCTGTTCATGGTTAGTCAAATTGCATTTAAGAGGTTTAACATCAATACAACAACAATTATCATCAGTTCTCTTTCCTTGCAAAATAACATTTCCATTAGAGTCCAAGATTGCACAAGTATCTTTAAAAACGTTGACAACATGTACACTTTCACACAAGTGTGTAATGCTAATCAAGTTTGCCTACAATCCATCAACAGGAAGAGCATCATTAAGACTAGGTAAATCAAAAATTTTAATTGACCTTTTACCTATCACCTTCTTCTTAGAACAATTACCAAAAGTGACCCATCCTCTATCCTTCATCACAATATTTTCAAAAACATTTTTATCTCCGAACATGTGCCTAGAACAACCACAATCAAGGTACCAAGAATTTGCATTAATGGCTTTCAAGGCATAATGAGCAGCATAACATATGAAATCATCTTTTCTAACCCATGCTTTTCTTATTTTCTTTTTCAAGTTCTTTTCTAGTGGTTTTGAATTAACAACATTGTTAGGCATTTGTCTAGAAAATCTTTCAAAGTGACAATCCCTAGATTCCATTTCATTATGGCATATTTGAATGTAATCAAAACATCTAGGTCTAATATGTTCTTTCCTACCACAAAAATGACAAATAGGAATGAATTTAGAAAATGTACCTTGATGATTTTGTTGCCATTCATTTCTTTGGCATTGGAATGATGTAGTGTTATGAACTTTACCTTGTGCTTGTGGTTGTCTAAGAGGTGCCTTCTTGGGGTTGCTTGTTATTCTTGGTTGTTCAAGTGTTTGCTTTAAATTTTCTCCCTTGAAACATGTTCTCTTGCTTGATGAGGGAGTGATTTCTTCAATTGCGTAGCCTATGCCTCTCTTGTCTCCATAAGCCTAGCCAAGATTAATTACTTGATCAACCTTTAGTGTACCCAAAGTCAGCCCCTCGATTGATTTCCTTGTATCCTCCAATTCCTTGAGATATTCTTGTTCCCTATGTCTCACAATTTGCAAGGTCTTCTTTTTTTCACTCAATTCCTTCTTCATTAGAATAATTCTTTGATCATCATCTTCTTTTTCTTTCTTGAGTTTTTGGATGGCTTCTTCAACAATTTGAGCCCTTGATAATGCCTCTTGCTTCTCTTTCTCAAGAATCTTGAGTTTGACAATGTAAGAAACATTTTCCTTCTTTATCTTGAGGCTTTGTGCATATAAATCATTAAAAGCTTCCTCAAGGCTTTATTCATCTGATTCCTCTCTCTCACTCATGCTCATTTCACCTTCACTAGCTTCTTCCTCCTTGCTATGATGACTTGCAACAAAGGTAGTGAAGTTACTCACTAGCTCCTCTGAACTTGTGGAGCTTGTATCATCATCTTCATCACTATCACTCCATGATACCTTCATTGCCTTACCTTTCTTATTTTTCTTCAAATTGTTGGCACATTCGGTTGAGATATGCCCATAGCCTCCACATTCATAACATTGGATGCTTCTCTTATTGATCTTTTCTTTTGAGGTGTCAACTTTCTTTGGAAAGCTTTTATTTGTATCTTTGGTTCTTGTGGAGTTCTCACCCTTCTTTTTATTTGTCTTGAGGAATTTTTTGAACCTCTTAACAAACATGGCAATCTTGGCTTCATTGAGATCATTATCATCTTCTGAATTTTCAGCTTCCTTGATTGCTTTGAGGGCTATACTTTTGTGTTTCTTGACTGGTTTCAATCCCATTTCAAAAGTTTTCAAGGAACCAACAAGTTCTTCTACTCTCAAGGAATCAATATCCTTGCTTTCTTCAATAGCTGTGACTTTAGCTTGAAATCTTTCGGGCAAGGATCTTAGAATCTTCCTAACAATCTTCGAGCTAGAATAGACTTCTCCCAACGTATAGCTCTTGTTGGTGATGTCTGTGAGCTTGGCTTCAAATTCTGCAAAGGTGTCATTCTCTTCCATTCGAAGACTCTCAAATTGAGATGTTAGCATTTGAAGCTTGGACCTCTTGACAACTGTAGTTCCTTCATGTGTGATTTGGAGGATCGCTCATGCTTCCTTGGCACTTTCACATTTTTGAATATGCCTATGTTAACTGTCATCAACGCCACAGAAAATAGCGTTCAACCCCTTTGAATTCCAAGTTGCCAAGCTGTAATCTGTATGTGTCCAAGTTGACTTGGGTTTCAATATTCTTCTCTCATCTTCACTTGTGATTGTGGGAGGTGTGTACCCCTCTTCGATGCTTGTCCATATATGTTCATCTAAGGACTTCAAGTATGCTCTCATGCGGACTTTCCAAAATGAGTAGTTTGGGTCATTTAGAAGTGGAGGTTTGGTGTGGGATGCACCCTCTCTTACTACGAAGTCCATGGGATCAAGAATAGACAAAGATTGCACACAAATAGCAAACAAGCAAATAAACACCCAAAGATCTAGCTATGTATGTCTAGCCACCCGCTCTGATACCAATTGAAAGTTTAAGTGCAATGGTCTAATATGAACCTAGAGGGGGGGTGAATAGGTTCTTACCCAATTTTTTTATTACCAACAATTTAACAATTATAAACACATAACAAATGCAGAAGAGATAAATAAAATCAACATAAGGTTTTTAGTGTGGAAAACCCCTTCCAACAAGGGATCAAAAACCACGGGACCACTCTTGGCCACTTAACGGACAATCCACTAGTGATAAATGCAGTACACCCTCAAGTTGAAATTACAATGACTCACTCCTCTTGGATTATCCCGCTCTAGTCTACCTGCAGGCCTTTTCCCTAATGATCTCCCAAGATCCACTAGGTGACTAAATGTATATCCTCAAGTTATCCTAGAATTCATACTCTTATTGGTGTGAGCCTACACCTATCGTCTCGCAAGAGCCAACTAGTGAAATTCCACACAAATACAACTTTTGCACAAGAAGCAAACCTTGAGCTTGTTCACAAGACTTCACCAAAGTCACACAAGCTCTTCCAACAATACAAAGGATTATAGTCTAAGTGTTCAATGATGCATGAATATACAATTAGGATGCATGACCAATACAATCTATGATGCTAAGTGAACTAGTGCACACAATCTACTTAAATAACACTTAGCATAAACACATTTCAAGACCTAACAAATTTTGCAACAAATTCAACACTTTCAAGTCATGAAACAAACATATTAAATGCATGAACTCTATAAGGCAGCCAACATATGAATTCAAATTTATATGAATGTGATTCTAACAACAAACAAATTATTATCACAACAACTAACACTCTTGATGCAATCTAGATTAGTACCAATCCACTAAATTGTAGGGAGTTTTAGAAAAGTTTTTGATTATCGTATAACATGCGGAGTTGGGTTTCAAAATGTTTTCTTATTTTGAAAACCTTTTTCAATTACAAACGAGTTCCTGTATATACGCAGAAAAAGATTTCATGAACTACAAACCTTTTCCTTGATTTTCCTTTTACTGATTCCTCGATCTACCACCAGATCTTTCGAGCTATGACCCGCGGTCTGACAACGTGTGTGTGGGCACGTCACGGCAAGAGATGGAGATCACGTGAAAAGAACGCTGGCCGAATCCTGCAAAAGTGGGGAGAGTCAGAAAAAACGTTTTTTTCTTTTTCTCTCTTTGGTGGCCAAACTATCTTTCTTTTTCACTTGTGTGCTAGGTTAGGTTTTTTCCTAACTATATAACACTTATATAGTAGTCCTTTAAGGTTTTAGTTTGACCAAGTCAAAATAGGATTCTAAATCCTATTTATTTTTAGTCTCCCTAAAGACTTGAACCTGTGACCTTTTGAACTATTAAAATAATCTAATTATTTTAATTCTTTTGTCCTAGTCATTATTTAATCACATGACCTCATATTTAATAAATAGAATTAATAATTCATAATTATTAATGTAACATCCCGGATTTCGAATTATTAAATTTAAATATGTGGATATAAATTTTTATAATTGGAAGGGGTGGAAATGCTCCAGTGAGTACCGCGACCTGGTGGCGCGACGACCGAAAAATATAAAAAAAAAAAAATTGGCTTCTCGCAGAAGCCACAGAAAACAAAACAGAGAAAAAGAGAGAGGCAGAGACCGAGAAAGAAGAAGAAAGAAAGAAGAGAAAGAAAGAAAGAAGAAAGAAGAAAGAAGAAAGAAGAAGAAGAGGAAGAAGAAGAAGAAGAGAAGAGGAAGGATAGAGAAAAGGAAAGTGTAGGAGAAAGAGAAAGGGAAAGGAAAAGAAACCTAGAACCGTGATAGTCGAAAGAGAAACGATATCCAGGTTGGTGTACCACTGTTTTCGAAATCTTTACAAAAGTATTAAGTAATTTTTAGTTTGAATCTGCAAGTAATTTGAAGATTTTCAATTTTTATGTGTTTATATTATTTCATTGACATGATTTTGTTGTTGATCGCATTTTGACTACTACGATTCCGCTGAAAATACTTGTTTTCGACTATTGCCTAAATATTGTTGATTTTCCATGAAAACTTATGTTTGTTTGAATAGTAAATTTATTGAGTTATCCGTTGACTTATAAATTACAGTGAATATTTGAAACTATTTGATCGAAACGGCCCTAGGATACTTAGACATAGTAATGGATATAGGAGGTTGGTATACCAGCTGGGTTCAGTGAGCAGTACTGCACCGATATTGCTATGCTATTGATGACTATTATGTACCTCCTCATGGATTCGTCCAGGGGCAGGGAGACACGTACCTCCTCACGGATTCGTCCTAGGGTAGGGAGACACGTACCTTCCTAAGGATTCGTTCCTGGGATAGGGAGTTATGTACCTCTCTAGGCTCCGAACCCTCGGTCCTAGAGTAGGGAGATACGTACCACTCTTAGGATTCGTCCTAGGGTGGGAGCTATGTTCGACAGACAGTCACTGTGGTCGAACGACCCATATTCCAGTTCTGGCTTATGTTAAGTATTCTAGAGGGCCAGAATTGAATTGAAATACGTGATATGTTTATAAGTGCCTTTTCGAAAGCGATTTGACATGTTTATTTTAGTGTTAATATAAAACTGTTTGTAAATGAATTGCGATGTTAATTGAGTATACTTATCGATTTAGTCGAGTTTACTAATCTGATTTCATATGATTTTCCTTATGTTTGTATTGTGATATTTATATTATGAGAAGTTATGTTACGATTTTCATATTTGAGTTTAGTGTACACCCACTAAGCTATATGCTTAGCGCGTTAGTTTTGTTTCTAACGCGTAGGTACCAGGGATACTGAAGAGGCAAAAGACTGAAGTGGAGTTTCCTGCAAACAGAGGAGTAGAGTCACATTCTGGGTAGATATTTATGTTGATGTGTATTATGATTGATATGCATGTATATACAGAAATTTGTAAACGTTTTGTATAATTCTGTTTTGTAATTAAATTGGTCTATGAATTCTGTTTTCCATTTCTTAAGGACTGTAATGAATTAATTATGCACTATTTGATTTTGAAAAAATGTTTGAAAGTCGCACTAAACGGCAGAGTGCGCAATTGATTGAAAGTGATAATTGAAGTGTTATTGGAATTGTATTTGATTTGAGTTGTGGAAAAACAGGTTTTGGAAAATCAGAAAAACAAATGGAACTCGGCCGAAATTTTTCAAAAATTTAATTAATGGGTTCACTCGAAAATGTTTCTAAATTTTAAATTATGTGGTTTTTCTAATGGTTTAAAAATTTATTCAATGGGCTCACAATGATTTTGAAATGTATTAAATGAATTTAGAAAGTATTGAAAACCCGGTAACGCTCCCTGGGTTGATCCAGTCGGGTCGGGTCAGGGGGTGTTACAATTAATTTCTATTATTTTATTAAATATTTAATTAATTAAATAATCACATTATTTAATTATTCTCTTTTATTTAAATCGCATTACTTTCGTAACACTATTAATTGAACCATCCAATTAATCTACCGTGATCCTCGTTACCAACAATCATAAGGGCTAGCAAGGGGACCTAATGGACCCACAGTTTTGAGCTCCAATAATACTTAGTAATATTAATTAAAACTCTTTAATTAATATTTCATGATTATTAACCTCAGAGTTATTCCACTAAAAACCCGAGGCTGCACTCTCAAAATTGTAGACGTGTCTCAGTGTCCATTGATATAGCTAATTGCATATAGTGTGATCCTCCACAAATAGTTCATAACTAGAGCTAGGTCATAAAGTCCGTTATACCCCTCTAGAAATATCTTTTCCTTTAAATACCATTGATTCTCTAATGAACAATTAACTCCTGTCTTCCTCACGGAAGAAGGAGAGCGCTCATAATTGTTCAAGCCCCGAATCAACCCTTAAGGGAACTACTCATCTACTTCAATCAAGAAGGAGTGGATTCCACTATTGTGTACAAACCTTCCCAGCCACAAGCCAAACCGCAGCTCCAAGATACGGAGGTATTGGTCGAGATTCTCATCAACCTCACTCATGGTAAATCAAAAGCCACGATCTAACCTGAAGGAGTCAATAAGACACTCAGAATTAAGATCACCTATAAATAGCCATCGTTTATCAATTGTATTTGAATCTCATTTACTAATGGATCTTGGTGAGAGATTCATATAAATCGTGGCCCAGTCCTATATGATCTCATCATATAAGGTGCCTTCATTCTCATGTCAACTACATGAGCGGTCTAGGATAAGACCACCGTACTTTACAGAATGGACCGCAGCAGTAGATCAATCATAAACAAAGTATCCAGCTTTGTTCGCTCTCTACGGACTCTTTAGATTGCACGTCTCAAAATGAATCCTCTCTGTATATGACCATCATATACTCATTATGAGATTACATCTTGCAATCTATGATGTTCTTGCACAATACGAATGTATTACTGAATATAAAACATTTTATGAACTTGAATGATAATCTGAATAATTCTTATTATTTTCTTTAACCATTTACAATTACAAGCTTTAGGGCATAAATCCCAACATAAACACATGTGAGATAGAGGTTTAATTCATTCAAGCATGACATGCACTCTAAATCGCAACATGAAGTTATCTAGGTACTAATTCAACTTCCTAAACCCCTTATCATGCATTAAACACAAAACTCACAAGCTTTCAACATCCAATCAATAGCTAACTTTCATTCAAGAACAACAAAGAGATTTAAATGATATGAAGTATAAAACAATTTCAACATACAAGAAAAACACTTACCACAAATCTCTAGCTTGAGTCCATGGACATACAAGAGAGATTGGGTGAGTTTTGAGAGATTGGATTTGAGAGAGCATGAAGAGAGAGAGCTGCTAGGGTTCTTCTTTATGATTTTTGGATGAAAAAGATGAAGTGGCCTTTATATAGGAAGAGCCACGGGTCGGGTTGCCACACAAAACGGGTCGGGCGCACATGTTGTGTTGGGTGCAGTTTTCTACACTGACCTATGTTCGGTTTCAAGCTAATATCTCGAGAAAGGCCACCTAGAAAATTCTGAAAAAATAACTGAAGAAATTAGACACATATATGAACAACTTTCATGAAGAACACCAGTTAAAATTCGGATAGGAAATGTGACATATTGGACCACATACATGACACACAAAAACTGTCTCCCCTGTTTTTCTAGCACTGCCCTATGTCCGGTTATTATCTAATATCTAGCAAAGTACTACCCTGTAAATATTGAAAAACTTACTGAAGTAAGTACACACATAAGCCAACAACTTTCATGAAGAACACACTTTGCAATTCGGATAGTAAGGTGGAGATATTAGACCATCTATAGGATGCATCTGCAAAACATAACACATGAATGCAATACAATGAACTATGCACCATATGCCATGCCAATGATGAATGAGATGGCTAGAAACATAATGACTGATGTGTTGTGAGTGTGTGAGATCCTAAAAACCTTTGTGAGATTGAGAGCAACTTTCCAAATGAATCGATGATCTTGATGACTTTAACGAAAGCTCCCAAACACAATTACAACCAAAGAATGTTTTGCACGGAATTAGCCAACCTAGAAATTACTCGACCTAATATTTCTCCTTCAGCTGATAGTTCTTCTTCCTCTCCTCTCTCTTTTTTTCTTCTTTCTCTTTTCCTTCTTCCTTCCTTCTTGCATTGGCCAAGCTCTCTCTTCTTTCTTCTCAATTTTTCTGGATTCTTCCTCTCTCGTCTCTCTCTGTTTTTCTCTTCAATTTTTCTGATCTCATTCATATATATATGTATATATATATTACTTATCTCTAATTGCAACATGCCCTTGAACCTTTTAAAATCATAAAAAGATCACCAACATAAAATTTAATCACATGATCTTGGTCAACAATCCTTTGATTTACAATTTAATCCATAACAATCTATTAACTCTTTTCCACAAAAATCTATTTCAATTTACTTTTCCATCAATTAATTAAATTACAATTCATAACATAAAAATATATTTTAATTTCCAATAAATATTCTTAATACTCTAATTGATGGAAATCCTTACTATGTTCTCCAAAACTTATAATTGGATTTTGTATATACTTTACGAAATCTTACTAATCGTCCAATAAATTTCATTACCGTACCATACAATTACATCTAGAAAAATATATTACAATACCTGTACGTGTACAGTACAATCTATCGAGAGGGTGTATTACACTTAACCACAGGGCTAAAGGTCTCATGAAAATCAAATCCCTCAACTTGATGAAAACCTTTAGCAACAAGTCTAGCCTTGTACTTTAGAACATAACCATCTAGATTTTTTTTAAGACGAAAAACCTATTTGTAGCCTATAATTTTCCTGCCAACATGAGGCACTACTAGAGACCAGGTATTGTTGCGTTGTAGAGCAGCAAACTCCTCGTCTATAGCTGCTGCCCATTTAGGATGTTGAAGAGTCTGCTGAGTTGTGTGTGGTTCAGTATCTGATAGCTGTGCCAGCCAAGATTTTGGCTTAAAAATGCTTGCCTTGGACCTAGTAATCATAGGATATCCAGAAGATGCAGAAGGCAGAGCAGTATGTAATTGCAGGAATAGAGACTGCAGTAGGAGATGTAGGCTGAGGCTCCCTGGATGAAGCAGATTTTTATGATGTAACAGAAGAGTCTAGGTCAGCAGCATTGTCAACAGAAGCTGGAGGTTGTACCAAATGACTTGCAGGAGATGAGGAAAAACTAGTAGGAATATCCACAGAAACTGAAGGTAGTGCCATAGGACCTGTAAAACCTTGAGTAAAACCAGAAGGAACAAACTGTTAAGAAACAACTCGAGGAGGAAACAGAGAAACCTCTGAGGATTGTGCAGATGATAAATCCAAAGAAGTAGGTTTTAAACGAGCAAAAAGGAAATTGTAGATCATCAAAAACTGCATGCCTTGTAACATAAATTCTTCTAGCAAAATTTAAATATTTATAACCTTTGAACTGCTCACTGTAGCCAAGAAATGTACATGCTGTGGAGCGATAGTTAAGCTTGTGTCTATTGTAGGGCCTTAGATAAGGATAGACAAGGCAGCCAAAAACCCTAAGAGAAGTATAATCAGGGTATATTCCATGGAAACACTTATAGGATGATTTTCCACATAACATAGGAGTTGGCATGCGATTAATAAGGTGAGTGGCTGTGAGGAAAGCTTCATCCTAAAACTTGAGTAGTATAAAAGCTTGAGCAAGCAAACTCAGCCCTGTTTCAACAAGATGCCTATGTTTCCTTTCCACTAGGCCATTTTGCTCATGAACATAGGGGCATCTATGTCTAAACACAATTCCAAATGTGGCTAGAACCTTAGACAAAACAATAAATTCTTTGCCACAATCTGTTTGTAGAGTCTTAATTTTGTGAATTGTAATTCTACTTGAGATTTAAATGATAGAAATGTTTGATAGACTTCACTTTTATCCTTTAATAAGAAAATCCAAGTATACCTAGTATATGCATCAACAAAACTCACATAGTATTTAAAGCCTTTAGAGGATAAAATAGGAGCTGGACCTCAAACATCAGCCACTATTAGTTCTAGAGGCTGTTTGTAGGTAGTGTTTGATAGTGGAAAATGCAATTTGTGAGATTTGCTAACTTGACATACATCACACTCAACATATTTTTAGTAATGCGTGGAATGTGCAGTATGTTGCGAAGATGAAAAACATGATCTTTAGAATTAAATGCATTGTGACCAACAGAGGAAATGTTGAGTGCATTACCATTGTCCATGTAGATGCGTTCATTTCCTTGATAGGGAGCATTGTGCTGCAGGTTGTTCACATCTGGAGTGCAGTGATTTGTAGCTCCACTATTTGGAAACCATGAAAGATCTGTCATTGTGTTGGGTGAAGCAATCATAGCTTGCATAGTTCCTTGATTTGGTGTTGGTCCAGCAGGATTGGAAGCACCATTGTTGTTATACTGAGGCTGCTGGAAGGTTTAATCATACCTGTAATAGCACCATACATGTCCAGTTTTATGACAGATTTGACAAGGAGGTCTGTTGTTAGTGTAGGAGTTTCTACCTCTTCCCCTGCCTCTACGATCTCCATTGTTGTTATTGTAACCACCTTGAGGCTGATTGGTAGTTTTAGTAAACTGTCCAGATTGCTGATGGGATGTCTTGTTGGCAAAGTTCACTTGTCCATTTCCTTTCTTATTAGCTGCAAGGTTAGCACTTAGAGTCTCAAACTGAGAGGTTTGATCCATTCTTGCCTCATATATCAGTAACAAAGAGGTTATTTCTGCAATAGAATAGGAATGTGGAGCCGAAGTAATAGAAATGATAAAGGGGTTATAATATGACCCTAATCCTCCAAGGATTGACATGAGTTTATCATCATTACTCATAGTATATCCTGTGAAAGCAAGATTGTCAATTAGACTCTTCTTTTCCATGAGATACTCAGACATAGTAGAACCATCATTTCTCAAAGTCTGCAGCTGAAGTTTCAACTGCATAATATTTGCCTTAGACCGAGAACTAAAAAGCTATTCTATAGTCTGCCATGCCTCACATGTAGTCTGGCATCCAACAAACTCAGGCAAGAGTTCTTGACTTATTGAGGATAAAATCCAAGCAAGAAGTATCTGGTCTTGCTGCTCCCAATCCAGAAAATCTTCACTTATAGATCCATCATTATTAAACTGTGATGGAGGTAGGACAACAGGATCAATATAGGAAAACAAGTGATTACCTTTGATCACAGCTTGTACCTGCTGCCTCCACAACAAAAAATTCTTGTTGTCCAGCTTTACTGTCAAGGTAAGCTTCATAGATGTCAATTGCTTCATGTTTCTGCTCATGTTGAGCTGAGAAACATCATTGTTGTTAGTTGCAGAAGCTGTGACTTCATTGAGTTCTGATACCATATTTAAAACTACACCGTTTAGCTTTTACTACAGTTAACTTTTTCTCTCTCCTAGTAACATGCACTAACTCTCTTCCTTGGTTAAAAGTCTTGATATTTTCTTCTCTTTCTTCTTCTAACAGTACCACACGAAGACTCAAGAAAACACTATCTCAAATCAGAAGCTAGTGTTCCAGAGAATCAATCCACATGGTGAAGACGACAAACATGAAGGAGAAGAGATCAACAGTGGAACGAGAATATTTTCTCATCAACCAAATAGATAAGTGAAAATATTCTCTCTTGCATTTTTCATTTTTATTCTCTGAAATCTTTTGATTTTATTTGTGAATAATGAATAGATTACAAAGTTTTGATTTATATACATGTTAATCTGACTGGACCCTAACCATGAGCATCATTGTAATGATCATGGTTACTGATGATGAATTCTTCTTTGGGTTTCTGGGTTAATTCATATATATACCACATTTCATTCATTTAATAAATATATATATATATATATATATATTACTACTTTTAATTCATATATATACCACACCCTTCTACCACATCCATATATATAATATACAACAAAGCTAAGCTAACTCTTTCTTCTTTTGCTGGTAGATAGACAAGAAATATGCTGCTTACTACTTTTCATTCATATATATACCACACCCTGCTACCACATCCATATATATATATATATATATATATATATATATATATATATATATATATATATATATATATATATATATATATATATACAACAAAACTAAGCTAACTCTTTCTTCTTTTGCTGGTAGATAGACAAGAAATATGCTGCGGCCTTTGAATAGATCTGGTCATGAGTTTTTTTTTCAATTACAAATGAATTTTTCTCATTTTCTGCAAAGGTAAGGCTGACAAATGACAATGGTGCTCTATGACACGTGCATTTCTCACAACATCATGCTTTTACCTGATTTTGAAAAACAATTCAGCTCCCGAATAAAAAAGCATTAGAAAGTATAGAAAAATCACACGACTAGGCTCCACACTAAAGTTTGGATCCACGTCAAGAGTAGGCCCATGCCTAATTAAATTTTCAGTAAATACCCAATTGCTTTGTACAGTCAAGCCAAACCTCTCTCTTTAGAAACTGCAACAACTGGACTGTAGGAATTCTAGCACTCTAAATATTTTGTAACTAGGGACACTCCAAAACATTAAATAATCAACCAGACAATTAACGATGTTTTATAACTATTATTTGTGATGTAAGACGTGAGAATTATTTCAACAAAGTTGTTGGACCAAACAAAATATCTGAAAATGAGAACCTAATGTGACATACTGAAAGGGATTTATGTGCTTTCCAAGTCTTCGCCTAATAAAATAATCAACAAGTCTTTGTTTCTCTCAACTTTATTTGTCATCTCAACAAGTTCATGTAGCATCAAATATACAAGTAGCACAACTTTTGCTTGACAAAATGCGGAATGAATCACAATAATTGAAGGTTCCAAAACACACATAAAAATGAAATATCACCATCAAAGGATAATAAGAGGAAGAGAGAACCAGATTCGTCATTTCAAAATAAAAAAACAAAACACACGAAAAAAAGAAGAAGAAAGTACCTACATTGTAGATTGATCCGATGAAGCACCGATTGGATTAAAGCCACCAATTTTTTAGGGTTCTTGTTTTTTCAGAAAGGAAAAAATCGTTTAAAAGTTTCAAATGGGACATGGAAGGAATTTCTAATTTGTTATTCAGTATAACAAGGGTAAAATGGAAATTATAAAACTTTCATTAATGAATTTGGGCTTCCCGTATTTTAGTCTGAAAGCTCTTTTAAGAAAAGCCCTAATGGATCAGCTTGCAGTAGAAGAGCTTCTAAATACCTAAAGTTCTTCTACTGAGTCATCCAAACGAGTCCAAAAGTAACTTTTGGGCCATAAAAGCCAATAAGCCACTTCTATAAGCAATCTCAAACAGGTCCTAAACCTGTTAGTTCCAATCGACAGAGAATTGAGAACACTCTATTACTACTTAGAATAAACATGGTTTGAAATATTATTTGTAACCAATTTTGTCATAGTTCATCTTTAATTTTTTAAAATTTATGATCATGTTATTTTAATTGATCCATGCATGGTTTGTTTATGGTTTGAAACCCCTAATTGTTTATAATTTTTGGAATTTTTTGGATTTATGAATTATTAGTGCTCATTAGCCTTATATAATGCTGTTGTATTAGTAGGCAGAATAGACCTTGGAGTATTGTGCTATTTTTTATCTTCCCACATTTTGGATGAGAGATGTATAAAGATACATAATTTTGTATAATAAATTTCATGAATTTAGGAGTTCATTTATATGGATTTGTAGGGGCAATTAGGTACTTTCAGTTTAAGTTGGTTAAACAAAGTAATTAAGGGTCTGTTTGGAAAAATTTATATGAATAGAGCTTTTAGAAGTAGAGTTTTAAAAAAAAGTCATTGACAGTTTGATTATTAATTAAAAAAATTCTTAATAAAATTACTAAAAAGGATATAATTTTAAGTTAAAAAATATTGTAAAATTAACAAATTATAATAAATAATATTTTTAAAAATTTAAAAAAATTTATTTAAAAATATTTAAAATTTAAACTTATCTGAGTAGATATAAAATAATTTTTTTAATCATTTAAAAGTTCTATCAGAGGGTAACCAAATGACTCAAAAATAACTTAAAAGAAAATTTTAAATTAAAAAAAAGCTCCTTTTGTCAGTTAAAAAGCTATACCAAACGTACCCGTAAGGAGGGTGTGGAGAGTATCGTTGGGTCAACTTAATGGGTTTGTTAGGAAATGGATGTGTAATTTTTGTTACATCAAGGGGTGTCAAGTGGAAAACAAAAGTCAGGCGCGTTCATATCTCATCTATTTCAATTCCTGGATCTGATTCCTCTGCATTTGGGTGTTATTATGGAATTAGACAAATTGGGTGGTGTTAGTCAGGTTGAGGGTTCTGCCAACAGTGTGGCGGTGGATGAGCTTGCTCGTTTTGCTGTTGATGAGCATAACAAGAAACAGGTGATATTCTCCTTCCAATTCAATTGATTTCCCAAATGATCGTCTGAATTTGACATCTTCACTTTTGCAGAATTCGATGGTCCAATTTGGGAGAGTCATAAACACGAAGGAGCAGACTGTTGCTGGTACTATCTATTATATAACCCTGGAGGCTAAAGATGGAGATGAGAAAAAAAATTATGAAGCCAAGGTGTGGGTCAAGCCTTGGTTGAATTTCAAAGAATTGCAGGAATTCAACACTCTTCCCACCACCACTTAGCTTGGTATTTTTTTTTCCTTTTTTTGTTCTTAATTGATATCTAATTGTTGGTTTGATTTCTTTTTTGGAATTTTTAGATGAAACTCGAAAAAGGTTATTCCATAAACTTTATGTGCTTTCTCTGTAGGCTGGTATATGCCACGAAAATAATTAGCTGTACAGTCACCAATAGTCTTCTATTTGATTTACATCTTTGCTTTGTTCATGGTATAATTTAGATATAAAATTAGCTGTGCACCCTCCTTTGAGGTTACACCATTTTCTTTGTTAGAGTGCTTAGATATTATTGTTGGGTTGTTAGCCAATAACTTAAGCTTTTGGATCCGGTGGTTATTGGTCAGAGCTTATTTGATCTAGCGCTCTCAAGTTCGAATCTAAAGAACCCCATTATAAAAATTAAAAGTTTAATTACAACACAACCCAGCATGAGTCTGTGTATCAATTCCGGTGACAATCTCAGATTCCGGTCCTAGACATGAGGGTGTTTAAATACTATTGTTGAATTCTTTCCTAATAGTTTAAACTTTTGGGTCTAACGGTTATAGATATTTCTAAAAAATTGCATAATTTGTAGAAAGCATGTAAATGACCTTGTACTTCACATTCAAGCCAGTCAAATCCTTAGTGCATCATAAATCACTCATCTAGTGGTTCTGTTTACTAAAATTTTCTGGTAATAGCTCGGATTACCCAACATAGTGTCCCAACCACTGAGGATCTTGCATTTTAAAGTTTGCCTCCCTTAGTGGATGTAGTCATTGATCTCAATTTCTTTTTCTTCTTCTTATTATGTTTTGCTCAAACTCATTTAAATTGAATTCAGTTGTTTTCTCTTTTTATTACCTACATTTTTTTTTTTAACTAGCCTTAGCGATCTTTCCTTTATTGCCTATGATTTGTTACCTTTGTTTTTACCTTTTTTATTTATTTATTTTGGTGCTACCATTTTTAATCATTGGCCAAAAGAAAAAAAAAAAAAAAAAGTTGTAGCATTGAACCTCAAAATTTCTCACTTTTTACAGCTGTGCCAAGATGGAATTGGCATTTTCATTATTCATAATTTGCCATTAGTTTGACCAACAGTATCTGTTCAATTATTATTGGCATATTGTAATCTAGCTTAATGATCTACAATTTTCATTGGATTGGTAGGTGAGCCCATGGTACTGCTACTGTCAGTATTTCATTTGGATGTCTGATCTACTGAGATGAGACTTTATTGAATTCTTTGTTAAACAAATCTGATACATGATTGAGTGCATGTAATAGTAGTAGTTGGTGCAGTCTACCTTCTTCGCATGTTCTTGCTATATACGATTCTGAAACAATATTTGGAAATTTGGTACTGGTGAAAGTTTTCAATGCCTTCAACATAGAAGTGCTGAACTTTTGGTCTAAAAAGCCATTTTGTATAAGTTATTATATTGTACGGACCTGAAAGTTTTTGGATTGATTATTTGAAACCCTTTTAAGTAACATATGCAAAGCTGAACCACACGTGATTGGTGACAATTTCGTTCAACTGTGTTAAATTTTTTGTCAGGAAGATTTTATCTCTGTACAAGTTATCATAAAGTTTGTAGTTCTAATATGAGGAGTTATGTAACAAAGAAAATACTTGCCTGGTTATAGTGCGTACCCAAAGAAAAATGTTATAGTGTGTGCGAAAAATTGCTTAATCCCTGGTGTGCTGATTTTTATTTCTTTTGGCCTTTAGTTTAGGGTTATTATACAGGTTCACCAACGGAGTTGAACTATTAGCATTAACAATGCCTTTGTATTATTTTCAGGTGACTGAAGATTACATATATAAGCTTACAATGAATCAAACTGGAAAGTGGAGTATCCATCCGACTACGGATGAAGCTGTTTTCTTTGAAATAAATAAAAAGAGAGTTATGTATTTGGTATTTCATCCCTGAAAGATTCATACTTTCTATTATATATGTTATAATTCAATGAAACCTTTCTAGAACATGCATACTGATGAATTAGTCTGAGCTGGTTTGGTCTTGTTGCATTAGTATTATTTTTTCTGGAATTTAATCACTTTTTTCAAATCATTAGGGGGATAGAATGAACGGCTGGGATATTTAGCCAGCAAGTATAGTTAAAATCCAGAAAATAAAGACTGCTGTCCATTGGTACCAAGCTTTGAATTAGAATGAGAACGTTTTCATACCCAAATCATACATGAGACCTATTGAGATTAAATCATACACGAGTAGGCCCACACATCTGCTTCCATTTTGGAAGTCGTCTACTCTCAACAATAAGAAGGGTTTATTCCCAATATGGGGAAAGATTTATCCACACAATTGTACTTTTATGGGCAATAGTAGGAATAATATATTGCTACTAAGGTTCAACACTTTGGTAGCTTGAAGGAGTTTGAGGCTCTTCTAATCACTAAGGCAATGGACATTTGGTATAAATCAAATACCATTTGGATAAAGTAAACTGATAAGCGTAATATAAGTAAAAGGGCAATTGGGAGGAGGACTTGAACATAAGAGGTCTGGGTTTTTAGAAGAAGAAAATGACATCTGAGCGTCTGAGCATGAGGATGATGAGGTAAGTCACTTTTGCTTGTTTAACTTACTTTGGATTCCTATTACCTATCCATATATCCATTGAAATTTTCTCACATTTAACTTACCTAGCTATTAATATCAACTTCACATAATGTCTATACTTCTATACAATTTTTTTTTTTTTGTTTTTATTTAGTGAATTTTTAACGTTAAGAATTTGCTAAGACACAAATTTAATAAAAATAAGTAACTTACCTACCCAATTTGATGAGGTTATGAGCACTTTATATATCTCTAGTGATGAGTTAGTTTGCTGTTTTACACTCAATATAAAAAGTTGTGATGCATATTTTAATAATGAAAATATAAAAGGCAAGAGAAAAAGATATGTACTAATGGATGTAATTCAATAAATTAGTATTTTACACCAATATATATAACAACTATGCAAACATAACACCTTTAAAGGATATGTATGCCCTGGAATTCTTATGTGTTTCATGAAAACAATAACTTGTTACTACTTCATGAGCATCACCAGATTCCTTCAGCTTTCCCAACAAAAGTCTAATATAGAGCAATCTCTTCATGCACGGTCGCTTGTCTAAGGGCCTGTTTAGTAAGATTTTTGGAAGCTTATTTTTAACTTTTTGGGCCCAAAAGCTCTTTTGAGAGTATTTGGATCTTTCAAGAGAATAGCTTTTAAGCTTTTAAAACTCTTTCAGGTAAAGAAAAAATATATGACTTTTGTAGAAAGAACTTTCAAGAAGTCAAAAGCCAAAAGTCAAACCCTATCAAACAGAGTCTAACAGCATTTGGGCAGCAACCCCACCTGCAACCTTTAACCTTGCAAAACCCGGCTTTTGGCTTATCATTTCCTTAACAAAATCAGTTTTTCCTTAAAGTTATGAAACGAAATAAATAGTATGCAAGATTAAAATATACTACGAAGACTAGAATAAAAAAGTACAAATAAAAAGAATCTAGTTTTACCGAACTCTTAAAAACTCCCACAGAAAAGAATTATCAAGAAGAAAGTAAAAGTAGAAGAGAGTAAAAAAACATAAAATATGAGAGCTATTACAAATAATAAAAGAGTTCACTATTTATAGGCTTTAGTAAAAAATCTTAGTTCCAAAAGAAAATAGAAAAACTTGTTCTGCTAGGTTTTCTAAAAAAACTTTCAGGAAACAAAATTATTTTCCAAAATGAATAAAATAGAAAACAAAAACTTCCTAAAAGATTTTATTTTATGTACAAGAAAGTTTTCCTACTTCCAAAATAATTTAGGAATACATTAAAACAAGTTTAGAAGTCAATAGGAATGCCAAATAGGAAACCAGAAGAAGCTACGGAAGATTCGGACGGAACTGGATAGTACTTGCACGCCTAAAAATATAAAAAAAATCCATAAATAAATAAAAAAATTAATAAAATAATATTAAATTAAATTATAAAAAATCTAGTTCATTAAACATGTTCATGAATTATGTTTAATAGTAGGGAGAACTTCAATTTAATCCCTAATTTTTGATGAAACATCACTTTTTTATTTATTTTTCCTTTTTTGGTTCGTGCGGTCCTTCACGTTTTCTAAATAGATCAAATTGGTCATTCGAGAAACTATTTGACGGTCAACCATCACTATTTGATAATTTTCCCCTTAAAGAATTAATAGAGTGATAATTTTACCTTACAATTAAAATAAAATAAAAATAAATAATGAATAAAATAATATTAAATTAAATTATAAAATCTTAAAAATATAAAACATGTTAAAAAATATTCAAATTAAATTATGTTATTAGAAAAATTAATATTTAAAAAGAAAAAAAAATTAAAAAATTAAAACTGCTAAAAAATAAAATAAATTAAATTAGATTGATAATTAAATTTTATTATATAATTTTTCTAATAAAAAAACTTAATTTGAATTTTTTTATTTTTTTAATTCTCCATTTTTTATTTTATTCTTTAATTTTTTAAATGTTAATTTTTCTAATAAAATAACTATTAGAATAATTTGAATTTGAATATTTTTTTAATTCTCCATTTTTTAATTTTATTCTTTAATTTTATAAATGTTCAATTTTTGTAACCCATCATTTCAAATTTCACGAACTTAACTTGAAAATTACTGCCGGATCAGTCAATCCCAAAATATATTCAGAAATTCTATTTGTTAGGAAGGCATTCTTGATATTGACTCTCATGGACACCTTCCTTAGGGAGGATGAAAATAAAGTCGTCTCGAGGCGCTACTTGAATCTCACGGTGTTGAACTAACGATGGAGACTGCATATATCTCCCTCCCACTCACTATTTGTAGTTTAAGGTTTTCTTAATGACGTTGAATTATGAAACTTTATGTTTCTAGTTTTAACGGCTAATTAAAATCTAAGTTACTAGATCATTTAATATGTTACTAGAATCTTATCCATATAATAAATTACTTGATCTTTAACTATTAAAAATCTTATTTATTATTTTGAACTCTAATCTATGTAAACTATTTATATATATTAGAATTTAAATGTGA
Organism: Xanthoceras sorbifolium; assembly: GCA_003430845.1. Lineage (NCBI taxonomy): Eukaryota > Viridiplantae > Streptophyta > Magnoliopsida > Sapindales > Sapindaceae > Xanthoceras > Xanthoceras sorbifolium. The sequence goes on along the minus strand of CM010620.1, from coordinate 15,427,231 downwards.
GTTTACCAAGTTTTAACTATTAAAACTAAATCACATTATTCGGTTCAATTATTATTAGAGCCTTAGTCGAATTAATCCTAATAATTTATTAAGCCTAGCTAATCTAATTAATTAAACATTTTAATTAAAAGATTAGTTTATTAATAGAATTATCAAGTTTTTACTCTTAAAAACTAATATCACTAAAAATAAAAACACATAATTCATGGCAATCATGTATGTATGACATGTTTATAATGCACCTGTACGCACACCTAATCTAAATGACATTTATATGTATGACAATGCTTTAATTAAAATAAATCATCACATGATATTAAATTAAATCATATATGAATGACCGATTGACATGGGCTGTCTCGCTTAAACAACTCTAATTTACAAAAATTAATCCAAGGTATCCCTTGGTCTTCTTGTAATTATTTGTTTTAAAAAACATAAAGTCCACCACTTTTTGTATTGGATTCCCCATCAAGTCCAACTTGATTTGTATTAAATGATCCATCTCATGGGTTGAACCCTAATGACAGGCCCCCAACTTACTATCTCCCATTAAATAGCCTGCTGGCACTCCATGGTAGCTTCCCAGTCGAGGCTTGCCTCGCTGAAAGGCTTCCGTAAAGCTAAGCCATTTATTTTAACCGGAAATCTGAGTAGGAATTTTTTTTTTTTTTTATATAAAAATTTAGGCAGAGTCTCCTCTGTTTTTCTGATATTACCAAATTTTGGAGACCTGCATAAAAACTTGAACACTTCTATAAAATTCCAAATATCAACTACTGTTAGGACCTCAGGTCCATCACCAAAATCACAACTGAACCACAAAAATCGAAATAACTGAAATAGAAAAATCTAATTTTTTTAAATAAAATACTCATGCGCTAAAAACAATATCAAAATATAAACTTTACATAATTATTACAACTGAAACATTAAACGTAATTCTGAACTGTCACAGCAATGTTCTGACTGGTCCTGCCGGTCCTAGGAGTCCCTGCAACGTCTGTACCTGTACCTATACCTGTACTTGGGGAGGTTGGTTTATAAAACATAAAAATGTAATGAGCTAAACGAGCTCAGTGAGTGTTATATTTTTCTAATAAATCTAATATTTCTGATTTAACCTCCCTTAAATTTTACTGAGAAGAATAATAATTGGTTTTTTAAAAATACTGAAAGAAGACTAATAAAACCTTTATATTTACTGAACACTGTACTAAATTTTGTTTACTAGAATTGACGTACTGAAATCTTTTTCTGATAATTATACTGAAATTTACTTTTTGAAAACTTTACTGAAACCTGAACTGATAAATTATTTCTGAAATCTATTTTCTGAAAACTATTCTGTAATCCATACTGAAAACTATACTGATATCTAACTTCTGAAAACTATACTTAATACCTTTCAAACTTTATGTTATTGCTGAAGGCTGATAAACTGAAATACAGCATACTTTTTGAAAACTAAAAAGCTGAGATAATGTATATATATACTTTACTTTTCTGAAAACTGAAAAGCTGATATAATAATATACATTTTTACTTTTTTCTGAAAACTGAAAAACTGATAAACTATATTTTTACTTTTATGATAAAACTTCATGATAAAACTTTTATGATAAAACTTTCTAATAAAACTTTCTGATAAATTTTTTTTGATAAAACTTTCTGATAATGCTAATGGAACCCATATCTGATAATTGATAATCCATAGGGCGACTCAGCTGGCGTCGCACCATATGGAGGGTGTCACCAGGCGACTGATCTGGCGCCGCACTGGTGACTCTGATAATCTGATAAAAGACATCTCACTGTCTATGTAGTGGAATTCTGCGTCACCTATATATAGCGTGACAACACCCCAGTGTGTGGACGACTGACAGACTCGACAGACTCAATCCCCTCGGAGTTAGCGGATTGTTCCCCCTTTAACTTGTCCTACACAAATGGGGTGTACCAGCCGGGTCTACTGCTGATAATCTGATAACTGATAGCTGCTGATAATCTGATAACTGATAGCTGTTGATAATCTGATAATAAATGGGTATCCATGGGTTTGAAAACTATTTTCTTTACTTTGAAAATTAACTTTTAATCAAAAAGCATGTGATATATATAAAACATATTTCTTTAATTGAATATAAAATTCTAAATTTCTAAGATATAAAAATACTTCAATTAAAATATATTGGAGCATAAATTCTATTTAAATTATGAACCACATCTAAGTAAATAAATGTGTATATAAAATCACAAATAATTAAATTAAACTTGGAAACATTCTAAAGTATATTTTAACTAAAAATATGATTTTGCTTAAAATAATTTAACACTCACTTGTTTCTGAAATTCCCTAAGCTTGGTGCTCTGCTTCCTTTGTTTCACTACATTCCTTGTCTTTCCATATAATTCCTTTATTCTCCCACACTAAGGAGATTTCTCCCTAAAATAAAATAATATATTTCCAATCAATAAATATAAATACTACAGTTCACTCAAAAGCTCAATTAACATACATAAGACATTTAAATTATAAAATACCAACATTCAAGTTTTTGATTTCCTTTTTCCTTTTCAATTTCTTCATATCTAACACAATCAATTACATTTAATTTACTAAAAATCATGTATCTATAATTATATATACCTTGAATCATTCAATTTCTCTTTAATCGAATCTCAGACAGCACAAATCAACATATTTACTTTTTTTCTAAGTATCAATTTGCATCAAAACCACTCAAATACAATTTCTAACACTTATTGTTATGTCTATTTGTACCCGCAAGTATACGGGGTCGGCACAAGTAATACAATGATGAGTAAATTATCGTCTCCACAGGGATATTTAGGCGTTGAGTACTAAAGTTAACTAAGTCTATTTCTATTTGGACAATCGGATGGTTTAAAATAAGATAACAAAAGATAAAACTAACAAACATAAAACGTAAAATAAACAACCAAATTGAGAGATGAGCTAGGGTATTTGAATTCACCTAATCCATCCAATTGAATTTTATGAAAGTACATTGTTGTAGTTTAATTATTCATGTTGATGATCGTGTTTATCTAAATTATCCAAAGTCCCTTCTCGAGGTAAATCGGACCTATTACCACATACACTAATATCCTATCTCTCGATGGTATATTCAAGTACATGAAAATGCATTAGTCACAATAAACACTCTATATGATCACACAAGCAAATTAGTATATCTCTATCTAATTCTACTTGTGGTGGACATTATATCGAGCACGTTGTGGGCGTCTCCTCTCGGTACATAACACACAACCAATTTATTATCTAAATGTAGGCCTTCACATTCAAAAGCATTAAGCACAATAATACCACTCAACAACATAATAATCAACCACAACAAATTAAACAATCAATTCATTCAAGTTTCATAGAAAATGATCCATCAAAACCATAACTTACAAGTTTAGTTCATAATCAAAGATTCACAACTAAACATGTTTTCTAATTAATAAAGAGAGTTACAAGTTAGAAAATAAAGAAGGAAAGGGATATAAAAACTCTAGGTGTGATGAACTTTCGTCCTCCTCCTCTTGTGAATTTGTCTAGCTTTCACTTTCTCCAAATCCAAGCTTGATGGTGAGATTTTGGCTCAAGTATTGAATCCAAACCCTCTTGTTTCCAAGATGATCTTCTTCTTCCCCCTTTGCCTCTTCTCTTCTCTCTTGGTCTCCTTTTAGTCCTCTCCTTAGAGCCCTAGCCGAACTCCCTCTCTTTTCTCCCCTTTTTCTACTTATAGGCATTGGAAATAAGGTTTATCGCGTCGCCATCGCGATCGTGGGTCGCTACCACTGGTCGCGACGCTGTGGTCGCGGTACTCACTGCCGAAACATTGAAGTTTCATTGCAACCGGCGTATCGCGACCAATGGTCGCGGTACTCACTGGTCCAAATTTCAGGATTGCGCACTGTGACGAAAATGACCATAACTTCCTCTAGAAAACTCCAAATCACGAACTGTAAAATGTATTAGAAAGTAGACATCGTGACCTTTCCAGAAATATAAGGCTCTCAACCCAGTTCATCTTATAGAATTTATGGTAGCCTCCAAAAGATGACAGCTGTGCACTCCCAAATCTTCAATTTAATCCACCAAGGCTCTTCAATTACGCACAAAACCTTATTACTTGCACACTAGAGAAAAATATTAAAAACAATCGATAATTACCCGAGAATGGAACACAAGTAGGTGAATAAAGGTACTAGTGAAGGTCCATTTTTTATCAAGAAATGGAACCAACACTTATCATATATGAATTGAAATCTCTACACTTTCAACTTCAATCTCTATACAATTTCTCACACTAATCTTCATCAATTTAACATAAGTGAATTTCCTTCACTTAACAACATCAAATTCAATCTCATTAACTTGATTAAACTAATTCTAACTTAAATTTTTAACTTAAATTCAATTCATACTATTAACTAACTCAAAAACACTCAAATTACTCAAATAATATCTCAATTTAACAATTTAAACTTGAGATTATACAATTCCCAAAACTTTACCTTACTAATGCTCTTGATTTTCACTTTAATCAATTCAAATCCAACTAATTTCAAACAAAACACCATAAAAACTCAATCAAATACTACAATCAACAAAACCCATCATCTTCTTTACTTCCATCAATTAAATTCACTTTATATTCAACAATCAATTTTCCAACACAATTCAACACTCAATCAATTTCTAAAATCAATTCAATTTCATTAACTATCACTTACTAATTCTATAACACAAAAGATATCATCAAAATTCAAACCAAATCAAATTCATCAATCACTTACCCAAATCCTCTTCTTCTTCTTCTTGCTGGACCGAGACCTTCTTCCCCTTCTTTTTCTTTTCTTTTTCTTTTTCTTCTTTTTCTTTTCTTTCTCTCTGCACGTTTTCTGTCCTCTGTTTTCTTTTCTTCCCGCTGCTATGTTTTGCTTCTCTTGGTTTTCTTCTTCTTTTCTTTCTTCTTCCCCTTTTCTCTCAGCTGGACAACTCTCTCTTCTCTTTTCTCTTCTTCTTTTCTTTCTTCTTTTCTCTCTTCCCTGCTCTGTTTTTTGGTCTGTTCTTCCTCTCCAAACCGGCAGTTCCTCTCTCCCTCTCTTCTTTCTCCTTTGGCCGACAGTTCTTCTTCCTCTCCTCTCTTTCTTTTTCTTCTTTCTCTTTTCCTTCTTCCTTCCTCCTTGCCTCGGCCAAGCTCTCTCTTCTTCCTTCTCAATTTTTCTGGATTCTTCGCCTCTGTTTTCTATTTTGTTTGTCTCCTTCTACTTTTGTTTCTTTTGTTTCTTGTTTTCTGATTTCATCACACATATATATATATTTATACTTGTTTAATAATTTCATTTCATTTCCATTTGCATTTTCATTTCATTCTCATTTCATCTTCATTTGCATTTGTGATTCTCTCTTTTTTGTTTTTCATTTGTTCTCGATTCTTCTTCCATTCTGTTTTCATTTTGCTTCTTCTTCTAGTGTTCTGATTTTCTGATTTTCTGATTGTATTATATATATATAAACTTTAATAATCACAACTTACCCCTTAATCTCTCAATTTCATATTGTGACCACAATTTGAAAACTAATCACATAATCTTGGTCAACAATCTTTTGATTTACAATTTAATCCATAACAATCCATTAACTCGTTTCCACAAAAATCCATTTCAATTTACTTTTCCATCAATTAATTAAATTACAATCTCATATTATAAAAATATATTTTAATTTCCAATAAATATTCTTAATACTCCAATTTATGGAAATCTTTATTAGGTTCTCCAAAACTTATAATTGGATTTTGTATATACTTTACGAAATCTTACTAATCGTCCAATAAATTCCATTATAGTACCGTACAATCAATTTTGGAAAAATATATTACAATATCTGTACATGTATAGTACAAACTATCGGGAGGGTGTATTACACCTAAGGCCTATCACTTAAAACCAGCAAGGTATGTGCTGCCCACAAAGCCCACTAGACTACCCTTTCGCAAGCCTTTAGTCCGTACACGTGCAAAAATGCGTACAGCAGCCTTGGACGCGTCGGGCTATCCATTTGGCTTCTATGGGTTGGCAACTTTTGTACCAGGTCCACATGTTATCCTAACATGTATCCGAGGTCCAAACACAGCCCAAAACAGCCCTAGCGCATGCAAACATGTAGCTGCCAGCAGCGCCAGCCGTGCGTACACATGGTGTGTGTCGCCGCGGTTTGTGCGCATTGGTAGTGTTTTGCTGCTGTTTTCGCTCCAATTTTCTGCCATTTTTCTGGAATAATATTCAACAATATTTTTCGAAAAATACGCAGCAAAATGGGGTTGCGAAAAACTGTTAGGGCAGCCCCAAAGAGACAGCGGCCAGCGCAGGCGCGCGTGCGCATAGTAGGGGTTGTCACCCCTGCTTTTTTTTTTTTTTTTTGTATCCTTTCGTACATCACAATCTTCTTCTACGGCATACAAAAAATAATACAAAAAAATATATATACAAAGAAAAACAGTATTTTTTTTAATAAGTTTTATATTTTTTAAGTTTTTATAATTTAATTTAATATTATTTTATTGATTTTTCTATTTATTTATTTTTACTATATTTTAATTGAAAGATTAAATTGTAATTATATTAATTCTTCAAGGGTAAAAATGTCAAATAGTGATAGTTGACTGTCAAATAATTGGTCAAAGGACTAATTTGATCTATTTTCCAAACGTTAGGGAGCAAGGGAGCTAAAAAGTGAAACGTGAGTAAAAAAGTGAGGTTTCACAAACAAGTAGGGACTAAATTGAAGTTCCCCCCCAAAAAAATAAATATATACATTCATATATGAAATTTCATGAATATTAACATGGCAAAAATAGTTAGGAAAGTATTATCACAATCTCTTTGGTTCTTAACATACTATGCTAACATATAATATATACATATATCAAAAGGATTCACAACATGGATGTTAACAAAAGGTTTATTACAAGAAGACTTCCAAAATTTGTGTGACTCTGATACCCTGCATATCTAGTCTAATCACTGTCTATCCCCTGCTCTTGGCAAACCAACGCCCTAAGCATAACGCTTAGTGGTGCTTTACTTAACATAAGTTTAACTAAAAGTTTTAACATTCTTATAAATCAAAAGTAAACTTAATCAAGGATAAACATTTCATAGTTCCTACCAATATTACATAACATACTAACATGATACATTTAATAGGAATAAGCATTTAATACATTTCATAATACTCTATCATGAAACAATTGATTCAAACAATCATGTAATATGCATACATTCTAAAGATGTCACACCAATATGAATTTTCTCAATTGAATCGTTCAATTATACAATTATGAATTAAGTATTTTATTGCCCTTATCCAATTCTAACCCATTTTCGATAGAATGGATAATGGGATCAACCAATACTGTCCTCAACGGAGGCTGCAGATTGGTTATTTAATTACAACAATATCACGGACCGGGCACCCAAAGCCTCTTAAAGTCCGATAAATCATAATCAAATCCAAGGACTGGGCACCCAAGCCTCTTAAAGTCCAATGGTTAAACATAATAACGGTTGCAGTACTGCTAAATTCTGTATTGGCATGCCAACCTATCTAATCCCTCAAACAATGCGGTACGAATTTAACTAGGGCATTTAAGCATATAAAGTTTAAATTTGATTCATATTAATTCTTTCATTAATACTCAATTCCATAAACAAGTTTACATACTGTAATTCAAGACAATCAACTCATGAACACTTTGTTCGATCTTGACTTACAAAAATCGATATCAATTTGTTTTCGACTTGCCGATATGATATTATAAAATCTTGGGTAGCATGTGTACCATTTGGTACTCCAATCCCAAATCTCATTTTCAACAAGAATTTGCTCTCAAACATTTAACATATTAGCATCATTCTAATTTCAATTTTAGTTACAATTATAGACATTTAATCTTCATCAAATTGCACATTATTTTCACACATCAAACACTTGTTATGCAATTAATAAATTTCATGCATTTTATTTATACTTTCTAACACATCAAAACTCACAATTAAACATCCAACAACACATACAAAATTAAATTTCAAGTGTTAGTAATGCACTAACCAAAATTGCATCAAAATCACTCTCCAAGCTTGGAAATCACTCCCTCAAGCTTGCTCTTGATTTTCCACAGCCCCTAGATCTACCATGTATATACTGAAATTTAAAAAAATGCAGCTTGACCCATGAATTGAAAGTTGATTTGAAGCTAGAAAATCCCCAAACTCACTTACTCTTCTTGATTTCCTATTTTCTCAATTATAGGCAAACTAATACACTAACATACATGTTCTTCATTCTCCAGTCACACATCCTTGCCCATTAATCATAAAGCACTTAAATCCAACCATAAGCATACTAAAGCAACATGCTCTTCACAAGTCAAACTCATAAAAACACATTCTACTTTCTTCTTCAATTTCTTTTTCAATTCCCTCTTATATAATGTAACCAAATACATTTAATTTACTGTAAACCATGTCAATTTAATTTAAACACATATCAATCATATATTTCTCTTCTTGACTGCATTTCAAGCATCCATATCAACATGATTTCTTAAATTTCTAAGCACCAATTAGCATAACAAACTCACATACATCAATTTTAATATTTTATCATACTTTAATTGAAATCTCTACACTAAAATCAACTTAAATCCCTAACTTTAACTTACTAATTTTTATCAACTTACCATACATGACTTTCCTTTACTTAATAACATCAAGTTCCATATCATCCAACTTGATTTAAACTAATTATAACATCAATTCAAGTTTAATTTAAAAATTTCCAAAAACTAACAATTCAACTCAACTCTTTATGACAATAATTCCTTTTGCTTGGCTTGGATACTTAATTGATGTCTTAATCCCTAAATTCATGCATAAAAAATATCACCCAAACATCAAGAATCAAAAACCCAAGGATCTATCGTACAATTCATGAAAACTAGTATACTTACCACTTTCTCTTCTTGTTCTTCCTTGCTTATTTCACCACTTAGCTCACTTGACAAGGGCTTGGAATTGATCTTGATAAGCTCTTCTTCCTCTTCCCTCTTGCTTGGCCGAAACCTTCTTGCCTTTTTTTTATTTTTTTATTTTTTTATTTCTCTCTCGGCCACTTCTTGCTCTTCTTATTTTTTTTTTATTTCTTGCACGATTTGCTCTCTTTTGTTTTGTTTTATTGTTTTGTTTGACTTCTCTCTTCAATCAAACTTCACCACTTTGCACCATATAATTTCTTTTATAATTGCAGCTTATCCTTTGATTTATCAAAATCATAAAGTGACTACCAATATAAAATTTAATCACATGAAATTGACCACAAAAATATCGTATAAAAAAATATCGTTTATTATTTGACTTCCAAAAATATCACTAATACTCCGAATTTATGGAAAATCCTTCCTAGGTCTTCCGAAACTTATAATATGGATTTCGTATACGCTTTACGGAGCCTTACTAACCATCCGAAACTATTCCGAACATTTCGTATATCCTTTAATACCCATTTTGAACATCATTCCAAGCTCATTTAATTATATCACAATGGCCCTAATATGGATCCATTTAATTAACCCCCACTAGGCTATTGTTTAATAATAATAATAATAATATAATCTACCTCCTATTTCTATCCGATATAACTTGGACTCTCAAATATAATAATATTAATACTAATATATAATTTATCAAATGATAATTAAAACACTAATTTTGAGGGCATTACAAACCTTAGGAGAAATCCTAAGAAAATGGCTAAGAGGGCTCCTATTACGTCTTTTTGTACCCGCAAGTATACAAGGTAGGCACAAGTAATACAATGACGAGTAAATTATCGTCTCCACAGGGATATTTAGGCGTTGAGTACTAAAGTTAACTAAGTCTATTTCTATTTGGATAAATCAAAATGGTTTGTAAGAAGGAATTAAAAGATAAAAATACATAAACATAAAAATAAAGCACACAACCAATATGAGAGATTAGTTAAGGTATTTGAATTCACCTAATCCATCCAATTGAATTTCCTGAAAGCACATTGTTGTAGTTTAATTATTCATGTTGATGATCGTGTTTATCTAAATTATCCAAAGTCCCCTCTCGAGGTAAATCGAACCCATTCCATATACACTAATATCCTATCTCTCGATGGTATATCCAAGTGCATGAAAATGCATTAGTCACAATAAACACCCTATATGCTCACACAAGCAAATTAGTATATCTCTATCTAATTTTACTTATTGTGGACATTACATCGAGCACGTTGTGGGCGTTTCCTCTCGGTATATAACACACAACCAATTTATCATCTAAATGTAGGCCTTCACATTTAAATGCATTAAGCACAATAATACCACTCAACAAAATAATAATCAACCACAACAAATTAAACAATTAATTCATTCAATCTTCATAGAATAAGATCCAACAAAACCCTAACTTACAAGTTTAGTTCATAACCAAAGATTTACAACTAAACATGTTTTCTAATTAATAAAGAGAGTTACAAGCAAGAAAATAAAGAAGGAAAGGGATAGAAAAACTCTAGGTGTGATGAACTTTCGTCCTTCTCCTCTTGTGAATTTGTCTAGCTTCCACTTTCTCCAAATCCAAGCTTGATGGTGAGATTTTGGCTCAAGGATTGAATCCAATCCCTCTTGATTCCAAGGTGATCTTCTTCTCCCCTCTTTGCCTCTTCTCTTCTCTCTTGGTCTCCTCTTGGTCCTCTCCTTCGAGCCCTAGCCGAACTCCTTCTCTTTAGAGCCCTTTTTCTACTGGTCGCGACGCTGTGGTCGCGGTGCTCATTGCTGAAAAATTGAAGTTTCATCACGACCGGCGTATCGCGACCAACGGTCACGGTACTAAGTCGTGGTACTCACTGGTCCAAATTTCAGGATTGTGCACTGTTAGGAAAATGACCATAACTTCCTCTAGAAAACTCCAAATCATGAACCGTAAAATGTATTAGAAAGTAGACATCTATATCTTTCTAGAAATATAAGGCTCTCAACCCAGTTCATCTTGTAGAATTTATGGCAGCCTCCAAAAGATGACAGCTGTGCACTCCCAAATCTTCAATTTAATCCACCAAGGCTCTTCAATTACGCACAAAACCTTATTACCTGCACACTAGAAAAAAACATTAAAAACAACCGATAATTACCCGAGAATGGAGCACAAGTAGTGAATAAAGGTACTAGTGAAGGTCCATTTTTTATCAAGAAATGGAACCAACAAATACCCCCAAACCTAACTTTTGCTCGTCCTCGAGCAAAATCGGAACGAAACAAAATAGCAAACAAAACGAAAGGAAAACAAAATAACAAATAACGGAAAACAAACAACTAGCTTAAACCATTTTCGTAAGTAACACGATGGCATTTAGCATGTGCCACAAGCCTTTAAACCCCTAGGTGGCCCTAGTGGATGAGTTATAGTCTCGTGAGGGTTTACCAGCTACGATACCCACAAACGTCCTAAGCTAACCACATACATAACTAAACATCAATATAAGTATATACACAAATGCAAAGGCATAAGAAGAGCACAAAATCAGAAATCTAAAATGCTGCCAATAAGTCTAAAACACCCTATATCATACGGGATACTGACATACAATGCATTTATAATCGTGACACATTCCATACTAATAGACCACTGATGTAATTCGCCTCGACTCTAGTCTCACAAGTTTTCACTCAATGACACTCAGAACCTAAGCTATCACACTTTCAACTGCATACGACTGGAATTTATGAGCAAAGAATTTCAAAATGAGTTGTATGCATCAATAATTAAAAAGAACGCACAAATTAAGCAAAGGACCTCATGAAAGATATCAAATGTTAAGAACGGAAAAATCAATATACATACATGTCAAATATTACAATTAAGTTTCCTAAGGAGATCAACAGGTCTTCATATGGTTGTAATGAGGCTTAGGGTGATTGGGTGAAAAAAAACGAAAATCGGGTTCAACTCACTTGGAAACCTATTAAGAGACTTCATAAAATTTTCAATTCGTGCAATTTCTCTCACGACTACCAAATTTGTTCAACTTTTCTTCCCTTCCTCTTCTACACATTTCTCCTTCAACCTTTTTTTCAACCTACTTCAATTTTTTTCTTTGTGCACTTCACTCCTTTTTCTCATTTTAGCCAACTCTTTTCATATATATAATTTTTTTTTTTATGTTGGCTATTCTCGTTTTCTGCACATTTCTCACATCCTTTTCATCTTTTTAACTCCACTCATCTTTCTCACTCAACACTTACACATTTTTCTTTTAATTTTCTCTAGTTTCCAAGCGTCAAAGGTAACGTCTTACAATTTCGACTAGGATTTTTGGACATGTAGGTCATAAAATAAAAGGCTAATATGCGAGTGTTTGGCCGCGAATGGGATAGGGAGCACACAATTTAAGGACATGAAATAAAGCTATTTAGGAATTCACACACAATGCCTGGATCATATCTCCAAAATCTACTCAATTTAAACATTCAAAACATATATACAAGATTTTCATAATGCAGTTTATTAACATCCAATGCAAACCTATAGAGATCAATCTAATGACAATAAAGCTCAAGAAAGTGTTTAAGAGTAGAAATAATAAAATTCCCTCAGAATAAATATGCATGAAGCTCAAAATCTCACTAAGGGTAGTCTCCACTATTAATCAGGGCTACTAATTGGAAGTTTTCACATATTACAATGCAAAGACGTCAGACCTATATGTTTAGATGCAAAGACACTACTGGCATTATTCTAGACAACTACTTTATACACTCAAATAACCTAAGTATTTATATATTATTACTTAATGATTTGTAAAGCATGCATATAATTTGCTATCCTAAAACAATAAAACAAAACACGAAAAATACAATAAAAGACTAAAAAACGAGTGTACGTGGCATTGTTATGCCTAAGTCTTCCAAACGCAGTGTGTATGAGGAAAGTCTAAGTTTCCAGCTTATATACACCAACAAGACATAAAAGCACACAAAAATAAAAATACCCCCAAACTTAAGATAAACATTGTCCTCAATGTTTGAAATCCTAAATTCAAGGGAAAAACACAACAACAAAACATGACATAGAAATAAAAAAAATACAGAAAAATAGTCATAATATCCACAACTAACAATCCTAATATCCACAACTATCACTTCATCCAACCTTACGCCCCCGTACTTCGTACTTTCAACACAAGGTACAGCACTTCTAATAAGCTTATGAGCAAGGGTTACCAAATACTAAACTACAAGATTTAAACAATTGGAGAAAAAATTAAAAATAAAGAAAAAAAAAATATACAGATTTTACCTCATCGCTTGCGCTTTCGCCCACCTGCCCCATAATTGGTATCTCCTTATCAGTTTACCGCACCATCCTAACCAAATGACTGGAAGAGAAGATGACTCCCCCAGCACTGCATACCTCAAATGCGAAGGTATCTCTTTACGGCCCAAGTGCGGGTTCTGCTCAAAAGGCGGAGGCGGTTTGGGCTTCCTTTCTCCGAGGTTTACAGAAACGTATGTATCTCGGTGGCTTTCTTCTTTTGCAGTGGCACTATGGACTAGACAAATCTCAAGCAGCTCTGGAAAGGTAGATGTACCATCTTCATGCAACAAATTCTTGCTCCCTTCCATCTCTACTTGATCAACCCAAATCTGCTGCTCAATTTGCTCTTTGATTTCCACGGCCATTTCATTGCATTGCTCTATAGGATACATTTCGTGCTCTTGCTATTGGATCTCTGTAGCTAATTGGCTTATTTGAATCTCCAAGCTTTGGGTAGCTGCTTGAGTATATTGAGCAACTTGATCAAGTTTAGCTTCCAACTTCTTCAAGGCCTCATCTTGGGAATCCATTCTTTTATCCAGCTTTATCATGAGTTTAATAATCATGTCATCCAAAGCTGCATCCTTTTCCTATTGTTCCCAGATTTCCATCCTTGTCACGTAGTCGACAAGCATGTCTTCTAGTCTTAACCCATTTTCTTGTTGGTTGCTCCATGAATAGTCAGCATGATTGCTCCACCCAGGATTATACGAACTCAGGTAGGGGTTGTTCTGTTGATAATGTACAAGGCCCTCGTACTGCATTTGCTCAGAACGGCTCTCAGCAAACGGATTGAGTACTAAAGTTAACTAAGTCTATTTCTATTTGGATAAATCAAAATGGTTTGTAAGAAGGAATTAAAAGATAAAAATACATAAACATAAAAATAAAGCACACAACCAATATGAGAGATTAGTTAGGGTATTTGAATTCACCTAATCCATCCAATTGAATTTCATGAAAGCACATTGTTGTAGTTTAATTATTCATGTTGATGATCGTGTTTATCTAAATTATCCAAAGTTTCCTCTCAAGGTAAATCGGACTTATTCCACATACACTAATATTCTATCTCTCGATGGTATATCCAAGTGCATGAAAATGCATTAGTCACAATAAACACCCTATATGATCACACAAGCAAATTAGTATATCTCTATCTAATTCTACTTGTTATGGACATTACATCGAGCATGTTGTGGGCGTCTCCTCTCGGTACATAACACTCAACCAATTTATCATCTAAATGTAAGCCTTCACATTCAAAAGCATTAAGCACAATAATACCACTCAACAACATAATAATCAACCACAACAAATTAAACAATCAATTCATTCAATCTTCATAGAATAAGAACTAACAAAACCCTAACTTACAAGTTTAGTTTATAACCAAATATTTACAACTAAACATGTTTTTTAATTAATAAAGAGAGTTACAAGCAAGAAAATAAAGAAGGAAAGGGATAGAAAAACTCTAGGTCGTCCTCCTCTTCTTGTGAATTTGTCTAGCTTCCACTTTCTCCAAATCCAAGCTTGATGGTGAGATTTTGGCTCAAGGATTGAATCTAATCCCTCTTGGTTCCAAGGTGATCTTCTTCTCCCCTCTTTGCTTCTTCTCTTTTCTCTTGGTCTCCTCTTGGTCCTCTCCTTAGAGCCCTAGCCGAACTTCTTCTCTTTAAAGCCCTCTTTCTACTTATAGGCATTGAAAATAAGGTTTATCGCGTCGCCAGCGCGACCGTGGGTCGCTACCACTAGTCGCGACGCTGTGGTCGCGGTGCTCACTGCCGAAAAATTGAAGTTTCATCGTGACTGGCGTATCGCAACAACGGTCGCGGTACTCACTGGTCCAAATTTCAGGATTGCGCACTGTTACGAAAATGACCATAACTTCCTCTAGAAAACTCCAAATCATGAACCGTAAAATGTATTAGAAAGTAGAAATGTATATATTTCCAGAAATATAAGGCTCTCAACCCAGTTAATCTTATAGAATTTATGGTAGCCTCCAAATGATGACAGCTGTGCACTCCCAAATCTTCAATTTAATCCACCAAGGCTCTTCAATTACGCACAAAACCTTATTACCTGCACACTAGATAAAAATATTAAAAACAACCGATAATTACCCGAGAATGGAACACAAGTAGGTGAATAAAAGTACTAGTGAAGGTCCATTTTTGATCAAGAAATGGAACCAACAGCTCCCCGCTGGCAGCATAACGAACTAGAATCAATGCCAAGAACTCTTCATGAACCAATATCAGGTCCTGAAGAAGCAACTTGTCTCTCTGTGTCACCTAGTGAAAATCTTTTAGAAGTCAGATGAGCCGCCGAAAGATTATATAGCCTGCTTCCAGAGAGAGGTCAGCTGTGTAGATAGCCCAACTGACGAAAGCGTATTGATAGCGATCACCACCGGCCTATAAAGGGTTGGTGAACTCTACTAAAGTATATACAACAAGCCGGTAAAAACCCTCAGAGACTTCTACAAGTGGTCCAATACCCACATCGGCATGGAAGAGGATTTCGCGCCCAAGAAAAGTTCCAGGAAGGATAGAGCAAGTGGAAGGACAATGGAGGAAATGACAATAATAACCGCAGCAGCTGGAATAGTGGCTTTTAGAGAGACGAGGCCCCGACAAACCAGGTAGCCGAAAAGGCCTGGAATGACGAAGATGCGCGAAGAAATGGAGGTCACTATCAGACTTGTGCACATTTATTTGACTCCCGAGATAAAATCTTTATCAAAGAGAAGAACAGGGAAGAATTCAGTAGGCCGCCTTCCTTGAGGATGCCTACTCGGACTCATAATCTCAACAAATAATGTGCCTATCACAGTGAGGCAGGCCACAACACAGCTGAATGCTACAAACTTAAAGACACAATCAAAAGCTTGATCAGGCGAGGTCGCCTAGGAGATTACGTGGTGCATCTAAGAAACCAGCCGCAACCACAGCAACCGCAGCCACTACAACAGTAATAGCAGTGATAGATGATTGGGTCTGTCCACCTAGAACCGATCCCAAATGAGCCGGCTGTAAGGATAATCCATACCATTCATGGATGACCTCATTTTGTAGGAAGTTCGAACAAGGCGTTGACACGACACGTGAAAGAGGCCGGCTACCCCACTATGAGGATGATAAGCGAGGATGAGCGGCCTGCAAAGTAGTGCAGGATGATGGCGGAAGGGGTTACCTTCACAGATGTGGACATGCGAGATGTACACTGGCTATAAAATGATATGATTGTCAGCATAGCAACGATAGGAGGAGTGGCCATCTATAGGATAATGATTGACAATGGAAGCTTAGTGAACATCCTGTACAAAACGACCTTCGAGATGATGGGGTTGAAATAGAGCCACCTGCAACCTTCAAACAAACCACTCTACGGCATTACAGGTGATTCGATCATTCCCCTAGGATTGATCACTTTGTCTCTCATCTTATGGGAGCAGGGCCGCCAAGCGACCACAATGGCTGACTTTCTTATTATAGACTGCTCAACGGCTTACAACGCCATCATAGGAAGACTCGCTTTCAATGATTTAAAGGTAATCACCTCTATGAAGCATCTAACCCTGAAGTTCCCAACCCCGACGGGTGTGAGACATGTGTACGGGGAACAGAAGGTAGCCAAATCATGTTACGAGAAGAC
Source organism: Xanthoceras sorbifolium (assembly GCA_003430845.1). Lineage (NCBI taxonomy): Eukaryota > Viridiplantae > Streptophyta > Magnoliopsida > Sapindales > Sapindaceae > Xanthoceras > Xanthoceras sorbifolium. The sequence continues at coordinate 15,410,125 of CM010620.1, read as the reverse complement.
AGTTTGGTTTGGGATGCGGGAGAAGGCAGGAAAGGCTGAAGCCTTAGTCGAAGCCCCCAACACCATCTATCAACCCACCAGCTACACCTAGTAAGAGAGCATATAGGAGTAGTAGAGCTCATTACTGGAAAGGCTCAAGTATCGCAAAATGGCCAAGTAAAATAGCTGGGAAACTATATTTGTAATGGTCCTCAAATTTTCCAAATCAATAAAGTTAAGCCTTTTTATTTCCATAAGCTCTGCCAAAAATTGCTCCCTCGACCTTGGGGGGCTAGGAGACCAGCATCGTAGCACACAATACGCTATGAGGTGGAGCCGGGAAAGAAAATCCCCCACACCATACGAATGAAAAAGTCGTGTCCTCTCTCCAACAACAACAGCAACAGTGAGGTGTTCCATACGAGCTCGTTAACTAGAAAATCTCATACTTTCAAACCTACGAGCTCGCCAAAAAATTGAGTATAAAAATTGGCGGAACTCACCAACCTGACAACCTACGGGCTATCTAACAAGTGGGGTCAAAAGAAATACTCGAGGGAACAGGCTTAGAGCTGTAGACATTAAGAAAAAACTTGCCAACCTATGGGCTGACGACCTCGATTAACTAGCAGGGTCAATATAAACACTCAAGGTGGAATCCCCCACGATATACCTAAGTACAAAATGTTGAGATTTATGCCCTAAAGCTTGTAATTATAAATGGTTAAAGAAAATAATAAGAATTATTCAGATTATCATTCAAGTTCATAAAATGTTTTATATTCAGTAATACATTCGTATTGTGCAAGAACATCCTAGATTGTAAGATGTAATCTCATAATGAGTATTAATGGTCATTGACAGAGAGGATTCATTTTGAGATGTGCAATCTAAAGAGTTCGTAGAGAGCGAACAAAGCTGGGTACTTTGTTTGTGATTGATCTACTGCTGCGGTCCATTCTGTAAAGTACGGCGGTCTTATCCTAGACCGCTCATGTAGTTGACATGAGAATGAAGGCACCTTATATGATGAGATCATATAGGACTGGGCCACGATTTATATGAATCTCTCACCAAGATCCATTAGTATATGAGATTCATATATAATCTATAAACGATGGCTATTTATAGGTGATCTTAATCCTGAGTGTCTTATCGACTCCTTCAGGTTAGATCGTGGCTTTTGATTTACCATGAGTGAGGTTGATGAGAATCTCGACCAATACCTCCGTATCTTGGAGCTGCGGTTTGGCTTGTGGTTGGGAAGGTTTTTACACAATAGTGGAATCCACTCCTTCTTGATTGAAGTAGATGAGTAGTTCCCTTAAGGGTTGATTCGGTGCTTGAACGATTATGAGCGCTCTCCTTCTTCCGTGAGGAAGATAGGATTTAATTGTTCATTAGAGAATCAATGGTACTTAAAGGAAAAGATATTTCTAGAGGGGTATAATGGACTTTATGACCCAGCTCTAGTTATGAACTATTTGTGGAGGATCACACTATATGCAATTAGCTATATCAATAGGCACTGAGACTTCAGATTGTATAAACACGTCTACAGTTTTGAGAGTGCAGCCTCGGGTTTTTAGTGGAATAACTCCGAGGTTAATAATCGTGAAATATTAATTAAAGAGTTTTAATTAATATTACTAAGTATTATTGGAGCTCAAAACTGTGGGTCTATTAGGTCCCCTTGCTAGCCCTTATGGTTGTTGGTAACGAGGATCACGGTAGATTAATTGGATGATCCAATTAATAGTGTTACGAAAGTAATGCGATTTAAATAAAAGAGAATAATTAAATAATGTGATTATTTAATTAATTAAATATTTAATAAAGTAATAGAAATTAATAATTATGAATTATTAATTCTATTTATTAAATATGAGGTCATGTGATTAAATAATGAATAGGACAAAAGAATTAAAATAATTAGATTATTTTAATAGTCCAAAAGGTCACAGGTTCAAGTCTTTAGGAAGATTAAAAATAAATAGGATTTAGAATCCTATTTTGACTTGGTCAAACTAAAACCCTAAAGAACTACTATATAAGTGTTATATAGTTAGGAAAAAACCTGACCTAGCACTCAAGTGAAAAAGAAAAAGAGTTCGGCCACCAAAGAGAGAAAAGAAAAAAAAAAAGTTTTTTCTGACTCTCTCCTCTTTTGCAGGATTCGGCCAGCGTTCTTTTCACGTGACCTCCATCTCTTGCCGTGACGTGCCCACACGCACGTTGTTAGACCACGGGTCATAGCTCGGAAGATCTGGTGGTAGATCGAAGAATCAGAAAAAGAAAATCAAGAAAAATGTATGCGTATATACAGGAACTCGTTGCTGGTTGAAAAAGGTTTTCAATATAAGAAAAATTTTTGAAATCCAATTCCGTATGTTATACGATAATCAAAATCTTTTTTAAAGCTCTCTTCAATTGGTATCAGAGCCTTTGATTCTAAGTTTTTGTATATATGCAAAAAGAAAAAGAAAAACTACATATTTCTTGTTTATTTTTATTTTTCTTTTTGATTCTTGATCTGTGATATATTATTGTGTAGGCACAAATCTAGAATGTATGATTTGTTTTTATTGTTATATAATTTGATTGTATAATTTTAAAAGCGTAATTGATTGTTAATTATATGGTGAATGGGTTATAGGATGAATTTTTATTTTTTGGCCAATTGTTTATGGCAAAAGTTTATATATATATATATATATATATATATATATATATTTTATTGTTATTCTTGTAACCGATCTGCCCTACGAAGAGTCGAAGAAGCGGATGATGCGAAGAAGAAACGAAAAAAAAAAAACGATTGCACAGCCCCAAGGGCAGCAGCCGCGTGCGCTTGCGCGCTAGCGGCCGCGCATGCTCGTGCTCGAGCGCTGGCGGCCACCCGTGCCCAGCGAGCATAAGCGGCCAACGAGCGCGCGCGCGACTGCTGTCCCGTTTGTGCTAGGGCCCTTTTTTTCGTGTTTTTTGCGAACGATTTTTTGCTGATTTTTCTGGAAAAATATTGTTGAATATTTTCTGAAAAAAGTACAGAAAATTGGAGCAAAAAACCATGGGCGAAACGACCCAAGAACGCGCTTGAAAGTGCGGCTTGCGATAAGGCCGCGCGCACCTTGCGTGCGTGCGGCTACGCTGATGGCAGCCACACTTTCACATGCGTTAGGGTTGTTTAGGGTTTCGTCTTGACTTAGGGTGCGTGTTAAGGTAACACGTGGACCTCCCGAAAAGATATTGATTTTTGACAAAAATCAAGTTTGACTTGATTAGGAAAACGAAGACAAGAAGGATTCAACTCGAAGAAGAACTCTTGAGGACCAAGGAATGCCTTGGGAATACAATTGTAATTAGAGTTGTTTAAGTTAGATAATCCATGTCACTCGGTCAATTACGTATGCTTTATTTATTTTCATATGATGATTATATGGATGTTAAAGCATTGTCATACATATGAATGTCATCTAGATTAGGTGTGCCTACACATGCATAATAATATGTCATGCATAATTGTCATATTATATTGTTTTATTTTAATGTGATTAAAATAGGAAACAATTTCATAAATGGCAATTAAATAATGGATTTAGTTTTTAGGAGTAAAAACTTGGTAATATCCATTAATTAACTAATCAATAAATTAAAGAGTTTAATTAAAAAGATTAGTTAGGTTCTTATCATTAATTAAGATTAATTAGATTAATTAGTTAATTAAAAAGAACCAAATAATGAGATTAGTTTTTTAGGAGTAAAAACTTGGTAAATCTCATTAATGACTAATCAACCAATTAAAGAGTTTAAATAAATTGCTTAGTTTGGTTCTTACATTAATTAAGATTAATAAGATTAATTACTTAATTAAAAAGAACCAAATAATGATATTAGTTTTTAGGAGTAAAAACTTGGTAAATCTCATTAATAACTAATCTATATTAAAGTGTTTAATTAAAGTGATTAGTTAGATTCTTTGTATTAATTAAGATTAATTAGATTAATTACTTGATTAAAAAGAATCAAATAATGAGATTAGTTTTTAGGAGTAAAAACTTGGTAAGTCTTATTAATAACTAAACTATATATTAAAGTGTTTAATTAGATTAGTTAGGTCTATTTAATGTTATATTTAATTTGATTAAACATTAATGACATAATTAGACCAAATAATGTGATTTAGTTTTAATAGTTAAGACTTGGTAATTTCACATTTAATTTCTAGTTTATTTAAATAGTTCATGTAAATTAGAAATTGAAATAATAAATTATATTTTAAGAGTTAAAATTGAATAATTTATTATAACCAGTAAACTTAGATTTTATATTAGCCGTAGAATCTAAGTAAAGACTAGAAATATAGAGTTTTAGAAACTCTTAGTTTAAAGAAAATCCTAAATTACAAATAGTAAGTGGGAGAGGGATATATGACATTATATCCCGCAGTCTCCATTGTTAGTTTAACACCGTGAGGCTTGAGTGGCGCCTCGTGACGGCTTTGCTTTCGTCCTCCCTACGGCGGGTGTCCACAAGAGTCAATACCAAGGTTGACTTTCTAATGGATAGGTTTTCGGAATGTATTTTGGGACTGACCTAGCCTACCTAGGCACTTTCAAGTTAAGTTCATGAATTCTGAAACGATGGGTCACACTCATAAAGGACTTAATTAAGTTGTTAATTTATTGTCCTGACTAAATCAAAGCGATGGTTGGATAATATAAGAATAAAGAGTTATTCTGGTGTATTATCCGATTGAGAATGTCTCGATCTAACATGCAGGGATTTGACCTAGCCTACCTAGGCACTTACTTATAGGATGTTGGATTATCGTGGCATAGAAAGTGAAAAATAAATCAGATTTACTTATCATTAAATTTTGTTTAGTGGAAGATGATTCTTCACCTTGAATAGTAGATTTAGGGGCACTAACTAATTTTGTTATTCTTTACATTGGAATGATTATTGGCAAAAGCTGTAGGAGGGGTCCTTCACTATGCACGTTGGAGCAGGGGATGTCGTTCCAGCATGAGCAGTGGGAGTAGTTAGACTACAAATAATTATTCATTTTCTTTTACTGAACAATGTATGTTTCATTCTTGGATTTATAAGGAATTTGATTTCTGTATCCAGATTACATGAAAAAGTTTCATAAAGTTTTTTAAATGATAAATCAGTTATCATTTTAAGAAATGGAATGAATGATTGTTCTGAAATAAATGAAAATGACTTGTATGTTTTAAGACCGTTAATGCATACAACACTGCTTAATACTGAATTGTTTAAAGTTGAAAAACCTAAAATAAAGCGACAAAAGATTTCTCCAGTTGATGACACGTATCTGTGGCATCTAAGACTTGGACATTTAAACCTTGATAGGATAAACAGACTAGTAAAAAACGGATCTTTAAGTCAGTTAGAGATCGGTATCTTACCTGTCTGTGAATCTTGTTTGGAAGGTAAGATGACCAAGAGACCTTTTATAAGAAAAGGGATTAGAGCCACACAACCATTTGAGCTTATACATTCAGACATTTGCGGACCAATGAATGTTAGAGCTAGAGGTGGTTATGAGTATTATGTCACATTTATTGATGACTACTCTAGATACGCGTATGTTTAACTAGTGCAACATAAGTTGGAAACTTTTGAAAGGTTCAAAGAATTCCGAGCTGAAGTTGAAAACCAATTAGGCAAAACAATCAAAATACTACGATGGGATCGTGAGGGTGAGTATCTCGACTGAGAGTTTGAAGACTACATGGTTGAGCATGGGATAGTATCCCAACTCACAGCTCCAGGTACACCACAGCAGAATGGTGTTGCGGAGAGGAGAAATAGGACCCTGATAGAAATGGTGAGATCTATGATTAGTTTCTCATCATTACCATATTCTTTTTGGGGATATGCACTACAAACAACGACTAACATACTGAATGTAGTTCCATCCAAATCTGTTCCTAAGACTCCCCTAGAGTTATGGAATGGTCGTAAAGCTAGTTTACGACATTTTCGCATATGGGGATGTCTAGTACATGTACTGAAGAATAGGAGTGGAAAGCTGGAACCTCGTTTACAAGTATGTTTATTTGTAGGGTACCCAAAGGAAACACGAGGTGGATTCTTTTATAATCCACAAGAAAACAAAGTGTTTGTATCGACAAATGCAACGTTTCTTGAGGAGAATTATATGAGTAATCATAAACCTCATAATAAGATTGTGTTAAAAGAGCTAGAACCTGGTACGACTAGTGCTCAGTCAACAAGAGTTGTAGACAATGTTATTATTCCACAAACATCTGATAGTCAGATAATTCCTAGTCAGGATACACTACCGCCAAGGCATAGTGGAAGGGTTGTTCGACAACTTGATCACTACTTAGGCATTGGAGAGGCACAAGGTGTCATTTCTAATGATAATGTGGATGATCCATTGACATTTAGACATGCAATGGAAGATTTTGACAAAGAGGAATGGCTTAAAGCCATGAATCTTGAGATGGAGTCCATGTACTCCAACTCAGTCTGGGAACTTGTAGACTTACCAGATGGGATAAAACTTATAGGATGTAAGTGGATCTACAAGCGTAAGAGAGGAGTAGACAGGAAGGTAGAGACCTTCAAGGCAAGGCTAGTAGCTAAGGGTTACACCCAGAAGGATGGCATTGATTATGATTAAACCTTCTCGCTAGTAGCTATGTTTAAGTCTATTCGGATACTCTTATTCATAGCTGCCTATTTCGATTACGAAATCTGGTAAATGGACGTCAAGACTACATTCTTGAATGGCAATCTAGACAAAAGCATCTATATGATGCAACCAGAGGGATTCGTATTCCAAGATCAAGAGCAAAAGGTTTGCAAACTGCAAAGGTCTATTTATGGACTTAAGCAGGCGTCTAGATCGTGGAACATTAGGTTTGATACTGCGATCAAAACCTATGGTTTGAGCAGAACATTTATGAGCCTTGTGTATACAAGAGCATCATTGACAAGAAAGTAGTTTTCCTGGTCCTTTATGTAGGTGATATCCTACTCATTGGGAATGACGTAGGAATATTGTCGGAGGTAAAGGGTTGGCTTGCTAACCAATTCCAAATGAAAGATTTAGAAGAGGCAAGTTATGTTCTTGGGATCCAATTGAAAAGGGATCGTAAGAACAAACTGTTAGCGTTGTCTCAAGTATCGTATATCGACAAGATACTTGTGCGATTCTCCATGAAGAACTCTAAGAAAGGTAGTTTACCTTCAAGACATGGAGTTCACTTGTCTAAGGAACAGTGTCCTAAAACACCTCAAGAAATTGAGGATATGAGACGAATTCCCTATGCATTTGCAGTAGACAGTCTTATGTATGCTATGCTATGCATAAGACCCGACATCTGCTTCGCAGTGGGAGTAGCCAGTAGATATCAGTCCAACCTAGGATTGGATCATTGGGTTGCTGTTAAGCATATTCTCAAGTATCTTCGGAGAATGCGAAACTATATGCTTGTATATTCCCTTCAGAATTTGATTCCATTGGGATATACAGATTCTGATTTTCAGTCAGACAAGGATTCAAGGAAATCCACGTCTGGGTCAGTATTCACCCATGGTGATGGAGCCATAATTTGGAGGAGTATCAAGCAATCTTGTATTGCTGATTCCACCATGGAAGCCGAGTATGTAGCAGCTTGTGAAGCAGCTAAGGAGGCTGTTTGGCTCCGAAAGTTCTAGAGTGATCTGGAAGTTGTTCTGGATATGGATAAGCTCATGACACTTTATTGTGATAATAGTGGAGCTGTGGCCAATTCCAAAGAACCAAGAAGCCACAAAAGAGGGATGCATATAAAGAGGAAATATAATCTCATCAGAGAGATAGTGCAGCAAGGAGACGTGGTTGTGACGAAGATTGCATCGCAAGATAACCTGGCTGATCCATTTACAAAGACCTTGACGGCTAAAGTGTTTGAAGGTCACCTAGAGGGTCTAGGATTATGAGACATGTCCCAACTGCTTTAGTCCAAGTGGGAGATTGTTGGGATTTATGCCCTAAAGCTTGTAATTGTAAATGGTTAAAGAAAATAATAAGAATTATTCAGATTATCATTCAAGTTCATAAAATGTTTTATATTCAGTAATACATTCATATTATGCAAGAACATTCTAGATTGCAAGATGTAATCTTATAATGAGTATATGATGGTCATATACAGAGAGGATTCATTTTGAGACGTGCAATCTAAAGAGTCCGTAGAGAGCGAACAAAGCTGGGTACTTTGTTTGTGATTGATCTACTGCTGCGGTCCATTCTGTAAAGTAAGAGGGTCTTATCCTAGACCGCTCATGTAGTTGACATGAGAATGGAGGCACCTTATATGATGAGATCATATAAGACTGGGCCACGATTTATATGAATCTCTCACCAAGATTCGTTAGTAGATGAGATTCATATATAATCGATAAACGATGGTAATTTATAGGAGATCTTAATCCTGAGTGTCTTATCGACTCTTTCAGGTTAGATCGTGGCTTTTGATTTACCATGAGTGAGGTTGATGAGAATCTCGACCAATACCTCCGTATCTTGGAGCTGCGGTTTGGCTTGTGGCTGGGAAGGTTTGTACACAATAGTGGAATCCACTCCTTCTTGATTGAAGTAGATGAGTAGTTCCCTTAAGAGTTGATTCGGGGCTTGAATGATTATGAGCGCTCTCCTTCATCCGTGAGGAAGACAGGATTTAATTGTTCATTAGAGAATCAATGGTACTTAAAGGAAAAGATATTTCTAGAGGGGTATAATGGACTTTATGACCCAGCTCTAGTTATGACCTATTTGTGGAGGATCACACTATATGCAATTAGCTATATCAATGGACACTGAGACTTCAGATTGTACAAACACGTCTACAGTTTTGAGAGTGCAGCCTCAGGTTTTTAGTGGAATAACTCCGAGGTTAATAATCGTGAAATATTAATTAAAGAGTTCTAATTAATATTACTAAGTATTATTGGAGTTCAAAACTGTGGGTCCATTAGGTCCCCTTGCTAGCCCTTATAGTTGTTGGTAACGAGGATCACAGTAGATTAATTGGATGGTCCAATTAATAGTGTTACGAAAGTAATGCGATTTAAATAAAAGAGAATAATTAAATAATGTGATTATTTAATTAATTAAATATTTAATAAAGTAATAGAGACTAATAATTATGAATTATGAATTTTATTTATTAAATATGAGGTCATGTGATTAAATAATGACTAGGACAAAAGAATTAAAATAATTAGATTATTTTAATAGTCCAAAAGGTCACAGGTTCAAGTCTTTAGGGATACTAAAAATAAATAGGATTTAGAATCCTATTTTGACTTGGTCAAACTAAAACCCTAAAGGACTACTATATAAGTGTTATATAGTTAGGAAAAAACACGACCTAGCACATAAGTGAAAAAGAAAAAGAGTTCGGCCACCAAAGAGAGAAAAGAAAAAAAAAGGTTTTTTCTGACTCTCCCCTTTTTTGCAGGATTCAGCCAGCGTTCTTTTCACGTGACCTCCATCTCTTACCGTGACGTGCCCACACACACATTGTTAGACCGCGGGTCATAGCTTGGAAGATCTGGTGGTAGATCGAAGAATCAGAAAAAGAAAATCAAGAAAAAGATATGTAGTTCGTAAAGTCTTTTTCTACGTATATACAGGAACGCGTTCCTGATTGAAAAAGGTTTTCAATATAAGAAAAATTTTTGAAACCTAATTCCGTATGTTATACGATAATCAAAATTTTTTTCAAAAATCCCTTCACAAAATTGACGAAAACTCGCCAACCTGAGAAGCTCACGAGCTCTCAAACTAGCGAGGTCAATGCTTATGGTAAATAGCTTCCCCGAGGAGTTGTATAAAATTGCCAACTTGAGTAGCTCATGAGCTCTCAAACTAGCGAGGTCTGCACCAGTGGTAGCAGGCCTCCCCAAGGAGCCATGCTAAAAGTTGACAAGACTCGCTAACCTGAGAAGCTCATAAGCTCTCGAACTAGCAAAGTCAACGCCTACCATAGCTAGCCTCCCCAAAGAGCTAGAAAAGACATGAGGCATACCAACGAAGTGGCAAGCTTATGAGCCCGTGGACAACTGATCCCGCTAAAATGCACCCTACAGGAGCATCATCATGCAAAAGCCTATTCCTTTCCCTTCTAACGAGGTCGCTCACCATGTTCTATCCCTTTATACAAATACTTAAGCTTCACATTACTATGCATTAAATGATTGTTTGTCTAGAGCTAATAGATGTAAATAAACATATATATATATATATATAAATATATAAATATATATAGATATATATGGCGCACAGTACTTGGTCAAAATAAAGGGAAATTCATTTGATTAAAGCCGTAAGCAGGCTGAGATTACAATAAATCTTTGAGAAAATTATAAGACATAGAAATCTTACGATGTCCTGCAACACAATAGGATCAATGAAAATAAGATTCAAATCTAGTAGCCGAAGAAGGATTGGAGGTTAAATTGAATGACCTCGCTAGGATGGTAGCCAAAGAAAGAGTGGAAGTTGAATTGAATGACCTCGCCAGGATGACAGCCGCAGAAGGATTGAAGGTTTAATTGAATGACCTCAACAAGACGGTGGCCGCAGAAGGAGTGAAGGTTGAGTTGAATGACCTCAACGAGGAAGCACAATGCATTTACTGCGGGGGAGAAGACGCCTGATTCGAGTGTGAGGACCTACATAGATGTGATGAGGTAGCAAGCGTTGGAGAAGGAGGTAGAGGAGACGTTGAAAGCCATTGGTTAGGATCGGCTAGTTAGAGGATCTTCACCCCCTGGAGTGGCTTGACCATCATTTCCGCCCTACGCCTTACGACCCTCCTTAAAACCGGTTACGCCTTATTGTACCCGCAAGTATATGGGGTCGGCACAAGTAATAAAATGATAAGTAAATTATCGTCTCCACAGGGTTATTTAGGCGTTGAGTACTAAAATTAACCAAGTCTATATCTATTTGAATATATCAAAATGGTTTAAGAGAAGAAAATAAAATATAAAAATATAAAACATAAAACGTGAAATAAACAACCAAATTGAGAGATGAGCTAGGGCATTCGAATTCACCTAATCCATTCAATTGAGTTTCATGAAAGCACATTGTTGTAGTTTAATTATTCATGTTGTAGTTTAATTATTCATATTTATCTAAATTATCCAAAACCCCCTCTCAAGGTAAATCGGACCTATTACCACATACACTAATATCCAAAACCCCTTCTCAAGGCATTGATGATCATATTTATCTAAATTATCCAAAACCCCCTCTCAAGGTAAATCGGACCTATTACCACATACACTAATATCATATCTCTCGATGGTATATCCAAGTGCATGAAAATGCATTAGTCACAATAAACACCCTATGTGATCACACAAGCAAATTAGTATATCTCTATCTAATTCTACTTGTGGTGGACATTACATCGAGCACGTTGTGGGCGTCTCCTCTCGGTACATAACACACAACCAATTTATCATCTAAATGTAGGCCTTTACATTCAAAAGCATTAAGCACAATAATACTACTCAACAACATAATAATCAACCATAACAAATTAAACAATCAATTCATTCAATCATCATAGAATAAGATCCATCAAAACCCTAACTTATAAATTTAGTTCATAATCAAAGATTTACAACTAAAAATGTTTTTCAAATAACAAAGAGAGTTACAAACATGAAAATAAAGAAGGAAAGGGATAGAAAAACTCTAGGTGTGATGAACTTTCGTCCTTCTCCTCATTGTGAATTTATCTAGCTTCCACTTTCTCCAAATCCAAGCTTGATGGTGAGATTTTGGTTCAAGGATTGAATCCAATCCCTCTTGGTTCCAAGGTGATCTTCTTCTCCCCTCTTTGCCTCTTCTCTTCTCTCTTGGTCTCCTCTTGGTCCTCTCCTTAGAGCCCTAGCCGAACTCTCTCTCTTTAGAGCCCCTTTTCTACTTATAAGCATTGGAAATAAGGTTTCTTGCATCGCCAGCGTGACTATAGGTCGCTACCGCTGGTCGCGACGCTGTGGTTGCGGTGCTCACTGCCAAAAAATTGAAGTTTCATCGCGATCGGCGGTCGCGGTACTCACAAATTTTAGGATTATGCACTGTTACGAAAATGACCATAACATCCTCTAGAAAACTCCAAATCATGAACCGTAAAATGCATTGGAAAGTAGACATCTATATCTTTCCATACATAAATTTCAAAACCCAGTTCATCTTCTAGAATTTATGACGACCTCCGAAACATGACTCATGACTTAACTCTCGACATGAAAGTCATGAGTGTGCGCACTGTTGTGGAAATGAGCATAACTTCCTCTAGAAAACTCGGAATCACAAACTGTAAAATTTTCCTGAAAGTAGACATCGTGACCTTAGAAATATAAGGCTCTCAACCCAGTTCATCTTGTAGGATTTATGTCAGCCTCCAAAAGCTGACAGCTGTGCACTCCCAAATCTTCAATTTAATCCACCAAGGCTCTTCAATTACGCACAAAACCTTATTACCTGTACACTAGATAAAAACATTAAAAACAACCGATAATTACCCGAGAATGGAACACAAGTAGGTGAATAAATGTACTAGTGAAGGTCCATTTTTGATCAAGAAATGGAACCAACAAATACCCCCAAACCTAACTTTTGCTCATCCTCGAGCAAAATCGGAACGAAACAAAAATGCAAACAAAACGAAAGGAAGACAAAATAACAAATAACGGAAAACAAATAACTAGCTTAAACCACTTTCGTAGGTGATACGATGACACTTAGTATGTGCCACAAGCCTTTAAACCTCTAGGTGTCCATAGTGGACGAGTTATAGTCTCGTGAGGGTTTACCAGCTACGATACCCACAAACGTCCTAAGCTAACCACATACATAGCTCAACATCAAATTAAGTATATACACAAATGCAAAGGCATAAGAATAGCACAAAATCAGAAATCCAAAATGCTGTTAATAAGTCTAATACACCCTATATCATACAGGACATTGACATACAATGCATTTATAATCGTGACACCTTCCATGCTAATAAACCATTGATGTAATTCGCCTCGACTCTAGTCTCACCAGTTTTTACTCAATGACACTCAGAATCTAGGCAATCATACTTTCAACTGCATACGACTGGAATTTATGAGTAAGGAATTTCAAAATGTGTCATATGAATTAATAATTAGAAAGAACGCACAGATTTAACAAAGGATCTCATGAAAGATATCAAATGCTAAGAACAGAAAAATCAATGTACATACATGTCAAATATTTCATTTAAGCTTCCTAAGGAGATCAACAGGTCTTTTTCAGGTTGTAATAGGGCTTTGGGGTGATTGGCTCAAAAAGAACGGAAATCGGGTTCAACTCACTTGGAAACCTATTGAGAGACTTCATAAAATTTTCAATTTGTGCATTTTCTCTCACGACTACCAAATTCATTCAACTTTTCTTCCAAATATTTTTCTCGTCTTTCTCCTTCAACCTCTTTTCAAACCCTTTTTCAATTTTTACTTTGTGCACTTCACTCCTTTTTCTCATTTTAGCCAACTCTTTATATATATATATATATATATATATTATGTTGGCTATTCTCTCATCCTTTTCATCTTTTTAACTCCAGTCCTCTTTCTCACTCAACACTTACACATTTTTCTTTTAATTGTCTCTAGTTTCCAAGCGTCAAAGGTAACGTCTTACAATTTCAGCTAGGATTTTTGGACATGTAGGTCATATAATAAAAGGCTAATATGCGAGTGTTTGGCCGCGAATGGGATAGGGAGCACACAATTTAAGGACATGAAATAAAGCTATTTAAAAGTTCACACACAATCCCTGCATCAAATCCCCAAAATCTACTCAATTGAACATTCAACATATACATACAAAATTCTTATTATGCAGTTCATTAACATTCAATACAAACCTATAGAGATCAATCTAATGACAATAAAGCTCAAGAAAGTGTTTAAGAGTAGAAACAAAAATTTCCTCAGAATAAATACGCAATAATCTCAAAATCTTACTAAGGGTAGTCTCCACTATTAATCAGGGCTACTAATTGGAAGCTTTCACATATTACAATGCAAAGATGTCAGACTTATACGATTAGATGCAAAAACCTACCGGCATTATTCTAAATAACAACTTTGTACGCTCAAATAACCTAAGCATTTACATATTATTACTCAATTATCTGTAAAGCATGCATATGATTTGCTATCTAAAACAAATAAAACAAAGCACAAAAAAAAATACAATAAAAGACTCGAAAACTGGTGTATATGGCATTGTTATGCCTAAGTCTTCCAAACGCAGTGCGTATAAGGAAAGTTTAAGTTTCCAGCCTATATACACCAACAAGACACAAAAATGCATAAAAGACAAAAATACCCCCAAACCTAAGAAAAACATTGTCCTCAATGTTTGAAATCCTTAACTCAAGGGAAAAAATAAAAATAAACAAAAGATGAACACAGAAAAACAGTCCTAATATCCACAACTAATAATCCTAATATTCACAACTAACACTTCATCCAACCTCATGCCCCCGTACTTCGAATTTTCAACACAAGGCACAACACTTCTAATAAGCTCATGGGCAAGGGTTACCAACTACTAAACTATAAGATTTAAACAAATGGAGAAAAAATTTAAAAAAAAAAGAAAAAAATAATATACAGATTTTACCTCATCGCTTGTGCTTTCGCCCATCTGCCTCATAATTGGTATCTCCTCATCAGCTTACCGCACTATCCTAACCAAATGACTGGAAGAGAAAATGACTCTCCCAACACTGCATACCTCGAATGCGAAGGTATCTTTTTACGGCCCAAGTGTGGGTTCAGCTCAAAAGGCGGAGACGGTTTGGGCTTCCATTCTCTGAGGTTTACAGAAACATATGTATCTTGGTGGCTTTCTTCTTTTGTAGTGGTACTCTGGACTAGACAAATCTCAACCGGCTCTGGAAAGGTAGATGTATCATCTTTATGTAACTGGCTCTTGCTCCCTTCTATCTCTACTTGATTAACCCAAATATGCTGCTCAATTTGCTTTTCGATTTCCACGGCCGCTTCATTGCATTTCTCCATAAGATATGGTTCGTGCTCTTGCCATTGGATCTCTGTAGCTAATTGGCTGATTTGAATCTCCAAGCTTTGGGTAGCAACTTGAGAATATTGAGCAACTTGATCAAGTTTAGCTTCCAACTTCTTCAGGGCCTCATCTTAGGAATCCATTCTTTTATCCAGCTTTATCATGAGTTTAATAATCATGTCTTCCAAAGCTGCATCCTTTTCCTGTTGTTCCTGGATTTCCATCCTTGTCATGTAGTCGACACGCATGTCTTCTAGTCTTAACCCATTTTCTTATTGGTTGCTCCATGAATAGCCAGCATGATTGCTCCACCCAGGATTGTACGAACTCAGGTAGCGTTTGTTCTGTTAATAATGTACAAAGCCCTCGTACTGCATTTGCTCAGAACGGCTCTCAGCAAACGGATTACCCACCTGACAATCAGTACTCCCATGCGGCCCCCCACATAAGAAACAGTCCAAAGATGCTTCATAGTCTCTAATTGCCACTTCCTCGGTAAGCTCAGGTGCCTCATACCAAGAATACATGTCCTGTACAGAAAACGAAAATCAAAATTAATAGAAATAAAATATATACAAATCTAAAGTAGATATAGACCTAATCGGTATTAATATTAACACAACTAAAATATCCCCGGCAACGGCGCCAAAAACTTGTTACGCCTTATTGTACCCGCAAGTATATGGGGTCGACACAAGTAATAAAATGATGAGTAAATTATCGTCTCCACAGGGATATTTAGGCGTTGAGTACTAAAATTAACCAAGTCTATATCTATTTGAATAAATCAAAATGGTTTAAGAGAAGAAAATAAAAGATAAAAATATAAAACATAAAACGTGAAATAAACAACCAAATTGAGAGATGAGCTAGGGTATTCGAATTCACCTAATTCATCCAATTGAGTTTCATGAAAGCACATTATTGTAGTTTAATTATTCATGTTGATGATCGTATTTATCTAAATTATCCAAAACCCCCTCTCGAGGAAAATCGGACCTATTACCACATACACTAATATCCTATCTCTCGATGGTATATCCAAGTGCATGAAAATGCATTAGTCACAATAAACACCCTATGTGATCACACAAGCAAATTAGTATATCTCTATCTAATTCTACTTGTGGTGGACATTACATCGAGCACGTTGTGGGCGTCTCCTCTCGGTACATAACACACAACCAATTTATCATCTAAATGTAGGCCTTCACATCCAAAAGCATTAAGCACAATAATACCACTCAACAACATAATAATCAACCATAACAAATTAAACAATCAATTCATTCAATCATTATAGAATAAGATCCATCAAAACCCTAACTTACAAATTTAGTTCATAATATAAGATTTACAACTAAACATGTTTTCTAATTAATAAAGAGAGTTACAAGCATGAAAATAAAGAAGGAAAGGGAAAGAAAAACTCTAGGTGTGATGAATTTTCGTCCTCCTCCTCATTGTGAATTTATCTAGCTTCCACTTTCTCCAAATCCAAGCTTGATGGTGAGATTTTGGCTCAAGGATTGAATCCAATCCCTCTTGGTTCCAAGGTGATCTTCTTCTCCCCTCTTTGCCTCTTCTCTTCTTTCTTGGTCTCCTCTTGGTCCTCTCCTTAGAGCCCTAGCCGAACTCTCTCTATTTAGAGCCCCTTTTATACTTATAGGCATTGGAAATAAGGTTTCTCGCATCGCCAGCGTAACTGTGGGTCGCTACCGCTTGTCGCGACGCTGTGGTTGTGGTGCTCACTGCCGAAAAATTGATGTTTCATCGCGACCGACGGTCGTGGTACTAGGTCGCGGTACTCACTGGTCCAAATTTCAGGATTGCGCACTGATACGAAAATGACCATAACTTCCTCTAGAAAACTCCAAATCACGAACCGTAAAATGCATTGGAAAGTAGAAATCTATATATTTCCATACATATAAAGCTCGAAACCCAGTTCATCCTCTAGTATTTATGACGGCCTCCGAAACATGACTCGTGACTTAACTCTCGATATGAAAGTCATGAGTCTGCGTACTGTTGTGAAAATGAGCATAACTTCCTCGAGAAAACTCGGAATCACAAACCCTAAAATTTTTCGAAAAGTAGACATCGTGACCTTTCCAGAAATATAAGGCTCTCAACCCAGTTCATCTTGTAGAATTTATGGCAGCCTCCAAAAGATGACAGCTGTGCACTCCCAAATCTTCAATTTAATCCACCAAGGCTCTTCAATTACGCACAAAACCTTATTACCTGTACACTAGATAAAAACATTAAAAATAACCGATAATTACCCAAGAATGGAACACAAGTAGGTGAATAAAGGTACTAGTGAAGGTGCATTTTTGATCACGAAATGGAACCAACAAAACCTCGATAGCACCTACAACTTGTAGCTTTTCCAAACCCCCAATCAGTTCTCCAACAGCTTGGTCAAGGAAATCCAACGGTAAATGCAGATATCGGAACCAAATGCTGTAGAGAATATCACTTAGGCTTTATCAACCAATGCCACCTTCTCATTCTCCCAGCTTCTAACCTTGTGGGTGAGCTCATCATTTTTCTTGGACAATTTTCTTTTGAATTCTCCAAGAGTCCCTGAGAAAGAACTAGCTCGCCACGAGCCCGTTCAATATGGGTCTGCAACTCTGTCGCCCTAACAGCCGATTCTTTTAGCTTCAACTCCAAGTCTTTCCTATGGGCCTGTGATTCCTTAAGATCTACCGCTAGTTGCTTTTCATGACCTGCCCCTACGGCAAGCTCATTCCTCGCCTTTATAAGTTCGTTATTCAGCTCTCTCCTTTCCGTATCATTTTCTTGTGATTCGAGCATATCCTTATATGCGAGGCTGGCGGTCTAAAAGGAAAGGGTAAAGGGGTAAGCGACCCATCCCTCCAAAAAAGAAATAGAAAAAGAGGGAAAGGAAGTGTAAAAATTAAACGCTTACCATGAGGGCAAAACGAACTAGTGCGTGACGGAGATTCGACCCTTTGTCCTCCTCGATGCGCTACCTCAGGCCGCCAGTGAGAAACTCTTCATAGAGGGTGGGGGCTAGCTCGAAATACTCCTTCGCAACTGGACCAAGACCCCGGCTCGAGGACGGGAGAACAGCTTGGCACAATACATCCGAATGACTAGGCCTCCCCGTCTGGACCAGATGTTCTGTGGAAGCATCGAAATCAACCTTCTTCTCCTTCTTGCGAACACCCGCGACATTTGCAAGAGGAGGGGACAGAAGACTTGGAGAGGGGCCTTTCAGAAGTAAAGGCTGACCGCCCGTTCTAGCCTTCTTGGGAGGAATAGAAAGAGGAGAAACGTTAGCTCCCCTCTTGATAGAAGGGCAACTCATTGTGTTAAGCCTCCCCATCTGATCCTGCTGTAGCTAAAAGAGATGCTGCTGTTGGCGTTGTTGTTGTTGCTCGCCGCCCATCTGTTGCTGGCGACAAGATCGAGTACGAGCTATCCCTTGCTTCGTGGGCACAACTCCCCTGCTCGGGGTGTACGGCGCAGCCACATGTTGGATGTCTTGTACCTCGTCAAGCTACACCACCTCCCCACGATTAGGAGCTAACTTGAAATTTACCAGGAGCTCTTTAGTAACTCGCTTGTATTCAACGAACTCCCTTGGATCCCCCGGGATCAATTCCTTGAGAGTGTCAAGCACCTCATTCTCCTCCTCGAAGATCACAAGACCTGAGCCCGTGCCCTCTACAAACATAAAAGAATGAATAAGAATAAATCAACTAAGAAAATGAGCCCTACCAGCAGTCACCAATTAGACTTACTGGGTGTCAGCACGAAACTCTTATTTTTTATGAGCTCGATTTCAAGGCCTTTAACAAAGAAGTAGATCGCTTTGTAATTCCCTACGTTCAAACTAGGGTTTCCTTGCAACAAATCCTTATATTCACCTGCTCGCACATCGAGATTGTGTATCCCGTTGTGTGGATACCCCTCGGATGAGCCCCTCGCCAACGGACACTGCTTTAGGAAGAAGCAGTATCTGATAATATTGTACTTAGAAGAGGGACCCCGTGCCTCCTAAACGAAAGGTAAAGAGTAAGAAGCTGACCATAAGAGCTAGGGGTAAGCTGCATTGGAGTCATCTTCAAGAGGTTCAGGACGTCTATTAGAACCCAAGGATAAGGAACCTTAACCCTGCGATCAAGTTGTGCCGACTAATGTCATTGTAGCCAGGAGGAGGGTAGGGAGCCTGTCTGTTATAGTAGGAACCAACATTTGGTACCCTCTAAGAAAATGAAAAGACTCCCCCATAAGTCTCAAATCCTTCCTATGAAGTCTGGAAGGGACTGAAGCAAAAGCCTCTTTTCTTCAACATGGACCCCTATAGGTGGCCCGAGGGGGATTGGTCGATATCTCCACACTTTTTATCACCTCTACGTCCCCGTACTGGCTAGTAGCGACCTGAGCTATTGTGACTAACCTCAGAGCACTTTCCTGAGGTAACTCGACCCCTTGACGACCAGAGACGGAGGCCTCTGCTTCTCTATCCTCACGACGCCTCTGATTGCTCGAGCTAGACATCTACAACAAATGGAGAACCTAAAGTGAGTCAGCAAAAAGGAGCCTAAGTATCTATTACAACCTAAAGGCTCGAGCCAAAGGCACCAGAGGGTCACAATTATGTAATCATACTTAGCAAAAAGAAAAAAGAAGACTTCATAACTTTTAGGCACCCAAAGACAATTCAAGCGCGCTGAAGAATTCAGACGAAGGACCCAAACCAGAAGGGCATAGAGTAACAAAGAGACAGTGGCAAAGAAAAAGAAGGGAAGCAAAAAACTCACCACGAAAAGAATCAAGAACAGCTATTGTAGCAAGCAAAACACCGGCGGAACCACTCTCGCTAGGGTAAGCACAGGCTTTAGGATATTTTTGGTGACTAAAAATGGCAAACGAAGTTGAAACGTAATCCCTTCGAAGACTGCTTTGAAGAAAAGAAGAGAGAAGTTTTAGAGGAGTTTTTTGAAGAATGTAGAAAATAATAAAGAATGCCTTATATATATCCAAAGACTCCAGCCGTTGGATCAGGGTAATAATAACTTGAGAGAAGATCTACGATTGAGATTTAACCTAGAGATATGGTGAGATACTCCAAGGGTCAATGATTTAACGCACGCATTTAATGCACTTAACAGTATAGCGATTGACATGACATTTCCCATTCACCAGAAAACTAATCGCCCCCATAATCTAGCACTAGCGACCTAAAGGAACAGCCTATGGCCTTCCCAGAAGAAATTATCGCAACTTCCACCTCAAAGTGATCAAGCTAGAAGCTGGAGGGCTAATGTTATATGCTAAATTTTATTGGGCTCAAATAGGCCCAAAGGAATTAAAATGCCCAACAGGCCCAGACAAGTTGACAGAGCCCATATGAGCCAGAATGAAACAACGAGGCCTAACAAATAGAGAAAACTTTACGCGAGGTGCCATCGCAGAAACACTTGAAGGGATTAAGCACCACCTCTTATCAACGGCTTGCCCGTAGATTGCATGATATCCAGTCTGCACAGCTATCAGCTCGAAGCTCTAATCAAAGGAGAAATTCCTAGAATATAGGGATTCAATTTGGTCAAGTAAGAAGAATCCCAATCAATCTCAAACTCCTTAATTTCAGTAATTGTATTTCAATTAGACCGTAATTCTCATGGATACAATTCAGTCCCTAATTCATGTAATTAGATTCTATGTAAAACAGAATGATGCCAACCCCTTCACACTATAAAAGGGACGGATCATCTCTAAGAAAAGGGTTACTAGTTTTCCAAAAAAAGACATATAAGCGAGCTCCCTATGCACCGTCAGCGAGTTCGCCTGAAATAGTAAGAACAGTGGATGTAGGCATTTTTTTAAGCTGAACCACTTTAAAAAATCTTGTGTCAATCCTATTCATTCACTTTTATCCTTTAAATCACTATTAATTACGTTGACCAGATTCGTACGTCAACATTATGCATGTCCTATATATGTACTCTGGCCATATGCATGCGACATAATTTCTACTCCAGTTAGATATATGTTTATGAATTTGATCATTCTATATATAATAGATGTATAGTACATGTGTGGACTAGTATGTATGTGATGTTTGGTTGCACGAAGATGACAATGACAATTTGGAGCTTTTGTGTAATTAAGTACATAGGTTTTGCTAAAATTATATATATTCGCTTTAAGCTTGTGAAGACTCAACACAAAATGAAGAAGCAATGCTTCTAATATAAGAGAGAATTCTCTCAATTACAAGAACCGACTTTCTTGATGATTTTCATAACACAATAACAATAATAAGACTCCAATATATATAGTTTTACAAACTTTCCTAGTAACAAACTCTTTGAGCTTAACCAATCAATTATCCATGTCAGTAATCACACGTTTCTCATGTGTAACTAACTTGAACTTAAGCTAGGTTGTACTTCTGTGATATATTGTGGCTGTGACTTTCTTGCTAAGGAAGCTACAATAGTACAAGGTGACAATGTGCTGCTTAATGTTAAAGGGAATTTTAGAAAAGATTTTGATAATCGTATAACATGCGGAATTAGGTTTCAAAATTTTTTCTTATATTGAAAAACTTTTTCAATCAGGAACGAGTTCCTGTATATACACAGAAAAAGACTTTAAAAACTACTTACCTTTTTCTTGATTTTCTTTTTCTGATTCTTCGATCTATCACCAGATCTTCCGAGCTATGACCCGCGGTCTGACAACGTGTGTGTAGGCACATCACGGCAAAAGATGGAGGTCACGTGAAAAGAACGCTGGCCGAATCCTGCAAAAGAGGGGAGAGTCAGAAAAAACTTTTTTTTCTTTTCTCTCTTTGGTGGAAGAACTCTCTTTCTTTTTTCCTAACTATATAACACTTATATAGTAGTCCTTTAGGGTTTTAGCTTGACCAAGTCAAAATAGGATTCTAAATCCTATTTATTTTTAGTCTCCCTAAAGACTTGAACCTGTGACCTTTTGGACTATTAAAATAATCTAATTATTTTAATTCTTTTGTTCTAGTCATTATTTAATCACATGACCTCGTATTTAATAAATAGAATTAATAATTCATAATTATTAATTTCTATTATTTTATTAAATATTTAATTAATTAAATAATCACATTATATAATTATTCTCTTTTATTTAAATCGCATTACTTTCGTAACACTATTAATTGGACCATCCAATTAATCTACCGTGATCCTCGTTACCAACAACCATAAGGGCTAGCAAGGGGACCTAATGGACCCACAATTTTGAGCTCCAATAATACTTAGTAATATTAATAAAAACTTTTTAATTAATATTTCACGATTATTAACCTCGGAGTTATTCCACTAAAAACTCGAGGCTGCACTCTCAAAACTGTAGACGTGTTTATACAATCTGAAGTCTCAGTGTCCATTGATATAGTTAACTGCATATAGTGTGATCCTTTACAAATAGTTCATAACTAGAGCTGGGTCATAAAGTCCGTTATACCCCTCTAGAAATATCTTTTCCTTTAAGTACCATTGATTCTCTAATGAACAATTAAATCCTGTCTTCCTCACGGAAGAAGGAGAGCGCTCATAATTGTTCAAGCCCCGAATCAACCCTTAAGGGAACTACTTACCTACTTCAATCAAGAAGGAGTGGATTCCACTATTGTGTTCAAACCTTCCCAGCCACAAGCCAAACCGTAACTCCAAGATACGGAGGTATTGGTCGAGATTCTCATCAACCTCACTCATGGTAAATCAAAAGCCACTATCCAACCTGAAGGAGTCGATAAGACACTCAGGATTAAGATCACTTATAAATAGTCATCGTTTATCGATTATATATGAATCTCATCTACTAACGGATCTTAGTGAGAGATTCATATAAATCGTGGCCTAGTCCTATATGATCTCATCATATAAGGTGCCTCCATTCTCATGTCAACTACATGAACGGTTTGGGATAACACCACCGTACTTTACAGAATGGACCGTAGCAGTAGATCAATCACAAACAAAGTACCCAGCTTTGTTCGCTCTCTACGGACTCTTTAGATTGAACGTCTCAAAATGAATCCTCTCTATATATGACCATCATATACTCATTATGAGATTACATCTTGCAATCTAGGATGTTCTTTGCACAATACGAATGTATTACTGAATATAAAACTTTTATAAACTTGAATGATAATCTGAATAATTCTTATTATTGTCTTTAACCATTTACAATTACAAGTTTTAGGGCATAAATCCTAACAATCTCCCACTTGCACTAAAGTAGATGGGACATGTCTCGTAATCCTAGACCCTCTAGGTGACCTTCAAACACTTTAGCCGTCAAGGTCTTTGTAAATGGATCAGCCAGGTTATCTTGTGATTCAATCTTCGTCACGACCACATCTCCTCGCTGCACTATCTCTCTGATGAGATGATATTTCCTCTCTATATGCTTCCCTCTTTTGTGGCTTCTTGGTTCTTTGGAATTGGCCACAATTCCACTATTATCACAATAAAGTGTCATGGGCTTATCCATATCCGGAACAACTTTCAGATCACTCAAGAACTTTTGAAGCCAAACAGCCTCTTTAGCTGTTTCACAAGCTGCTACATACTCGGCTTCCATGGTGGAATCAGCAATGCAAGATTGCTTGATACTCCTCCAAATTATGGCTCTACCACCAAGGGTGAATACTGACCCAGACGTGGATTTCCTTGAATCCTTGTCTGACTGAAAATCAGAATCTGTATATCCCAATGGAATCAAATTCTGATGGGAATATACAAGCATATAGTTTCTTGTTCTTCGAAGATACTTGAGAATATACTTAACAGCAACCCAATGATCCAATCCTGGGTTGGACTAATATCTACTGGCTACTCCCATTGCAAAGCAGATGTCGGGTCTTGTGCATAGCATAGCATACATAAGACTGCCTACTGTAGATGCATAGGGAATTCGTCTCATATCCTCAATTACTTGAGGTGTCTTAGGACATTGTTCCTTAGACAAATGAACTCCATGTCTTGAAGGTAAACTACCTTTCTTAGAGTTCTGCATGGAGAATCGCACAAGTATCTTGTCGATATACGATACTTGAGACAACGCTAACAGTTTGTTCTTACGATCCCTTATCAATTGGATCCCAAGAACATAACTAGCCTCTCCCAAATCTTTCATTTGGAATTGGTTAGCAAGCCAACCCTTTACCTCTGACAATGTTCCTACGTCATTCCCAATGAGTAAGATTTCATCTACGTAAAGGACCAGGAAAACTACTTTCTTGTCAATGATGCGCTTGTACACACAAAGCTCATCAACGTTCTGCTCAAAACCATAGGTCTTGATCGCAGTATCAAACCTAATGTTCCAAGATCTAGACGCCTGCTTAAGTCCATAAATAGACCTTTGCAGTTTGCAAACCTTTTGCTCTTGATCTTGGAACACGGATCCTTCTGGTTGCATCATATTGATGCTCTCGTCTAGATTGCCATTCAAGAATGCAGTCTTGATGTCCATTTGCCAGATTTCGTAATCGAAATAGGCAGCTATGGATAAGAGTATCCTAATAGACTTAAACATAGCTGCTGGCGAGAAGGTTTCATCATAATCAATGCCTTCCTTCTGGGTGTAACCCTTAGCCACTAACCTTGCCTTGAAGGTCTCTACCTTCCTCTCTACTCCTCTCTTACGCTTGTAGATCCACTTACATCCTATAAGTTTTATCCCATCTGGTAAGTCTACAAGTTCCCAGACTGAGTTGGAGTACATGGACTCCATCTCGAGATTCATGGCTTTAAGTCATTCCTCTTTGTCAGAATCTTCCATTGCATGTCTAAATGTCAATGGATCATCCACATTATCATTAGAAACGACACCATGTGCCTCTCCAATGCCTAAGTAGCGATCAGGTTGTCGAACAACCCTTTCACTACACCTCGGTGGTAGTGTATCCTGACTAGGAATTATCTGACTGTCAGATGTTTGTGGATTTATAACATCGTCTACAACTCTTGTTGACTGAGCACTAGTCATACCAGGTTCTAGCTCCTTTAACACAATCTTACTACGAGGTTTATGATTACTCATATAATCCTCCTCAAGAAACGTTGCATTTGTCGATACAAACACTTTTTTTTCTTGTGGATTATAAAAGAATCCACCTCGTGTTTCCTTTGGGTACCCTACAAATAAACATACTTGTGAACGAGGTTTCAGCTTTCCACTCCTATTCTTCAGTACATGTACTGGACATCCCCATATGCGAAAATGTCGTAAACTAGCTTTACGACCATTCCACAACTCTAGGGGAGTCTTAGGAACAGATTTGGATGGAACTACATTCAGAATGTAAGTCGCTGTTTGTAGTGTATATCCCCAAAAAGAATATGGTAATGATGAGAAACTAAATATAGATTTCACCATTTCCATCAGGGTCCTATTTCTCCTCTCCGCAACACCA
Organism: Xanthoceras sorbifolium; assembly: GCA_003430845.1. Classification (NCBI taxonomy): domain Eukaryota; kingdom Viridiplantae; phylum Streptophyta; class Magnoliopsida; order Sapindales; family Sapindaceae; genus Xanthoceras; species Xanthoceras sorbifolium. The sequence goes on along the minus strand of CM010620.1, from coordinate 15,384,557 downwards.
TTTTGCTATGGTGTACCTAGAGTTCTGAGTCAAGATACTATCACATGCTCAACCATGTAGTCTTCAAACTCTTGGTCGAGATACTCACCCCTACGATCCGATCGTAGTGATTTGATTGTTTTACCTAATTGATTTTCAACTTCAGTCGGAATTCTTTAAACCTTTCAAAGGTTTCCGACTTACGTTGCATTAGGTAAACATACGCGTATCTAGAGTAGTCGTCAATAAATGTGACATAATACTCATAACCACCTCTAGCTCTAACATTCATTGGTCCGCAGACATCTGAATGTATAAGCTTAAGTGGTTGCGTGTCTCTAATCCCTTTTCTTATAGAAGGTCTCTTGGTCATCTTACCCTCCAGATAAGATTTATAGACAGGTAAGGTACCGATCTCTAACTAACTTAGAGATCCGCTTTTTACCAGTCTGTTTATCCTATCATGGTTTATATGTCCAAGTCTTAGATGCCACAGATACGTGTCATTAACTAGAGAAATCTTTTGTCGCTTTCTTTTAGGTTTTTCAACTTTAAACAATTTAGTATTAAGCAGTGATGTATGAATTAACGATCTTAAAACATACAAATTATTTTCTATCATACCATAACAAATATTCATTCCATTTCATAAAATGATAACTGATTTATCATTAAAAGAAACCTTATGAAACTGTTTCAAGTAATTTGGATATAGAAATCAAATTCCTTATAAATCCAAGAATGAAATTGACATTGTTCAATGATAGAAAACAATTATTAAACTGTAGTCTAACAACTCCCACTGCTTGTACTGAAACGACATCGCCTGTTCCAACATGCATAGTGAAGGACCCCTCCTCCAGCTTTTGCCAACAATCATTCCAATGTAAAGAATAACAAAATTAGTTAGTGGCCCCTGAATATACTATTCAAGGTGAAGAATCATCTTCCACTAAACAAAATTTAATGATAAGTAAATCTGATTTACTTTTCACTTTCTTCTTATTAGAGAGCTCCTCGAGGTATTGAAGACAATTCCTCTTCCAATGACCAACCTATATGCAATAGAAACATTTTTCCTTTTGCTTAGTCAGTCATAGTGCTCTTTATTTTGGGCTTAGCCTTTACTTTACCAGTAGACCTCTTCGTCTTCTTGAAACCAGAAGAAGATGGCTTAACAACATTTGCTTTGCCGGTCTTACCCTTGGTAATTCGTCCTGCATTGGTTACAGGCTCTAGAGGACATTCCTCCGTAAGCACAAATTTAAGGTCTTTGCAGACCAAGATTGCGTTCGTGTTGGTTCCACTTAATAAAGTTATCCCGGTTAATGTTTCGTTTGCGAGGAAATACTAATGCAGAAGATAACGCTGATATTTAAAGACATAAATCTAAATTAATATCATTCATTTCATACATTCATATCAAATGCTATAGTTTGGCATAAAATTAAACATGATGCATGAGCATATTTTAATGAACTAAAAAATCCTTAAAATTAGTTTCTATGCCACGATAATCCAACATCCTATAAGTAAGTGCCTAGGTAGGCTAGGTCAAATCCCTGCATGTTAGATCGAGACATTCTCAATCGGATAACACACCAGAATAACTCTTTATTCTTATATTATCCAACCATTGCTTTGATTTAGTCAGGACAATAAATTAACAACTTAATTAAGTCATTTATGAGGGTGATCCATCGTTTCAGAATTCATGAACTTTACTTGAGAGTGCCTAGGTAGGCTAGGTCAGTCCCAAAATACATTCCGAAAACCTATCCGTTAGGAAGTCAACCTTGGTATTGACTCTTGTGGACACCCTCCGTAGGGAAGACGAAAGCAAAGCCGTCACGAGGCGCCACTCAAGCCTCACGGTGTTGAACTAACAATGGAGACTGTGGGATATAATGTCATATATCCCTCTCCCACTCACTATTTGTAATTTAGGATTTTCTTTAAACTAAGAGTTTCTAAACCTCTATGTTTCTAGTCTTTACTTAGATTCTAGGCTAATATAAAATCTAAGTTTACTAGTTATAATAAATTATTCAATTTTAACTCTTAAAATATAATTTATTATTTCAATTTCTAATTTACATAAACTATCTAAATAAACTAGAAATTAAATGTAAAATTACCAAGTTTTAACTATTAAAACTAAATCACATTATTTGGTCCAATTATGTCATTAATGTTTAATCAAATTAAATATAACATTAAATGGACCTAACTAATCTAATTAAACACTTTAATATATAGATTAGTTATTAATGAGACTTACCAAGTTTTTACTCCTAAAAACTAATCTCATTATTTGGTTCTTTTTAATTAAGTAATTAATCTAATTAATCTTAATTAATGATAAGAACCTAACTAATCTTTTTAATTAAACTCTTTAATTTGTTGATTAGTTAATTAGTGGATATTACCAAGTTTTTACACCTAAAAACTAAATCCATTATTCAATTGTCATTTATGAAATTGTTTCCTATTTTAATCACATTAAAATAAAACAATATAATATGACAATTATGCATGACATATTATTATGCATGTGTAGGCACACCTAATCTAGATGACATTCATATGTATGACAATGCTTTAACATCCATATAATCACCATATGAAAATAAATAAAGCATACGTAATTGACCGAGTGATATGGGTTATCTAACTTAAACAACTCTAATTACAATTGTATTCACAAGGCATTCATTGGTCTTCAAGAGTTCTTCTTCGAGTTGAATTCTTCTTGTCTTCGTTTTCCTAATCAAGTCAAACTTGATTTTTGTCAAAAATCAACATCTTTTCCAGAGGTCCATGTGTTACTTTAACACGCACCCTAGGTCAAGACGAAACCCTAAACAACCCTAACGCGTTAGAAAGTGCGGCTGCCAGCAGCGTAGCCGCACGCAAGGAAGGTGCACGCAGCCCTCGAGCGAACCGCACTTTCGCGAGCATTCCTGGGTCGTTTCGCCCACTGTTTTCCCCTCCAATTTTCTGCACTTTTTTCAGAAAATATTCAACAATATTTTTTCAGAAAAATCAGAAAAAAATCGTTCGCAAAAAACACGAAAAAACGGCCCCAGCGCAAACGCGACATCAGCCGCGCGCTGGGCTCGCAGACGCGGTCGCTTGGAGCGTGAGGCCACTGGGGCACGTGCGGCCGTGAGCGTGCACGGCCGCTGGGGCACGCGGCTGCTGCCATGGGGCTGTGCAATCGATTTTTTTTTTCTCATTTCTTCTTCGCATCATCCGCTTGTTCGACTCTTCGTAGGGCAGATCGATTACAAGAATAACAATTAAAACATATACAAAAAAAACTTTTTGCTATAAACAATTGGCCAAAAAATAAAAATTCATCCTATAACCCATTCACCATATAATTAACGACCAATTACGCTTTTAAAGTTATACAATCAAATTATATAACAATAAAAACAAATCATACATTCTAGATTTGTGCCTATACAATAATATATCATAAATCAAAAATCAAAAAGAAAAATAAAAATAAACAAAAAATATGTAGTTTTTCTTTTTCTTTTGCGTATATACATGAACTTAGAAGCAGGCTCTGATACCAATTGAAGGGAATTTTAGAAAAGATTTTGATTATCGTATAACATGCGGAATTGGGTTTCAAAATTTTTTCTTATATTGAAAAACTTTTTCAATCAGGAACGAGTTCCTGTATATACGCAGAAAAAGACTTTAGAAACTACATATCTTTTTCTTGATTTTCTTTTTCTGATTCTTCAATCTACCACCAGATATTCCAAGCTATGACCCGCGGTCTGACAACGTGTGTGTGAGCACGTCACGGCAAGAGATGGAGGTCACGTGAAAAGAACGCTGGCCGAATCCTGCAAAAGAAGGGAGAGTCAGAAAAAACTTTTTTTTTTTATTTTCTCTTTGGTGGCCGAACTCTCTTTCTTTTTCACTTGTGTGTTATGTTAGGTTTTTTCCTAACTATATAACACTTATATAGTAGGCCTTTAGGGTTTTAGTTTGACCAAGTCAAAATAGGATTCTAATTCCTATTTATTTTTAGTCTCCTTAAAGACTTAAACCTGTGACCTTTTCGACTATTAAAATAATCTAATTATTTTAATTATTTTGTCCTAGTCATTATTTAATCACATGACCTCATATTTAATAAATAGAATTAATAATTCATAATTATTAATTTCTATTATTTTATTAAATAATCACATTATTTAATTATTCTCTTTTATTTAAATCGCATTACTTTCGTAACACTATTAATTGGACCATCCAATTAATCTACCGTGATCCTCGTTCCCAACAACCATAAGGGCTAGCAAGGGGACCTAATGGACCCACAGTTTTGAGCTCCAATAATACTTAGTAATATTAATTAAAACTCTTTAATTAGTATTTCACGATTATTAACCTCGGAGTTATTCCACTAAAAACTCGAGGCTGCGCTCTCAAAACTGTAGACGTGTTTATACAATTTTAAGTCTCAGTGTCCATTGATATAGCTAATTGCATATAGTGTGATCCTCCACAAATAGTTCATAACTAGAGCTGGGTCATAAAGTCCGTTATACCCCTCTAGAAATATCTTTTCCTTTAAGTACCATTGATTCTCTAATGAACAATTAAATCCTGTCTTCCTCACGTTCAAGCCCCGAATCAACCCTTAAGGGAACTATTTATCTACTTCAATCAAGAAGGAGTGGATTCCACTATTGTGTTCAAGCCTTGTATATCAAAAGCCACGATCCAACCTGAAGGAGTCAATAAGACACTAAAGATTAAGATCACCTATAAATAGCCATCGTTTATCGATTATATATGAATCTCATCTACTAATGGATCTTGGTGAGAGATTCATATAAATCGTGGCCCAGTCCTATATGATCTTATCATATAAGGTACCTCCATTCTCATGTCAACTACATGAGCGGTCTAGGATAAGACCACCGTACTTTACAGAATGGACCGCAGCAGTAGATCAATCACAAACAAAGTACCCAGCTTTGTTCGCTCTCTACGAACTCTTTAGATTGAACGTCTCAAAATGAATCCTCTCTGTATATGACCATCATATACTCATTATGAGATTACATCTTGCAATCTAGGATATTCTTTGCACAATACGAATGTATTACTGAATATAAAACTTTTATAAGCTTGAATGATAATCTGAATAATTCTTTTTATTGTCTTTAACCATTTACAATTACAAGCTTTAGGGCATAAATCCCAACAAATGTGCTATTGCTCTTTAAGTCCTTGTTGCTCTTAAATTCAGTTTGATTCCCTTGTCTCACATGCCTGCTTAAACTGAACTGGGGAGACAATAACAAGATTAGTTAAGCCACGGAGGAATTCAAGCTGAGTGACTGGTAAAGCTTTTAGGTAATAAGAGGTCAGCTTTTTGTTAAGAAGTAGCAACATAATGCACTGTTAAAAAGTGATCATGACAACAACTGGATCGTATTCGTTGCCTAAGCCATTAACAACACTCAAGAGAAGATCTGGATCTGTCATCACTTGGGAGATCTCAATCCATTACATATTCCCGTGACTTTAAGTACAAAATCAACAATTGAAATTGAACCTTTTATTTTTATTTTTATTATTTATTTATTTATTTATTTCATATTTTGAAGTTGTTGTTGTTAGAGTAAGTAGTCATCATCCTATCCCTAGCAACAATAACAGTGCAAGCATTACAACTAACAACAATACATGCAATAATAGATCAAGCAGCTCTAACAATAGATCAATTGCATGTGCCTAAACTAATACAAGCATCAGATCAAACAAGGTGGTAAGCTGTGCTACTATACTTGTATGTCCAGTGAAGTATTATGGAGATGATGGCAAGTTCACTGGAGGTTAGAAGTCGGTTGGAAAGTTAGTTGTAATCGAAAAATTAGTATTAGATTGTTGACTTGGTAGAGTTAGTTAGAATTGAGTGGTGATCCGAAAATCTCGGATCAATTCTGTTATGGGATGTGACTCAGCTTCCTCACTATATATGTATGTATTCCAAGTTGTAAATGATTGATTTGATAAAGTAATAAAATCAGTTACAGTGATGCTTTGCTCTCAAGCAAGCTATTCCACAATGGTGGTTTTCGGTGAGGATTATCGCAAACACCTTCTAGTTTTTATCAAACACTTTTGATATAAGAGTTGATCTTATTGATTCTTGAGTAAGTATTGCACTTTTACATGGTATTAGAGACTAACAAAGACTAATCTTCTATGACTAACGATTCAAATAGATCCTCTTCACTTCGAGAAGTTGATCGCATGGTGACAACTTCTCTAACTGATTTTGCAGCTCTAGCAAATTTGATCAACTTCAATATTCTAGTCAAGTTAAACCATGACAACTACACCTAGTGGAAGGCATAGGTACTTCTTGCTATTGAAGATTTTGAGTTAGATGATTTTATCCCTGGACTCAAACCTATTCCTGCTAAATTCATAGAAGTTGTGTCCTCTAATGGCTGTAAAGAAACTGTAATAAATAAAAAGTTTACTAGTCAGAGAAAATAAGATAAACTACTTGAATGCTGGTTGCTTTCGACGATAAGTCCAAGCATAATAGGCGATGACATCATAAAGGACTGGGCTACGATTTATGTGAATCTCTCACCAAGATCCGTTAGCAGATGAGATTCATATATATGGATAAACGATGGCTATTTATAAGTGATCTTAATCCTGAGTGTTTTATCAACTCATTCAGTTTGGATCGTGACTTTTGATTTACCATGAGTGAGGTCGATGTGAATTCTCGACCAATACCTCCGTATCTTGGAGTTGCCGTTTGGCTTGTGGCTAGGAAGGAACACGACAGTGGAATCCACTCCTTCTTGATTGAAGTAGATGAGTAGTTCCCTTAAGAGTTGATTCAGGGCTTGGAAAATTATGAGATCTCTCATTCTTCCATGAGGAAGACATGATTTAATTGTTCGTTAGAGAATCAATGATGCTTAAAGGAAAAGATATAACTAGAGGGGTATAACGGACATTATGACTCATCTCTAGTTATGAACTACTTGTGGAGGATCACACTATATGTAAATAGTTATATCAGTGGACGCTGAGACTTGTTGACGTCTACAATTCTGAGAGTGCAGCCTCGGGTTTTTAGTGAAATAACTCCGAGGTTAATAATTGTGAAATATTAATTAAAGAGTTTAATTAATGTTACTAAGTATTATTGGAGCTCAAAACTGTAGGTTCATTAGCTCCCCTTGCTAGCCCTTATGGTTGTTGGTAATGAGGGTCACGGTAAATTAATTCATGGTCCAATTAATAGTGTTACGAAAGTAGAACAATTTATTTAAAGAGAATAACGCTCCCCTTGCTAGCCCTTATGGTTGTTGGTAATGAGGGTCACGGTAAATTAATTCATGGTCCAATTAATAGTGTTACGAAAGTAGAACAATTTATTTAAAGAGAATAATTAAATATTTAATAAATTTATTGAATATTTAATAAATTTATTGAATATTAATAATTATGAATTATTAAATTCTATTTATTAAATAGGAGGTTACGAAATCAAATTGTGATAGGGACAAAAGAATTAAAATAATTGGGTTATTTTAATAGTCCCACAGGTCATAGGTTCAAGTCTGTAGGGAGACCAAAACAAATAGTATTTAGAATTCTATTTGACTTGGTCAAACTTAAACTCTAGAGAGCTAGTATTTAAGAGTTAATATGCTAGTAAAAATTGAGCTAACCTAATCGAAAAAAAAGAGGATTCAGCCATAGCAAGAAAGAAAGAGAAAAGAAAAAAAAAAGTTTTTTTTTAACCTCTCCCTTCTATAGGTTCGGCCGCCCAAAGAGAAAAGGAGTCTTCTCCGTTCGTTTTTCACGTGACCTCCATCTCTTACTGTGACACACCCACACATGCGTTGGCAGACCGCGGATTATAACTCAAAAGATCTAGTGGTGGATCAAAGAATCGACAAAGCATAATCAAAGAAAAAGGTATGTAGTTAAAGAATTCTTTTTCTGCATATACACAGGAACTGGTTCCTGATTGAAAAACATTTTCAATAAAGAAAATTTTTGAAACCCTATTCCACACGTTATTTGATAAATCATCTATTTTCTCCCCTTCAATAGGGGGCCACAAACTATGTAACATCAGACATGAGTAATCTCTCAATGCAATCTGGATATCAATGAGGAGAAAGATTAGCTGTTGGTAATGGTCAACAACTCCATATTTCTCATATTGGTAATTCCATCATAACTGCATCTAATTCTCATGCATCTTTGGTACTTAAAAATGTGTTATGTGTGCCATCCATAGCCAAAAACATATTGAGCATTTTTAAATTAACTTGTGATCATAATGCCATTGCTGTATGTACTAAGAATTATTGTGTGTTGAAGGATAAAATTACCAAAAAGGTACTGCTTACAGGGGTACTTAGAAATGGTCTCTATCAACTCCATTTCATTTGTGTCAAATCATCAAAGATTGATGAATTGTCCTCAGTCCATGTCAGTTGTCTAAATAAATCTCCTGTTGTTTCTGTTTTTAATAATGTCAGCTCTCCTAGTCACTCTAACTCTATATATTCATCTAAGTCTGGCACTGATTGTAATTCTCATAAAGCCTTGTTAACTTCTCAAAGTGTTGTAAATTCTTGGAATGTTAAACTTTGGCATCTAGTGTAGGAAAAAGAAAATCGCGCAGCAGAGGTTTAGGCGAGGTTTTAAAATTTTTCTTTTTGTCTTGTTGAAAACTCTTTTCAAAACTATCGATTTTGTACATATACTACTTGAAAAAGATACAAAATTACCTTTGTTTATTTCTTGAATGATATGATCCCTTTTGTTACCGCTAGATTTTTCGAGCTATAACCTGCAGTTTGACAACGCGTGTATGGGCACATCACGAATACAGAGATGTAGGAGAATGATCACAAGCGAATAGAGAAAGGCCACTTCTTTCTTTTATGGCCGGTCAGCTGCACAAGCTAGCGAGAGAGGAGAGAGAAAAAAAACTTTTATTTTTCTTTCCTTTTCTTGCTATGGCTGAACCCTAGTGTGCCTAGGGTTTTAGTTTTGCTTTTCTTGCTTGGAACGTATGATTGCTTGCTTTTGAATTAAAAGAATATAACACTTATATATTCCTTTAATCTATAGGGTTTGATCAAGTCAAAATATAATCTTTAATTCTATTTTTATTTAATCACCTAGAGGGATTTGAACTATTGACCTCTAACAACTTTTAAAAAATCTAATTATTTAACTTTCCCTTTTGTCAAGGTTCAAAATCATAACCTCCTATTTAATAATTAAATTAATAATCTATATTATTAATTTTATTATTAAATTATTAATTAAACAATCATATTATTGTTGGCATTTATGCTCTAAATCTTGTAATTGTAAATGGTTAAAGACAATAATAACAATTATTCAGATTATCATTCAAGTTTATAAATGTTTTATATTTAGTAATACATTCGTATTGTGCAAGAACATCCTAGATTGCAAGATGGAATCTCATAATGAGTATATGATGGTCATATACATAGAAGATTCATTTTGAGACGTGGAATCTAAAGAGTCCGTAGAGAGCGAACAAAGCTGGGTACTTTGTTTGTGATTGATCTACTGCTGCGGTCCATTCTGTAAAGTACGGTGATCTTATCCTAGACCGCTCATGTGGTTGACATGAGAATGGAGGCACCTTATATGATGAGATCATATAGGACTGGGCCACGATTTTTATGAATCTCTCACCAAGATCCGTTAATAGATGAGATTTCATATATAATCGATAAACGATGGCTATTTATAGGTGATCTTAATCCTGAGTGTCTTATCGACTCCTTCAGGTTGGATCGTGGCTTTTGATTTACCATGAGTGAGGTTGATGAGAATCTCGACCAATACCTCCATATCTTGGAGTTGCGGTTTGGCTTGTGGCTGGGAAGGTTTGAACACAATAGTGGAATCCACTCCTTCTCGATTGAAGTAGATAAGTAGATCCCTTAAGGGTTGATTTGGGGCTTGAACGATTATGAGCGCTCTCCTTCTTCCGTGAGGAAGACAGGATTTAATTGGTCATTAGAGAATCAATAGTACTTAAAGGAAAAGATATTTCTAGAGGGGTATAACGGACTTTATGACCCAGCTCTAGTTATGAACTATTTGCAGAGGATCACACTATATGCAATTAGCTATATCAATAAATGCTGAGACTTCAGATTGTATAAACACGTCTACAGTTCTGAGAGTGCAGCCTCGGGTTTTTAGTGGAATAACTCCGAGGTTAATAATCGTGAAATATTAATTAAAGAGTTTTAATTAATATTACTAAGTATTATTATAGCTCAAAACTATGGGTCCATTAGATCCCCTTGCTAGCCCTTATGGTTGTTGGTAACGAGGGTGACGGTAGATTAATTGGATGGTCCAATTAATAGTGTTACGAAAGTAATGCGATTTAAATAAAAGAGACTAATTAAATAATGTGATTATTTAATTAATTAAATATTTAATAAAATAATAGAAATTAATAATTATGAATTACTAATTCTATTTATTAAATATGAGGTCATGTGATTAAATAATGACTTGGACAAAAGAATTAAAATAATTAGATTATTTTAATAGTTCAAAAGGTCACAGGTTCAAATCTTTAGGGAGACTAAAAATAAATAGAATTTAGAATCCTATTTTGACTTAGTCAAACTAAAACCCTAAAGGACTACTATGTAAGTGTTATATAGCTAGAAAAAACCGGAACTTAACACACAAGGGAAAAAGAAAGAGATTTCGGCCACCAAAGAGAGAAGAAAAGAGAAAAAAAAGTTTTTTCTGACTCTCCCCTCTTTTGCAGGATTCGACCGGTATTCTTTTCACGTGACCTCCATCTCTTGCCGTGATGTGCCCACACACACGTTGTCAGACCGTGGGTCATAGCTCGGAAGATCTGGTGGTAGATCGAGGAATCAGAAAAAAGAAAATCAAGAAAAAGGTATGTAGTTTCTAAAGTCTTTTTGTGTGTATATACAGGAACTCGTTCCTGATTGAAAAAGGTTTTCAATATAAGAAAAAATTTTGAAACCTAATTCCGCATGTTATACGATAATCAAAATCTTTTCTAAAACTCCCTTCAATAATTTAATTAATTCTCTCTAATAAATCACATTACTTTCGTAACAATATTAATTGAACCATCTAATTAATTTACCGTGAACGTCGTTACCAACAACTTTAAGAGCTAGTAAAGGGACCTAATAGACCTACAATTTTGATCTCTAATAATACTTAGAGATATTAATTAAAACTCTTTAATTAATATTCTATGATTATTAACCTCGAAGTTATTCCACTAAAAACCCGAAGTTGAACTCTAGAAACTGTAAATGTTTTACACAGTCTGATATCTCAGTGTCCATCGATATAGCTAATTACATATGGTGTGATCCTCCACAAGTAGTTCATAGCTAGAGCTGGGTCATAATGTCTGTTATACCCCTCTAGTTATATCTTTTCCTTTAAGCACCGTTGATTCTATAATGAACAATTAAATCCTCTCTTCCTTACGGAAGAAAGAGAGGCCTCATAATTGTCCAAGCGTTGAATAAACTCTTAAGAGAACTACTCATCTACTTTAGTCAAGAATTTGTGGATTCTGATACTGTGTTCAGACCTTCCCAACCACAAGTCAAACCACAACTCCAAGATACAGAGATATTGATTGAGAAAACTACATCTGATCTCACTCGTAGTAAATCAAAAACCACGATTTAACCTGAAGGAGTTGATAAGACACTCAGGATTAATATCACCCATAAATAGCTATCATATGGCGATATACATGAATCTCATCTACTAACGGATCTTGGTGAGAGATTCATATAAATCGTGGTCCGGTCCTATATGATCTCATCATGTAAGGTGCCTCCATTCTCATGTCAACTATATGAGCAGTCTAGCATAATACCACTGTACATTACAGAATGGACTGCAACAGTAGATCAACCACAAACTAAGTACCCAACTTTGTTTGCTATCTGTAGATTCTTTAAATTGCAAGTCTCAAAATGAATCTTTTTGTATATGACTTTTATATATTCAGATTGAGATTACATTTTGCAATCTTGGATGTTACGCGTATAATATATAAACATATGAGCTAAAATAAAATACTTCTACTTTGAATGAATTATAAATCATTTTATTGATGTTTGCTCACATTTACAATTACAAGGCTTTAGGGCATAAACCCCAACATCCAGCACCTTTAGTTCTTAAACATGTATTGCATAAACTGCACATACAACACTCATCTCATGACATTCATTTTTGTGATCCCTGTAAAATGGGAAAGATGTATCAATTGCCATTCCAGGTATCTACTTATAGAGCAAAAATGCCTCTTGAAATAATGTACTCTGATGTGAGGGGTCCTGCTCCAATGCAATCTGTTGAGGGATATAAATACTATGTTATCTTTGTCGATGCATTCTCTCGTTTTACTTGGATATATCCCCCTAATGTCAAATCTAAAGTATCTTCTGTTTTCTATCAATTTAAGCAATTTGTTGAGCTTCAATTCTCTCACAAAATCAAATGCTTACAAACCAATTTAGGAGCTGAATATAAGTCATTGTTGCCTTTTCTTACTATGTGTGTTATTCAGTTTAGAACATCATGTGCCTATATTCATCAGCAAAATGGAATTGCTAAGAGGAAGCATAGGCATTTGGTTGAAACTGGGCTCACTTTGCTTGCACATGCCAACATGCCTCTTGCTTATTAGTATGATGATTTTCAAACAACAAGACTCATTGTTAATAATTTGCCCATTTCAGTTCTCAAAATGAAGTCTCTATTTGAGAAGTTGTTCAACCGTGTACCTTTTAAGTGCTCTTGCTTTCCCTATCTTAGAGCTTATAATAGTCATAAACTTGATTTTCATAGTAAAAAATGTGTTTTTCTTAGCTATAGTCTAAGTCAAAAAGGGTATAGGTACCTACATCCCACAGGCAGAGTTTATGTCTCAAGAAATGTACTCTTTAATGAGTGAATTTCCCTTCAAAGTATTGTTTCAAATGCAGTTCCCACTTCAAAATCTGTCAAAACACTTCATGTGTCTGTTCTCAAATTAGCTGGAAGTCAAGTTCCTTCACAGCCTTTTGCTTCTCCACCTGCCATCCCTTTTCACATATTATTGACGTCTCCTTTACACTCTCCAATATCTATTTAAGTGCCATTTTCAGAGTCCTCTTCATCTCTGGTACAACCTGTGCAGCAACAGCTTTTAGTCCCATGCCATCCTATGGTTACAAGATTAAAAACAAGGGATCATCAAACCTAAAGTGTATTCTGCTATGTGTAAGGCTCCCTCCATTGTTTTGGCTGTTGGTCTTGAACTCAAATCTGTAAAAGAGGATTTGACTCAACCTCATTGGTTTAAGGCAATGGAAGAAGAGCATCATGCTTTGCTTAGAAACACCACTTGGACATTAGTTCCTCACACACCCTCCATGAGCTTAGTTGAGTGTGCAAGTGGGTGTTTAGACTATTTTGAGACTTTTAGTCCAGTTGTGAAGAGCTCTACAATAAGAATTATCTTCACACTTGCTGTCTCCTATGGCTGGGACATATAACATATTGATATCAACAATGTCTTCTTGCATAATGATCTCATTGAGTTGGTGTATATGAAGCAACCAACAGGTTTGTTGATCCTTAATATCCAACACATGTGTGCAAGTTGAATAAAGCTCTTTATGGATTAAAACAGGCCCCTAGAGCATGATTCTTCAAGTTGAAATCTGCTCTCATTGGTCTTGGCTTCACTAATTCCAAATTAGATGTTTCTCTTTTCTTCAAACTTTCAGCCTCTCATGTGCTTTATTTGTTGGTGTATGTAGACGATATATTGGTCATAGGCAGCTGTCCATTTTTGATTCAACATACAATCAAAGTCTTGGAGTCCAAGTTTGCATTAAAAATTCTTGGACCAATAAACTATTTCCTTGGTTTTGAGGCTTACAGATCAGCTGCAGGTATCACCTTATCTCAATCAAAATATATTGGTGATTTTCTTTTCAAAATAAACATGTCAAACTGTAAGTCTTGTGCTACTTCTATGTGCCCGAGTACAAAACTCATCAAGGCAGGCAAACCATTTGCAGACCCCTTCTTATATAGAAGGACTATTGGTGCTTTGTAATACTTAACTAATACAAGACTTGATATCTCATTCACCATTAACAAACTGAGTCAATTCATGGCAACTCTAACTGATGATCATTGGTCAGCTTGTAAAAGGGTGTTAAGGTATCTCAAAGGAACTCCTTCTCATGGTATGCTCTTCAGTCCAGCTGCTGATTTCGCATTGCAGTTTATAGTGATGTTGATTGGGCTTTTTCCCTTGATGATAGGAAGTCCACTAGTAGTTGTTGTGTATTTTTAGGCACTAACCTCATCACTTGAGTTCGAAGAAGCAAAGTATAGTGGCCAGATCAAGCACAGAGGCTAAGTACAGGGCATTAGCAAATGCAGCTTCAGAAATGTTGTGGTTGCAGTCTTTATTTGCTAAGCTTGGAATTGAGGTTTCATCTTGTCCAGTCCTTTAGTGTGACAACACAAGTGCAACTGCTCTCTCTCAAAACCAGTCTTTCATGCAAGGACTAAGCATATTGAGATTGATATTCATTTTGTTCGAGAGAAAATTGCAGCTAAAAAACTTTCTGTGCAGTATGTTCCAATTGCTCTTCAAAAGGCGGATATTATCACCAAAGCTCTCTTTTAGCCTCGATTTACTTTTTTGTGTTCCAAGCTGACCTTATGTGACACTAGACAGTTTAGCTTGAGGGGGAATGTTAGAGTAGATAGTCAACATCCTATCTTTAGCAACAATAATAACGCAAGCATTGCAACTAATAACAACACATGCAACATTAGATTAAGCAACAATAACAGTGCAAGCATTGCAACTAACAACAATACATGCAACAACAGATCAAGCAGCTCTAGTAATAGATCAATTGGATGTGCCTCAACTAATACAAGCATCAGATCAAACAAGGTGGTAAGTTGTGCTACTATACTTGTATGTCCAGTGAAGTATTATGGAGATGATGGCAAGTTCACTGGAGGTTAGAAGTCGGTTGCAAAGTTAGTTGTAATCGAAAAATTAGTGTTAGATTGCTAACTTGGCAGAGTTAGTTAGAATTGAGTGGTGATCCGAAAATCTCGGATCAATTCTGTTATGGGATGCTGACTTAGCTTCGTCGCTATATATATGTATTCTAAGTTGTAAATGATTGATTTGATCAAGTAATAAAATTAGTTACAGTGAAGCTTGGCTCTCAAGCAAGCTATTTAACAATGAAATAACAATGGTGGTTTTCGGTGAAGATTATCACAAACAACTTCTAGTTTTTGTCAAACACTTTTGATATAAGAGCTGATATTGTTGATTCTTGAGTAAGTAGTGTACTTTTACAGTTGAGAAAACAACTTTTCAAGAGTTTGCCAAGCCTCCGGCGAGGACATACACTCAACTTCATATCATGATAAGATTAAGAGAAGGGTTTATCATGGTAAGTGTCAAGTTATATTAACCTAAAATTTGATATCAATTTGTGACTTTAATATCTATTCAGTTATTTCCTTGCAATTTAACGGTGAAGAAAAGTAAATGAATTCAAGGTAGCTATCTTGTATTGTAAGAAAACAGATTGATGGATGTTGAAATCGTAAATTTAAGTTGAAATTTAAGCTGATATCCCTAAACCTGATTGATAATTTTTTTGTATTTAAGTACAAGTAATTCCTAATGAAATAATCCAAACAAAATTAACTTCATTCATTCCAGCATTCTCCGAGTTCAACATAGTTAATGTCTAGTGTTCTCCAAGCTCAACGTACAATGCGTATGGATATATATTCATCCTTAACGGGTTAGCTGCATTCCAGTATTTGCCAAGTTTAACTTAACTAATGTATGGATATTTGTCATAAAACATCAGTTAGATGCATTTTGGCATTCCATTAGATTCTTTGTTGCTAACAAGGTATATAGTTAATCCAATGTTTCAAAAAAAAAATAATAAAATTCGAAGAAGTTAAAAATATTAACAGCTTTCCATTAATTATATTGCATATAAATCAAAGTCTACCTAAATTTATTAGATGTCACTAACGTGAATTACAAACATACGACCGCCCATACCTCATAATTTTTAATTGCTAAAATGAACGTAATTAATCAACCTAATACATTATCACTCACATCATTTCTAATTCACATGTTTAGGTATCAATTTATAAATGTTAGCATCCTCTAAAACGAACTTAATTTGGTATATATAAGCTCCACATTCCTTATTTGGCATGAAATAATCAAATGTCATTCTCTTATGGAAAATTTTACAAACAAGCACCCGCAAGACGTCATGTTGTGTTACTAATTGTACAGATAAAATTTACAATGTTACCATACTTAATATCATCAGTTGAGCCAAGCTGGGAGCATAAATTGGACCCCAACCATGGTGCCTCTTCATACAAATTGTTCTTTGGTAAAGAGTTATAACTCTTCGAGAAAACAAATTGAAGAGCGTCGTATCTTTTGCTTTCATAATATAAAACCCCACCTAGGGTTTCCATTTTCTTCAATCTTTATTTGCAAAAAATACAACACCACACAGTCTCGACCTCTTTATCACTTTGTTTTTGTTTTTTTTTTTTTTTTTATATATATACTTAATGAGAAAATATGGTCCTTCCTATTGATGAGAAACCCAAGAAGGTACCGAAAGAGAAAGTTTCCTCCAAACAATAGAATGTGGATACCACCCCTCCTAATCCAACTCGAACTGCCGATGGAGGCAGAGACATTGCTCCCAAGGCTGATCATGGCGGTACTAGTGCGAGTGCGGCCAATACCAAGGCAGCCACCTGTGGCAAATTCGCCAGAAATGTCAACATTGGCCCTCCTGGACGGGATCATAAAAGTACTGTACCAGAGAAGAAACGCAAAAGGAGACCAGACGACCTGTGGCCTTCTTCGAGTAGCAACACTGCAGGTGGTTTAATGAAGAAGTTGAAGAAGAAAAAGGTGCAACTTCCTGTCCACCGTGGCACTACATCTGCGGCAAAATATTCCAGTTCTGGAAGGCCGTGTTTGACCGTACGAGAAAGCACAAGGTCGGCGAGTAGCGGGATTGCAGGGCCTTCCTGCACCGGTCTTCACTCCTCCCTGCAGGGCCTCTTCGGGGAGGGGCTGTGGATGTGATGCTGCTGGTAGAGCATATGATGAGGCCAACCAGGAGGACCTCTAGGAACAGTTGGCGTCGACGCTCCTCGACTTGGCACAAGAAATACTTTTCTCTTCTTCTTCCTCCTCCTCCTCCAGAGCCAACAGCTTGGACATTAATCTGAACCAGACTTCAGACCTCAACAAGCCTTCGCCCCAGAGAATGACGAGTGATGAGAACGCGGACGGCGAGGGTGGTGTTGTCAGTAATTAAGTTGGTGGGGGGCTGTCTGTTTTAGTTGTTCTTTTTTATTTTATTTATTTTTTAATAAGACTCTTCCTCTTCGTTAATGCTGACGTTGTAATGATAATTTATTTTCAATTTTATGAAATCGAATGTTTTATTATATTTCTTGTTCGATATAATAAAGTCGATTGAATGTTTATGATTTTTCATGTATTTGTATGATTTTTCTTTGTCCAAAATTGCATTATTTTGTCTTAACAATAGTTTCTGAAAACAACATTGCCTCCTGTTGACGTGTGAATTCGGTCAACGCAATTAACATTAATTATAAACGTAAAACGAATCAAAATAGATCAAGAAGAAGAAGAATTTTTAAAGTGGTTCGGTCTAATAACAATGCCTACATCCACTGTTCTTGTATTAATATTGAGTTCACAGTAAGTGTTTACTCTCAATTTTCGTAACCTTTGTACCAGTGATGACTTCTCTCTTTTATAGTGTGAAGGGATGGAGTCATTCTAATTTACATAGAATCTAATTGTTGGAAATCAGGAATTAAACCAAATCCCTAGAAATTACACTTTAATTGGAATAAAATTACTGGAAATAAGGAAATTAATCAAATTCGAACTCTGAAAGTTGACTAGATCAAATTCCTATATTCATGAGATTCTTCTTTATCTGGAAGATGCGCTTCCAGTTGGACACATAGCGAGCTGGAGCCAAATTGGTGACGCGAGTTGATGTGATGAGGTTTTCTAGGTTGATGGGATGTTGTATCTCGCATAGAGCTTCAGGGCCCTTTCTTCACTTCACGTTTATTGGGGGTTACTTGTTTGTTGCGTTTGAGCTTCATCAACTTTTGCAGCCTGTTAGGCCTCGTTGAATTCCTCAAGCCCGTTGGGCTCTAATAATATTTTAAGCCTAGTGGGCTTAATGAAATTAGGCATATAACATTAGCCCCTAGCTTCTAGCTCAAATGTTTCGTGGTGGAAGCTGTGATAAGCTCCTGTAGGTTTAGCGAACTGGTATCTTGAGGATTGGTTTCTTGTTCGCCTTTGGAACCCCATGGGTCGCCTTCCCAGGTCACTTGTACTAGGTCATTGGGGTGGTTACTCTTCTGGTGAGTGGGAGCCATTGCGTCACCTGCCACGTCATCAAGTGCATTAAATGCACATGTATTATCAGCTGTACTTTGAGTATCCCGCCAAGTCCCATGAGCGAATCTTGGCCGTTGATCCCCATCAGACTATTATTGCTTTGATCTAACGGCTGGGGTCTCATAGTATATATAAAACTATTCCTACCATTTCTCCTCACTTTCTCAGACTAAAAAATTTTATTTTTGGAAACAGCTCTCTCTCTCTCTCTCTCTCTCTTAAAATAGTTTCAAGAACTCTATTCGCAATCTTCGTTCGCCATTTCTAGCCATCAGAAGCATTTTCGAACCCTGTTCTCGGTGTGAGAGGTGTTCTCCGGCGACTAATAACCAACTTCGCTCACTATGAACTTCTTACGTTGGTATTTACGGAAAATTTCTTCTTCCCCTTTTCTTTTTCTTGTTTTCTGTCTTTTTGTTTCTCTTTCTTTGGTATTTTTCGGGGTGCCTGAATCTTTTTGGCAGGCTAGAGTGTTCTAAGTCTTTTTCTTTTCTTTTTATTGAGTCAACAACAAAGTCACGATCTGGCAGCGCTTCTAGCTTGAGTTTTAGGTCACTGTAAGTGTGAGGTGTTTCCTGCTAACCTGCTAACTTTAGGTCTTTTTGGTGTAGATGTCTAGCTCGAGCGGTCAGAAGCGTTGCGAGCATCAGGTCGGTCAGAATGATTTCCCTAATCCAAAAGTGGATGTTCATCTGGTTCTTGACGATATCATGAAGAACTACAAGCGTTTTCAAGTTAAGAGGCACTGGGTTCCTCCTCCGAGTGATGACATCATCCGGTTATGCTACTCTCTGTAGAAGAACCCCCTTCCACGAGGCTCAGCTAAGGGGATCTCGCACAATGGGATATATTATCTCCATGTACGAGCTAACTAGTACAAAGAGCTACTGCAATCGGACACCAAGTCGGACGTCGGGAGTTACAAAACCTCTTATTTCTTCATTAAGGGTCTTGAAATTAAGCTTATTAAAATAAGAGCTTCGTGCTGTTGCCTCGTAAGTTTAGCTCGTACTAGTATAGTCAATTCGCATAACTATCTACTCGTTTTCTTCTAACTTTCCCTTCTTTATTTGTAAGTGGTACATGCCATAATCCTGTGATCTTCGATAAGGAGAATGACATCCTTGAAGCTTTCTAGACTTTGATCTCGAAAGATCTAAAGGGTCTCGCCGAGCATAAACGAATCACTGAGGAGCTCCTGGTGAATTTTAAGCTTACACTTGATCACAAGGTGGCGCAGCAGCTCGACATTGAGCAAGACATCTAGGAGGTTGCATAGCCGCATACCCCGAGCTCGGAGGACGAAGAAACTAAGTCTAACGAGCAGGGTGTCCCAAAACTAGTTCACAAGAGACCGCGTCGCCAACAACAGTAGTAGCAACATCATCAACAACAACAACTCTAGCAGCAGCAGAAGTAGAAGAAGCAACAACAACAGCTGACCCAACAACAAAAAGAAGCAATAGGAAGGTTGCAAGTGACGAAGTGTCTTGCGAGCAAGAGGGGAAACAATGCCTCTCCTTTTGTTGTCCCCATGAAGAAGGAAAAGGTGGGAGAGTCTAGCTAGAGCGGCCAACCCCCACTTTCCAAGGGACCTCCACCATTACTTCCACCACCTCTTCAACTCTCCTTGTAGCTAAGAAATGCAAGGAGAAGGAGGTCACTCCTGATACCCAACTCACCATGGTAGAGTAGCCTGCTAGAGGATGATCGCCTGCCCTGTCCCACGAGGTGATCTAGGTTAATCCCCCTGAGGTCACCCCATCTCCTTTGGATTGGGCCCTTGGTCTTATTGCGTGGGAGTTCCTTGTGCAGGCTCTAACCCTTAGTGAGGACTTCGTCACAAATGGCCTAAGTTAGCGTATAGAGGAGGACCAGGGGATGGAACTTCGCCACGTTTTGCTCTGTTACTCCCTCATGCTAAGTGTCAACTTGTTACAGTGTGACTTTGGTGAGTCTTTATTTCCTTTCATAACGACCTTTTATTATTATTATTTAATTCGCTTGTCTTACGCACAAAGACATGCTTGAGATAGAGAGGAGCGAGGCAAAAAAGAGAGAGCTTCGTGAAGAGCTTGAGGCCGCTAGGAGGGAGGACCAGACCTGTAGAAACGAGTTCACTGCCAAAGCGGTGCTTGAGAATAAGCTGGCTGAGAAGGCCTATAGATGCCAAGCCCTTAGAAAGGAGATGGAGGAGGAGATATATACGTCCCAGGCTAAGTACAAGAATCAAATTTGCATGCTGAAGGACGAGATTGAAAGAGGTAAGGCCGACTTCCAACACTCCTACGAGCTACTCGTGAGGCAAAAAGATGACCTCGACGGGATGGATGAGGAGCTCGCCTAGAAGGACAAAATCGTGGAGGAGCATAATGAGGAGACACATGATGAAACTGTTGGGATTTATGCCCTAAACATTGTAATTGTAAATGTTATTAGACATAAATAAAATTTAAATGTATAACATTCAAAATAAAAGTGTTTTATATATGTTCATACATTTGTATATTGTGCAAGTAACATCTGAGCTTGCAAGATGTAATCTCAAAAATGAGTATATGAAAGTCATATATATCAGGATTCATTTTGAGACATACAATCTAAAGAGTTCGTAGAGAGCAAACAAAGCTAGGTACTTTGTTTGTGGTTGATCTAATGTTGCGATCCATTATGTAATGTACGGTGGTCTTATCCTAGACTGTTCATCCAGTTGACATGAGAATAAAGGCACCTTATATGATGAGATCATATAGGACTGGGCCACAATTTATATGAATCTCTCACCATCCGTTAGTAGATGAGATTCATATATATCGACAAACGATGGTTGTTTATAGGTGATCATAATCCTAAGTGTCTTATCGACTCCTTCAGGTTAGATTGTGATTTTTGATTTACCATGAGTGAGGTCGATGTTGCATTCTCGACCAATACCTCTGTATCTTGGAGTTGCAGTTTGGCTTATGGCTGGGAAGGTATAAACACGATAGTAGAATCCACTCATTCTTGATTAAAGTAGATAAGTAGTTCCCTTAAGGGTTGATTTATGGCTTGGACAATTATGAGATCTCTCCTTCTTCCGTGAGGAAGACATTATTTAATTGTTCATTATAGAATCAACAGTGCTTAAAGGAAAATATATAACTAGAGGGATATAACAGATATTATGACCCAGCTGTAGTTATGAACTACTTGTGGAGGATCACACTATATGCAAACAGTTATGTTTATGGACACTGAAACTTTAGATTGTATAAATAGGTCTACAGTTATGAGAGTACAACCTTGTGTTTTTAGTGGAATAACTCCGAGGTTAATAATCATGGAATATTAATTAAAGAGTTTAATTAATATTACTAAGTATTATTGGAGTTCAAAGCTGTGGATCCATTAGGTCCCTTTGCTAGCCCTTATGGTTGTGGTAACGAGGGTCATGGTAAATTAATTGGATGGTCCAATTAATAGTATTATAAAAGTGATACGATTTAATTAAATAATATGATTATTTAATTAATAATTAAATAAAAATTTATATTTATGAATTATGAATTATTTTAATTATTAAATAGGAGGTTGCAGGTTCAAATCATGACAAGGACAAAAGAATTAAATAATATGATTATTTAATAATCCTAGGGGTCAAATGTTCAAACTTTAGGGAGACCAAAAATAAAAGAATTTAGAATCCTATTGACTTGGTCAAATTAAAACCCTAGAGCCCTAGTATATATATGATATGTTACTAGAAAAATTGACCTAATACAATTAGCCTAATAAAAAGAAAAGTGCAGCCACACAAAAGGAGAGAAGAAAAAAAAGTATTTTTTCTGACCTATTTTCTTTGCAGGGTGCGACCGGCCAAGGAAGATGACAAGGGAGTTGTCTTCTCCACTTTTCTGCTACCTCCATCTCTCCATCCGTGACGTGCCTACACACGCATTATCAGATCGCAGGTCATAACTTGGAAGGCTTGGTGGTGAATCGAGAAGTTAGAGAATCAAAACAAAACAAAAGATAATTGTAGTTACAAATATGTATTCGCGTATATATAGGAACTCGTTCCTCATTGAAAAAAGTTTTCAAATAAAAGAAATTTTGTTTGAAACCCATTATGCTGCCTTTTATACAATCAAATGATTTTTCTTTCCCTTCAGAAGCACACAGTGACATCCTTTATAGCCTCTGGCTCTGATATCCCGACCTCAACCTCAACTTCCTTGGCCTATTTACTGGCAAATTTATCGAGAATTTCAAGGCCATGTGAGCTGCAGCAGAGGCAGAAGATACTGTGCAACAGTTCTCCAATGATGTCGTTGAGGATCCTTCTGAGGGAGGAAATAGGGCACAGGACACAATGGCGACCTCTGAGTCTGTAGATCCCGCAACTATTGTTAGCAACCAAGTCGCCCTAGGAGGTGAGGATCCTCCAACTGGTTAGGTCTAGTTCTTTAAAGCTTTAATATCCATATCCTCTAAGCGTGCAGACCTTCATCTTAGATCGAGGAATGTGTACTTCTCCCAACATGTAGACCTTCATCTTTGGAAGAGGAATGTGATGACAACTTCACATGCTTGCCAGTTTTAGTTCTTCAAGCACTTTAACAATCTTCGATCAGAAGTACATTGTCAAGAATAGTTTAGAGATGGTTATGGAAGTGAAATTCAGTGCTACTAACAAACTTAAAGATTTTCAAAATATTTACTCATCACATGTAGCCACTTCCTCAATGTACTTCTAGCAAGTTTGTAGTTGTTTTTGATGTAATTTTAGCTTGCTTAGAACTTCAATGTAATTTCAGTTTATTTTAGAATTTCAATGTAATTTCAGCTCATTTAGAACTTCAATGTACTTTCAGCTCGTTTAGAACTTTAATGTACTTTCAGCTCGTTTAGAACTTTAATGTACTTTCAGCTCATTTTAGAGCTTCAATTAATGAAATCTTGTTCTTGTTATTAAGTATTGTATTTTCATGTCACTTGCTCACTTTAAGTAGGTACTCAATGCTTTGTAAATAACTATACACTTAAAACTTACAAAACTTGATAATCATGACCTCACTGGTTAAAGAGCTCGTGAGCTCACAATTTCGCAAGTTTCGCCAATTTTTTCACAATGCTTTGAGAGGTTTATCACCTTAAGTATTGACCTCACTAGTTTGGGAGCTCATGAGCTCTCAGGTTGGCAAGTTCCATCAATTTTATACTTAGGTTTTTGTGAGGTCTTCTACCTTGAGTGTTTTTATTGACCTCGCTAGTTTAAGAGCTCATGAGCTATCAGGTTGGTTCTATCAATTTTTAGAGCTCTAGGTCTATTACCTTGAGTATTTCTATTGACCCCACTTATTTGATAGCTCGTGAGCTTTCAGGTTGATGGGTTCCACCAATTGATATACTCAGGTTCTTGCGAGCTCGCTGGTTTGAAGGTGGGAGACCTTCTCATTTACAAGCTCACTTAGTTGACCTCGTTGGTTTAAAGGTGTGAGACCTTCTCATTTGCGAGTGTTGCCAACACTTGGAAAAATTATGAAAAAATTTCATTTTCCAGTTTTAGTTTGCATTGCATTTGTATGTTGCTTTCATCATTATCCTTGTCCCTAGCCCCCCAAGTTCGAGTGTAATAAACAGTGCATGAAAGCTTGTAGAGAAAAAGAATGACTTTATTGATTTGAGACTAAAATAAATACAATAGTTACTGGTAATACTTTCACAAATGTTCTGCATTCTAAGCACCTAGGACCTGAGCTCCATTGACATTCACAAGATGGTATGCTTTGTTGCTTAGGTCTTCATCCACCACATAAAGACCTTCCCAGTTTGGACACAGGGCTCCTTCTTGAGGGTTGCGAGCTCCAGGTAAGAGTAACCTTAGAACGTGGTCTCCTTTTTTGAAATGCCGTGGCTTGACTTTTCTATTGTAGTACCTGGTGAACCTTTGATGGTATATAACTACCCTTAGGCGAGTAGTGTCCCTCCTTTCCTCAGTCAGATCGAAGCTAGCTGCGAGTAGGTATTCATTCTGCTCTGAGTTGAATGTAGCCCTTTTGTGTGTGCTTGCTATAGATTCAGTTGAAATCATAGCCTCCGTTACATAGAGCATGAAGAACGGGGTATCTTTTGTGGTGCTCCTCGTAGTAGTCCTGTAGGACCATAACACCTTTGAGAGCTCATCTGTCCAAGCCCCATTTTTCCCTTCAAGCTTTGTTTTCAGAGTGTGCTTGATAATTTTGTTCACTACCTCTACCTGCCTGTTTGCCTGTGGGTGATCAACTGTGGAGAAGCTCTTAATTATGGCCAGTTTTTCACAGAACGACTTGAACCTCTGACTTTCGAACTATGTGCTATTGTCTGTGACGATCTTCTGAGGGACCCTAAGCCTACTCACGATGTTCTGCCATACGAAGTTCTCAATCTTTGCTGTTGAGATCTCGTTGAGTGCTTTAGCTTCTGCCTATTTTATAAAGTAATCCACAGCAACTACTGCATGCTTGCAGTTACCGCAGTCTGTAGGCAGTGGCCCAATTAGATCCATCCTCCATATAGTAAATGGCTAAGGGTTGACCATAGAATCCAAGAGAGCTAAGGGAGCTCGAGGTATATTAGTAAACCTCTAGCACTTGTCGCATTTTTTCACCAGGTCGATAGCATCTTGCTTCATCATGGGCTAATAAAAACCATGGCGCAGTGCTTTCTGAGCAAGGGAAACCCCCTAGTGTGGTTACCACATAGGCCTGCGTGAATATAACTAAGGATATGAATAACGTCCTCTTCGTTTATACATCGTAATAGTGGAGTGGCAAATCCCCGCTTGAACAACATGTCATCGTAGATAATATACCTCACTGCTAACACCCGTAATCTCCGAGCGTCGTTCTTGTCTGCAGGTAACAACCCATTTGTATGCTAGTTGATGGATGGATTCATCCATGAGTTTGGTGAGGTTATGATCACCATAACTACTTTATTGGTCGCTATACTAGGCTCTGGCAGGCGCTCTGCTGGCACGGCACTAAGACGACCTGTATCTTTGGTGGTCGCTAGGCGTGCTAATGCATCTCCATGCATATTTTGAGCTAGAATCTGCTGGATTTCATGCCATTGAAATTTTTCCAAGAGCTAGCTGACTTTATGTAGATAGGCCGCCATTTTTGTGCCGCGGGCTTGGAATTCCTTCTTTACTTGATTCACAATTAGTTGTGAGTGTAACACCCCCTTACCCGAGCCACTAGGATCGAATTAAGGAGTGCTACCTTTCTATCATTTACTTCTTCGCATTTATATATAAAAATAATTTTAGGTTTTGTAAAGACCAAACTTTAAACCATTAAAAGAAACAAAAACTTTAATATATTTATATTTTGAAAATGGTCAAGTCTATTTTTCCATAAAAGAAAATTTGCCAGAGTTTCCCCTGCATTTTAGACTTTCCCAACCTAGTAAAAAAAAAATCACAAATCTTTCACAATTTCCACACTTCAAAATTTATTCAACTATTATGCATACCCTTCCATTGTTTGGCACGACTTTCCATATCATTTTATCAAAACAAATAAATAACATTATGAAAATAACAAATTTACATATTTTTATACAATAGAAACTATTAGTCAATATTTACATGACTTAACCATTATAAATATTTACAACACTTTTGTGCATGCATTATTTAATAAATACATAAGTAAGAGGTAAATAATAACTACCCAAAATAAGGATGGATATGACTCGGTCCTTTCCCCTGCAGATATTCGCTCTTCAGTCTTTATCTATCCAAAAGCTCTACTACCTACGTGTGATAAATTCAACGCGCTAAACACATTTGCTTAGTGGGTGTACACTAATTTAAATTACAAATATCATATAATAAAATTTGTAAAGGGTAAAATTTCCAGTAAATCAAATATCACTATATAAGGTACTAAAATATATTACTCAATTATAACCAATCAAAGTGATAAACACGCATTATACTTTTCCATGCATTTTCCATATGCAATTACACAAATGTGCTTTCTCATAATTTCACAATTGTTCTCATCCATAATTTCATTATATATATTTTTCTTTTAATCAATGCCCTTAGTAAACATTAACATGATACCATGGATTGGAATATGGGTTGTTCGACATCGGACACTCGGTGCCTCCCCGCCGAACTATTTCACATATACTTTTCAATTCGACATCGGACACTCGGTGCCTCCTCGCCGAATTGTTTCACATATATTTTCGACATCAGACACTCGGTGCCTCCCCGTCAAAAATATTTCAGATATATTTTCAAATTCTAGGACCGGACACTCGGTGCCTTCTCAAAATTCATAGAATAGGAATCATCACAATGATATTTTCGGTGCAGTACTGCAATAATTACCCTATTGGCATGCTAATCTTCAATTCCCACCTACCAATATTCAAGTTTACTAGGGCCATTTTAAGTTTCAATATAACATAGTATATATATTTTCACATATTCGATTGGATCGATTTCAATTCATCTCTTTTCCTTCAAATTATCAAACTACTTTGTAACTTATTCTATATGAAATCCAATAACATTAAAAATAGATTAAAACATTAAAATATCCACATTTACACTATATACCATATTAAGGTAGCTATGTATATCTTTATGAATCAATAAACTTTCATAATTTAAACACATCAAAACAATCCATAAATATGATCAAACATAGCTTTCAAAACAATTTACATTTCAACATAACTTTATATATATATATATCAACAAACTTTCATCATTTAAACACATCAAAATAATCCACAATTATTTTCAAACATTGTTCTCAAAACAATTTGCCCAAAAACATAAGATTTCAAGAGTTCTCATCTACTAGTGTCCTACTAGAAAATGGAAGTTTTCATGAAGCAACAACTTTCATAATTTAAAAATTTACAAATTATTTACATATAGTATTTAAGCATAGTTTTCAAAACAATTTACCCAAAAACATAAGATTTCAAAAATTCAATTATATTAGTGTCCTACTAGAAAATTGAAGCTTTCAAATTAAGTGTACACCAACCTTTGTAGTGCTTAATTTCACCTCTTCAATCCTCTAATTGCACCTTCAAACCCTCTCCTTCTCTTTTTCTTGAAATTCCTTATTTAGGGTTTCTTTTGGTTCTACAAAAATATAAAGTTCATTAATAAAATAAAATCCAACAATTATAATGCATAATTACTAATTCTAGCATGCCTAAAGTGTAGCTCTAACATTCAAAACTCAATTTCCTACTTACGTGAATTTATTAGCAATCCACTCACTTGAAGTTCTTCAATATCCTCTTGATCTAAGGCTTGAAAACTTGATGGATATCACTCTATTTGAAGCTTGGAATTTTTATATGGCATGAGGAGGGAAGATTGAGATGTTTTTCTAGTGGAAGTAGTGAAGAAAAATTGAGAGAGAAATGGGGGAGAGAAATTCGGCCATGGAAGAAGAAAAACGGTGTAGAATTTTCTTGATCTCACTTTATATAGTCATACTTTCATTTCCTAATTTGCCCTTCAACAATTTCCTAAATGTCTAACATGTCCTTAGTTCAATTAAATGGCTTTTGATTGGTTGCTTATCCAACTAGAAACCAATTTAATTCAAACTAATTTGACCTAGTTACCATTCAAACAAATGCATGTCATTTTCTTTTCTTTTTTATTGGCTTGATTTCATTGGTTTCTCTTTCATGCCCATTGGATAAATTCTAATCTCATGGATCATCAAATTATTTTCATGTTGGCGTGTTTTCATTGGATGATTTCTAATAACATGGATCACCAAAATTTTTCATCATCCTTCATCTCCCAAAGATATTTTTCCACCAATCAAATCCTTTCATTCATTTCTAAATTTAATTCCTCTCTAGAAAATGTTTCCAAAAATATTATTTACTTAAAACTTCACAAAATAAATCTCACAATATAATAAATATTTCTAACTTGATTCTTCTCCATATACTACATGCATTGCTTACCTCACTTTTGCATGCTTGATAATAGGTAAAGAATACTTATCATATTTAAGAAAAACTAAGGGTGTTATAGTGAGTCACTTTAGATTTTTATTGCCTGCACCTTTAGTTCTTTGGCTAGACGTAGACCAGCAAGGAGAGCTTCATATTCTACTTCGTTGTTGGATGCAGCGAAGTCAAACTGCAGCGCGTAGTGGATCTTGTGCTTCTTTGGGCTGATTGGGAGAACACCAGCTCCAACCATCCCTTCACACGATGATCCATCAATGTATAACCCCCATAGAGGAAATTCTTGCTTTTTTTGTTCATCCTTGAGCGAGGAGGTAGGAGGGGAAGTTTTTTGTTAAGGCTCTTTCCGTTGAGTCTTCTCCTCCAAGCTTGAGAATTCTGCCACAAAGTCTGCCAAGGCTTAGCCTTTGATCACTGCTCGTGGTTTATACTCCAGAACATACTGTGCCAGCTCAATTGCCCATTTCAATAGCCTCCCTGAAGTGTCAGGCTTCTGCAAAACCTGTCTTAAAGGATAACTGGTTAATACCTCAACCTTGTCAGTTTGGAAGTAAGGCCGCAGCTTCCTTGATGCCACCACTAGGCAGTAAGCGAGCTTCTCCATCTGTGAGTACCTGTTCTCTGCGTCCTGCAGCCTTTTGCTCACGTAGTAAACTGGTAGCTGGATCTTATTCACCTCCTGCACCAAGACCGCGCTTATAATATGCTGAGTCACTATTAAATAAACAATAAGCTTCTCTCCATCCCGCAGTTTTGATAATAAGGGAGCTCGCCCCATGTATTCTTTCAACTGTTGGAAGGCGAGATCACACTCCTCTGTCCACTCTAACTTCTTGTTTCCTCGCAGGACATTGAAGAAAGGTATGTATTTATCTGTTGATTTCGAGATAAAGTGACTTAGTGCTGTGACCTGGCCGTTAAGGCTTTGGACGTGCTTTGGCATGGTAGGTGACTGCATGTCGCGCAAAGCCTTGATCTTCTCAGGATTTGCCTCTATTCCTCTTTAGTTCACCATGAAGCTTAAGAATTTCCTAGAAGCTACAACAAAAGCACATTTTAGAGGATTAAGTTTCATCTAATAGTCTTTGAGTATCTGAAACATCTCATCTAGGTATATGACGTGGTCGGTTACCTTAGTTCACTTCACAAGCATGTCGTTCACGTATACCTCCATAGTTTTACCTATTTGATTGGCAAATATCATGCTGACCAGCTGCTAGTATGTTACCCCTGCATTTTTCAAGCCGAAGGGCATCACCTTATAGTAATAGAGCCCTCTATCCCTAATGAACAAAGTGTGCTCTTCGTCTGCTGGGAACATGGGGATTTGATTGTACCCCGAGTAGGCATCTATGAAGCTGAGTAATTCATGTCCAGCAGTTGAATCTAAGAGCTGATCAATCCTCGACAAAGGGAAGCTATCCTTTGGACACACCTTGTTGAGGTCAGTGAAGTCCACATACGTCCTCCACTTATTGTTTTTCTTCTTTACTAAGATAGGATTAGCAAGCTAGTTTGGGTAGTAGGATTCCCTGATAAATCCGTTGGTTAGTAGCTTGTAAAATTCTTCCTTTGGAGATGTGTACCTTTTTGCATTCATTGCTCTCATTTTCTGTCTGACTGGCTTGAAAGATGGGTCTATATTGAGCCTATGGGATGATGAACTAAATTTATATGTTAGGATGAAGATGAATCTATTTATGGAATTTTGAATGAGTTTATAAATTGTTTTGATTGTTGAATATTATTTGGTTGAGTGCGTATTTTGTTTTTTAATGCCTCTAAGTGTAATGGTCAACATTTAGTTTATTTTGTTATTGTGAGTTAAGTACAGAGAGATGACGTTCACAACGTTTTCATTAAAATACTCACCATAATTTTGGAGTTAAATAGAGATATATTAACTTATTTTGTGTGATCATTGTTTGTGTTGTTTTTTAAGCATTCTCATACATTTGGATATTCATTGAGAGATAGGATATTAATGTATGTGGGATAGGTTCAATTTATCTCGAGAGAGGACTTGAATAATTTAGTTAACATGATCATCAACCGATAATAAATCATTTTCATTACATTTGTATTTCTATTCATTATGATATAATTAGTGAAATCGGAAATCCTAGCTAGCTCTCCCTTTGATCCAAGTCTCACTTTTATTTCGTTTTATTTCTTATTTTGTTTAGTATTAATTAGTTATTTCCACAACCATTTTGATTTATTTAAATAGATATAGACTTGCTTAATTTTAGTACTCAACACCTAAATATCCCTGTAGAGACGATAATTTACTCATTCTTTATTACTTGTGCCAACCTTGTATACTTGCAGGCACAAAAATGTGTAATAAGGCGCCACTTGAATCTCACGGTATTGAACTAACAATGGAGACTACGGGATATAATGTCATATACTATTCTCCCACTCACTATATGTAGTTTAGGGTTTTCTAATAACTTAGAGTTTCTAAAAACTCTATATTTTTAGTCTTTACTTAGATTCTACGGTTAATTATAATCTAAGTTTACTAGATATAATAAATTATTTGATCTTTAACACTTAAAAATCTAATTTATTATTCAATTTCTAATTTGCATAAACTATTTAAATAAACTAGAAATTAAATGTGAAATTACCAAGTTTTAACAACTAAAACGAAATAACATTATTTGGTCCAATTATTATTTAGGCCTTAATCCTAATTAATTGAAGGACCTAACTAATCTAATTAAACATTTTAATTATAAGATTAGTTCAATAATGAGAATTACCAAGTTTTTACTCCTAAAAACTAATCTCATTATTTGGTTCAATTTTCAATTAAGAATTTAATCATATTAATCTTAATTAATAAATGAACTTAACTAATCTAATTAATTAAACACTTTAATTAATGAATTAGTTAATAAAAGAGAATTATCAAGTTTTTACTCCTAAAAACTAATCTTATTATTAAATTGTCAGTTATGAAAATGTTTATTATTTTAATCACATTAAAAAATTAAACAAATAATTATGGCAATTATGTATGACATGTTAGCATGCAAATGTAGGCACACCTAATCTAGATCGCATGTATATGTATGATCATGTGTTAAACTACCATAAATCATCACATAACATATCATTAAAGCATACATGAATGACCGAGTTATTTATCTTAAAAAAATCTAATTACAACTTTATTCCAAGGCATTCTTTGGTCTTCAAGTAATCTTCTTCTTCAAGTCCAACTCCTTGTATTGGGTTTCCTATCGAGTCAAACTTGATTTAATTTAAGTTAACCATCTCATGGGTTGAACTCTAAAAGCCCATCACTTAAATTCCAGCAACTTAGGGCTAACCAAGAAGACCATTGGACTATACTTCTGTGAACTTCAAGTCCACACATGAACAAGAATTGTACGTAGCGGCCTCGGATGCTTTATGACTATCCGAATGACTTCTATCGGCTGCCATCTTTTTTATCAAGGCCCATGTGTTACCCTAATGCATATCTAAGATCCAATCGAAGCCAAAACAACCCTAGCACATGCGAAGACACGGCTACCAGCAGCGACAGCTGCGCACATGCTTGGTGTGCACAGCC
Source organism: Xanthoceras sorbifolium (assembly GCA_003430845.1). Classification (NCBI taxonomy): domain Eukaryota; kingdom Viridiplantae; phylum Streptophyta; class Magnoliopsida; order Sapindales; family Sapindaceae; genus Xanthoceras; species Xanthoceras sorbifolium. The sequence continues at coordinate 15,352,338 of CM010620.1, read as the reverse complement.
CTCGTGCGAACCGTGCTTCCGCGTGCATTTCAGACGTTTCGTACGAAGTTTTTTGCTTCAATTTTTTGCCACTTTTCAAGGCTAATATTCACCAATATTTTCAGAAAATATGCAGCAAAATCGCCTGCAAAATCAACAAGAACAGCCCCAAAAACTGCCATGACAATTCCTTGCGCATAGTGCACTGCCCTGTTTCGGGTCTGCAGCACCGCCGAATTGTGTCGGTACATGATGGTGTGTCCAGTGCTCGTTTCTGGTGCCATTTGCACTATTATCTTCGTCTGGATCTCTTCTTTCCACCAGTTTTTGAATTCCCTCAATCGGACACCATTTACTATGATTCCGCATTAGTTAATTACAGGATATACGAAATAGCCAATGACAGATTCGACAATGACAAAAAAAGAAACCTAGAACCCATGACACCATATAATTAACGACCATTCATGATTTTAATATATACAATCAAAATCATATATAAACAATATCATACAAACCTTAGATTGTACCTACACATGTCATTCATCAAGAATCAAGAAAATAAAAGAAAATCAAGACTCTTTTCAGAAGGAGCGAAATGTGTTTCAAAAATTTTTCTTTTCTTTTGAAAACTCTTTTCAGAAGGAAAGAGTTCCTATACATACGTGAATAGAGATTTGTAACTACAATTACCTTTTGTTGCGTTTTGATTCTCTGACTTCTCGATTCACCACCAAGCCTTCCGAGCTATGACCTGTGTTTTGATAACGCGTGTGTCACAGATGGAGAGATGGAGGTAGCAGAAAAGTGGAGAAGACAACTCCTTGTCTTCTTCTCTCTTTTTGATGTAGCCGTTCAGTTCTTTTTGCTAGGTTTAATTGTATTCGTCAATTTTCCTAGTAACATATCATATACATACTAGGGCTCTAGGGTTTTATTTGACCAAGTCAAATTAGAATTTTAAATTCTATTTATTTTTGGTCTTCCTAGAGTTTGAACCTTTGACCTCTAGGACTATTAAATAATCACATTATTTACTTCCTTTTGTCCTTGTCATGATTGGAACCTGTAATCTCCTATTTAATAATTAAAACAATTCAAAATTGAAAAATATTAATTTTTATTTTATTATTAAATCATTAATTAAATAGTCATATTATTTAATTAATTCTCTTTAATTGAATCGTTTCACTTTCGTAACACTATTAATTGGACCCTCGTTACCAACAACCATAAGGGCTAGCAAGGGGACCTAATGGACCCAAAATTTTGATCTCCAATAATACATAGTAATATTAGTTGAACTCTTTAATCAATATTCCATGATTATTAACCTCGAAGTTACTCCACTAAAAACTTGAAGCTGAACTCTAAAAATAGTAAACGTTTTATACAATATGAAGTCTCAGTGTCCTTTGATATAGCTATTATATATAGTATGATCCTCCACAAGTTGTCATAGCTAAAGCTGGGTCATAATGTTCATAATACCCCTCTAGTTATATTTGTTCCTTTAAGCACCGTTGATTCTATAATGAACAATTAAATCATGTCTTCCTCACGGAAGAAGGAGAGGCCTCATAATTGTCCAAGCCCTGAATCAACCCTTGAGGGAACTACTCATTTACTTCAATTAAGAATTAGTGGATTCCACTATTGTATTCATACCTTCCCATCCACGAGCCAAACTGTAACTCCAAGATATGGAGGTATTGATTGAGAATATAACATCGACCTCACTAATGGTTGATCAAAAGCCACGATCCAACCTAAAGGAGTCGATTAGACACTCAAGATTAAGATCACCTATATACAGCCATCGTTTGTCGACATATATGAATCTCATCTACTAACGGATCTTGGTGAGAGATTCATATAAATCGTGGCCAAGTCCTATATGATCTCATTATATAAGGTGCCTCCATTCTCATGTCAATTACATAGCAGTCTAGGATAAGACTACCGTACATTACAGAATGGACCACAGCAGTAGATCAACCACAAAGAAAGTACCCAGCCTTGGTTGCTCTCTACGGACTCTTTAGATTACACGTCTCAAAATGAATCCTAGTGTATATGACTTTCATATACTAATTTTGAGATTACATCTTGCAATCTTGGATGTTACTCACACAATATATAAATGTATCAACAAACATAAAACACTTTCATTTGAATGATACACGTTTAATTCTTATTTATGTCTAATAACATTTACAATTACAAGTTTTAGGGCATAAATGCCAATACTAGTGACCTGTTCGAAGTTCCTACGAGGTGCGGCCCTCCATGGATGGTATGGATCACCCTTACTACGGGCTTATCAGGGATTGGCTCTAGATGACCAGCTCAATTAGCTACTGCTGTTGTTGCTGCGGTTGATTTCTAGGTCGAACAACATAATCTCTCAAGCGACCTCTTCTGATTAGATCCTCAATTGCATCTTTTAGCTCAAAGCAATCCACTGTATTATGGCCTGCCTTATTGTGGTACGCATAGAATTTGTTGGGATTTCTTGCCCACATGGGCATCCTCAGAGAAGGCGGCCTCCCAAATTCTTCGTTGTTCCTCTCCTAGACAGTTGTTCATAGGTTTGGTATCGACCTCCATTCCTTCTCATGCCCTCGTCATTCCTAACCTTTTTGGCTACCTGACTTGCCGGGGCTTCATCTCTCTGCGAGCCCTCATTCCTGTAATGGCTGTTATTGCTGTTGTTGCCCTCATTGTTCTTCCACTTTTTTTATCTTGTGGGCTCATTCCTCTATCTCTCTTATTATTGGAGTTGTTTTTCTTGGGCCCAAAGGCTTCTTCCATCCGAATATGGGTGTTAGATCGCTTGTAGAATTCTCTAAGGGTTCTATCTGGCTTGCTGTATATGCTCCTGTAGAGTTCATCACCGTTTCACAGACCGATAGTGATTGCTGTCAGCACACTCTCATCTGTTGGGCTGTCTACGCAGCTCACCTCTATTTGGAAACGAGCTATATAATCATTCAATGGCTGATCTAACTTCTAAAAGATTATTGTCAAGTGACAAGAAGGAACGAGCTGCTTCCTCAAGGTTTGGTATTAGTTTATGAAGAGTTCCTGGCATTGGTTCTAGCTCGTTACACTTCCGCTGGGTGCCCTCTCAGCCATTTTCTTGGAATTTTGCCATGGGTTGCTTGGAAGCACCGACATTTGACCTTGCTGTTCATTGTGAGTAGACTCATCTGCACGTTGTAGGCATCTAGGTGGTCGAAAAGATCATTGGTCGCCTGGTAGAGGGGGATGCTAGGCATTTTGAAGCAGTTTGGTAGTGGCTCGTTCTCTATCACAAAATGGGCTTCGCTCAACGTACCTATCAGTAGGTTCTGCTCTTCCACCTTGTTGCTCCAACTGCTCTAGCCTTTGCAACAACGCCTAATATTCAAGAGCTGGAGGGGCTGCCATTGACGCGCTGGAGGTGGCGTTATCTCCCCTGCGATTTGCCCTACTTCCTTGGGGCAGATTCTGTAGATTGGATGACCTTCGACGGTTTCTGCTCTGCGAATCTCTCATGTTTGCCTGGGGTACAGCGGAATTTCGATGGCATGCACTACATAACGGGCATCTCTGTTACTGCCCATACCAGGTCGCTGGTCATGGATTTCATTTAGTCGATGCGGTGACTTGGGTTGCTGGGTACGTGTACAGTACAATCTATCGGGAGGGTGTATTACAAAAACTGTGGGTCCATTAGGCCCTCTTGCTAGCCCTTATGGTTGTTGGTAATGAGTCACGGTAGATTAATTGGATGGTCCAATTAATAGTGTTACGAAAGTAATGCGATTTAAATAAAAGAGAATAATTAAATAATGTGATTATTTAATTAATTAAATATTTAATAAATAATGGAAATTATTAATTATTAATTATTAATTCTATTTATTAAATATGAGGTCATGTGATTAAATAATGACTGGGACAAAAGAATTAAAATAATTTGATTATTTTAAAAGTCCTAATAGTCAATTATTAAAGTCTTTAGGGAGACTAAAATAAAAAGGGATTAGGAATCCGATTTTGACTTGGTCAAAATTAAAACCCTAAAGACCTAGTATATAAGAGTTATTATACTAGGAAAAATTAACCTAACACAAGTGAAAAAGAAGGAGAATTCGGCCACCCAAGAGAGAAGAAAAAAAAAAGTTTTTTCTAACTCTCCTCTTTTTTGCAGGATTGGGCCGGCATTTTTTTCACATGACCTTCATCTCTTGCCGTGATGTGCCCACACACACGTTGTTAGACTGCGGGTCATCGCTAGGAAAATCTGGTGGTAGATTGAGGAATCAGAAAAAAAGAAAATCAAGAAAAAAGTATGTAGTTTCTAATGTCTTTTTCTGCGTATATAAAAGAACTCGTTCCTAATTGAAAAAAGGTTTTCAATATAAGAAAAATTTTTAAAACCCAATTCCGCATGTTATACGATAATCAAAATCTTTTTTAAAACTCTCTTCACTGTTGCCGAGGAAGTTGTTTCAGTAGCTATTTCTTAAAATTAGAGATTTTTATTTTATTGTTGCTATTGATTTTTTGTTTTTTATTTAGTTCTTTTTTATTTTAATTTTTCTTGTTTTTCTCTATTCTTTTTAGGTACCATGGATGATATCGAGAGGGTTCAATTGCATAATCCGAATGGGATGCCTGTACACAGAGTCATGAAAGACTATGCACGCCCAATCATCGGGACATCGCCATCGTGCATCCTGCTGGACGACTTTTCCAGAAATTACGAGCTGAAGAACATACACTTCAACATGCTGCCAGCCTTTCACGGAATCGCAACTGAGGATCCCTTGACCTTCATGCGCGAATTTTATAACACTATTCAGACATTCCCACTGTAGAGGTTGTCTTAGAATCAGCTCAGGATGCGATGCTTGCAGTACACTATGAAGGACAGAGCCAAATAGTGGCTGATGATGCTTCCACTGAAGTCCCTTCGCACGTGGTCAGACGTATACAAAAAGTTTATCGAGAAATTCTATTCCCATTATAAGACCGCAGAGTTACGAATTAAGATCGCTACCTTCACTCAGGGAGATGGAAAGTCGTTCCATGAAGCTTGGGACAGATTCAAGCTGCTGCTTATTCAGTGTCCTTACTATGACTTTCCACTAGAGCTGCAAAATTAGTTCTTCTATGATGGGCTTACTTTAAACTGTCAGGTAATGGTCGACAATTCTACAAGAGGAGCCATGCAAGAGAAGACTATAGATAAGACATACGAGCTCTTCGAGATGCTGGGAGCCAACTCACAATAAAATAGTGTAAGAGGTGCACACTAGTGCAGGATGGGTGAAACAGGTGGCTGAGCTGAGTAGACAGGTGCAGAATTTGGCAACCTCATTTGGGCAGAGACCCGGAGTTGTTTGCTCCATAGGTAGAGTTGGTGGGCACGATATTGCTATGTGTCCATCCAGGGAGACTTTTTCAGAGTACGAGTGTTACGCCTTTTTTTGTATCCACAAGTATATGGGGTCGGCACAGGTAATAAAGTGTGAGTAAATTATCGTCTACACAAAGATATTTAGGTGTTGAGTACTAAAGTTAACTAAGCCTACTTCTATTTGGATAATCGGAAGGTTTAAAATAAGAAAACAAAAGATAAAACTAACAAACATAAAACGTAAAATAAACAACCAAATTGAGAGATGAGCTAGGGTATTTGAATTCACCTAATCCATCTGATTGAATTTCATAAAAGCACATTGTTGTAGTTTAATTATTCATGTTGATGATCATGTTTATCTAAATTATCCAAAGTCCCCTCTCGACGTAAATCGGACCTATTACCACAGACACTAATATCCTATCTCTCGATGGTATATCCAAGTGCATAAAAATGCATTAGTCACAATAAACACCTTATATGATCACACAAGCAAATTAGTATATCTCTATCTAATTCTACTTGTGGTGGACATTACATCAAGCACGTTGTGGGCGTCTCCTCTCGGTACATAACACACAATCAATTTATCATCTAAATGTAGGCCTTCACATTCAAAAGCATTAAGCATAATAATACCACTCAACAACATAATAATCAACCACAACAAATTAAACATTCAATTCATTCAAGTTTCATAGAAAATGATTCATCAAAACCTTAACTTACAAGTTTAGTTGATAATCAAAGATTTACAACCAAACAAGTTTTTCAATGATAAAAGAGAGTTAAAAGCAAGAAAATAAAGAAGGAAAGGGATAGAAAAACTCTAGGTGTGATGAACTTTCGTCCTTCTCCTATTGTGAATTTGTCTAGCTTCCACTTTCTCTAAATCCAAGCTTGATGATGAGATTTTGGCTCAAGGATTGAATCAAAACCCTCTTGTCTCCTAGGTGATCTTCTTCTCCCCCTTTGCCTTTTCTTCTATCTCTTTTTCTCCTCTTGGTCTGTTTTGAGCCCTAGCCGATCTTTGGTTGAACCCCTTATTTTCTCCCAAACTTTCTTTTTATAACAGGTCGAAATAGGTCATCACATACACGCTCGCGACTTGGCCAAATCGTGAGTTAACTCCCTTGATCCTCGGTCTCGCTGGAAAATAAGCCCTCGCGACTTAGCCAACTCGCGAGTGAAGTCGCGTGTGTCTCCGTCTGGCTGATGTTGATGGCCTTCGCGACTTGCCAAACTCACGCTTAAGTCGCGAGTCAAGTTGCGTGATTCTCTGTCCCTTCGCCTGAATGTTGACCTCGCGAGTTAACAAAGTCGCACCTAAGTCGAGACCTAACTCGCGAGTCTCTCTGGATTCGCACATAAATGACTAGAATCGACCGGAATAACCGAAAAGATCTAACACCTGCACACTCAAGGAAAATATCAAAAACAACTGATAATTACCCGCGAACGGGACAAAAGAAGGTCAAGAGAAGTACTAATGAAGGCCCATTTTTTTATCAAGAAATGGAGCCAACAAATACCCCCAAACCTAACTTTTGCTCGTCCTCGAGAAAAATCGGAACAAAACAACAATGCAAACAAAACGAAAGGAAAACAAAAATAAAAAATAACTGAAAACAAACAACTAGCTTAAACCACTTTCGTAGGTAACACAATGGCATTTAGCATGTGCCACAAGCCTTTAAACCCCTAGGTGTCCCTAGTGGACGAGTTATAGTCTCATGAGGGTTTACCAGCTACGATACCCACAAACGCATATCTGAACATTGAAGAACAATTAAATTTGCCACATGAAACTCAAACCATTAAGATAAAAGTTAGCAAATTCAATAACTAAAAATTTGAAAGCATCCACTCATCAGAACTTTGCACCCCTTGCCACGCACATTCCTACACTCTAAGAATCTTGAAACGAAAACAATTGTGTTCAAATAACTAGGATAGAATTCGCCTCGACTTTAAACCTTTCAAGATAATTCTCTGAAAAATCGCTCAGAACCTAGGCAACACACTCATCCAACACATGCGGAAGGAATTTATGCTCAAAGAAATACGAATATATATCGTATGTTAAAATCAATTTGAAAAATGCTATTTTGTCGCAAATACATCTCATTGAAGGAATCAAATATTATGAACAAAATATCAACATGAAAATCTCTACATTAAAGCTAGACTCCTCAAAAGATCAACAGGTCTTAAATAAGGTTGTAATGGGGCTATTGGGTGATAGGTTACGAAAGAAATGGATAAAGAAATGCAAAAGCTTTCGATCAAATTAAGAGATTACATGACATTTTTCAATACGTGGATCATTCTCTTATTTTTCAATTCTTATGCCACACTGCTTTGCATGATTCCTTTTGTTTCTTCTTTTCTTTTCCTTTTCTTTTCTTTCTTTCTTTGCTTTTTTTTTTTCAACAATCACAACAATAACAACATTTACCTTGGCATATTTCATATACACTTCATCCATGCAATTATTCTCTTTTCTTTTCATCTTAAAATGATCCAAGCTAAAAGGGTAAGGCTATTTCTTATTCAGAGCTTGGTTTTGGATTTATGTAGGTGATGAAAGAAAAAGCTTCTAATTGTTTGGCTTCTAAATAGTTATTGGAGCACACACAAGGGTAGGATGAAAATTTGACTTTTTAGTGGTTCAATATGCATAGCCTACATCACATCTTAACAGAGAGGACTAATAAAAATATAGGATAAACACATGATATCTTTGATGTTGTTCAAAATATTCAATGCAAAACTTAAATGAGATCAACTAATCAATCAAAATTAAATATAAGTGTGTATAGAGTAGAAACGAAAATACCCTCTCAAATAACACGATATAAGCTCAAAAACTCACTGGGTAAGTCTCCACTATTTATCCTAGTCGATCGAACATGGCATGTTTTCACAAGAAGATAAATAGAGTGCAACACAATGCAGTGCAAAATATGGTACAAAACAAATCTAAGTGTTCCCAAACAAATTAAAACTCATTAAAAAAGTAAACAACTATGCATCAACAGAAAGCGCACATAAGACAACAATAAAGGTTAAAAAATGTTCAAAATCTACACTAAACTCACTAAACACAGATTAGACACACTAAACATAGACTAGACGTACGTGGCAAAAATAACAGATAATTACCCGCGAACGGGACAAAAGAAGGTCAAGAGAAGTACTAATGAAGACCCATTTTTTATCAAGAAATAGAGCCAACAACGAGCAGGAACAAGCGCAAGCACTAAATACTTTTCCTCCAAGACAAAGGAATGACCCCTAGATTAATGAAAAGAAAAACCTGCAACATACTAGAACAAGCTAAAAATAACATATTTATTGAAAACAAAAATAGAAAAAAAAAAAAAAAGGAAAACAAAATGGATAGATCAAGCCAATCTGCGCTTTTTGCTACCCTCATCAACTGACCAATCTAACTTAGATGTGGCTATGTCATATTCTGGAACAAAAGCTTCTAATTGTTCAATCAATTGATGAACATCAGAAGCAGTGACAATGATACGTCGAGCTAGAGCTGAGATAAATTGGTTTTCCACAGCGTGATCTAGGAAAGACAATAGACCATCATAAAAACCACTAATATTCAACAAGCCTATTGGTTTTTGATGGATTTTGAGTTAGGCCTATGAGGTGACTTTAAAGAGTTCCTCTAAGGTTCCAAATCCCCCTAGTAAGGCTATGAATGCATCAGCATGACTTAACATTTCAGCCTTACGTTCATGCATGTCTGAAACAATCTGCACTTCCCCAATTGTATTTCCTGTAACACCACCCACACTCAAAGCTTTTGGGATGATACCCAAAACTTGACTGCCTCCATCATAAGCAGCTTTTGAGACACGACCCATCAACCCAAGGTTACCTCCTCCATAAACTAAATGAATCTTTTTCTCTGCTAATATCTTACCAAGCTGGTCAGTAGCTTCCTCAAATTCTCTATTCTTACTAGAACTAGACCCACAAAAGACACAAATATTGGTAAAGCGGCGTGAGATGGTGTTTGCCATTGTTATGCACGCTTTTTTTTTTTTGTGAAAATTTGTAGGGTTGTGAGAACTGGAGAAGATAGAGAAGTGTCATTTATAGGGCTCATAAAGAAGATGAAATCATAAAAGCTATATGACTAGGTCTGCATTGGCAGATGGGTGTCAGTCTAGAGTATAAAATGTCAAAAAGAGTGGCTGATCTGTATCTGTACAAGTAGTTGTGATTGTGGCTCACATCTTCCTCTGGTTTTACGTCCAGAAACGGCTTGAACGACCTCTATGGGTCGAGGATATGCTTCCCATCCAATTTTCTTATAAATTGGCAAACAGGGTCTTTTAAAGTCAGATTCCCAATACTGTATCGCTCCTGTTCTTGTTGAAATTGGTTCCATAAAGCGAGGATTACAATATGCACATATCCACTAGGATGCGTCTCAAGAGTCAACAAAATATCGTCAAATGACTCCTTACTCAAGCCATCCTTAATGAATTGTATTTTATCTTCTCGATTTACGGACACCATTCCAAAAGAACGACAGCGTGTGTTACAAGTCGTGCGAGCACACTTATAACATACACCCAATTTCTTTGCTCTTTGTTTTTTTGCATAACTGCTTTTACCTAGACCAGGCATGTAAGTAACAAATGAATCAGAGAACTCACCTGCTAATCTTAACTCACCTGCTAATCTTACCTTGGCTTCAATCAGCCAACGTACCTCAATAGGGATGCCCTTGCACATTAGCATCCTTAATCTTTCGGACCGTTCTTTGTAAATTTTCATCAAAGCTTTTTGAGGAAGTAAGGGAAAACGATTTTTCAATTTATTGAGAATTTCTTCCATCTTTGTGAAAAAGAAAAGAGAGAGAAAAGAAAATGAACAAAGCAAATTTTTTTTTTTTTTTTTTATCAGCTATTATGGGAGACTGAAAAGACCTACTTGAAAAGTCACGGAGTACCGTTATCTGCCATTTAACCAGGAAAATAGAAGAAGGAAAAAGAAAAAGAAAAAAAAGTACAAAATACAAAATACAAAATACAAAATTAGCCTGCATTCACAAAAAAAATTAGAGTTAGAAAGAAATATGCAAACCCAATTCAAATCATATCAATGGTTATCATAACATGGGTCTGAAAGAGTAAGAGTCCCTTCTTTTAAAGCTTGATTTTCTAGAAATGGTTTAAGTCTTTGACCGTTCACTTTGAACACGTTACCATTCCTAGGGTTTTCAATGTCAATGGCCCCATAAGGATACACATGTTTCACAACAAATGGACCTCTCCACCTAGATCTCAGTTTTCGAGAGAGTATGTGAAGTCGAGAATTATAAAGCAAAACGTTTTGCCCAACATCAAATGTTTTTCTTAAAATTGATTTGTCATGAAAAGCTTTGGTTCTGTCTCTATAAATTCTCGAATTCTCATATGCATCATTTCTTAATTCCTCAAGTTCATTCAGCTGTAGCTTACGTAATTTGCAAGCATCATTAATGTTTGAATTAAAAGTTTTGATAGCCCAGTAAGCTTTATGCTCCAGTTCCACAGGCAAGTGACAAGGTTTCCCATAAACTAACGGATAGGGTGACATACCTAAAGATGTTTTGAACGCAGTACGGTAAGCCCAAAGTGCATCGTTTAGTCTAAGTGACCAATCTTTGCGATTTGGATTAACCGTTTTTTCTAAAATTTGTTTTATCTCTCGATTGGCTATTTCAACTTGTCCACTTGTCTGAGGGTGATAAGGGGTAGTAACTTTCTGTGTAATCCCATATTTCTTCATTAGAGACTCAAAGACTTTGTTGCAAAAATGTGTTCCCCCATCACTTATAATCACTCGAGGAATACCAAAACGACTCAAAATATTTTCTTTCAAAAATCTGACAACTGTTTTGTGGTCATTATTTTGACATGGAATTGCCTCGATCCATTTGGAGACATAGTCAACTGCGACTAAAATGTAAACAAAACCGAATGATGATGGAAATGGGCCCATGAAATCTATCCCCCAACAATCAAATATTTCAATGACAAGTATAGGGTTTAGAGGCATCATGTGCCGCTTAGAAATGGCCCCCAATTTTTGACAATTTTCACAAGTTTTGCAGAAAGTGTAGGTGTCTTTGAATAAAGTTGGCCAATAAAATCCACGTTGTAAGATTTTTGCAGCCGTTTTCCTTGACAAAAAATGACCCCCACATGCTTTTGTATGACAAAATTTAATGACACTACTTACCTCATTGTCGGGTATGCATCTACGAAAAATTTGATCAGGACAGTACTTGAACAGGTATGGGTCATTCCAATAAAAATTTCTAACCTCTGTCAGAAACTTTTTCTTAACTTGTGTTGTCCATTGAGATGGCATCTCTTCTGTTACAAGAAAATTGACAATGTTAGCATACCATAGCATTTTACTAATAGAAAACAAAAAATCATCTGGAAAAGAGTCATTGAAAGGTGTTATGTCCAAGGAGGAGTTTGTTATGAGTCTTAACAAATGATCTGCAACAACATTTTCGGCTCCTTTTTTATCTTTGATTGTGATGTTGAATTCTTGGAGCAACAAAATCCACCGTATCAATCTAGGCTTGGCATCATGTTTAGACATTAAGTACCTCACAGCAGCATGGTCAGTGAAAATAATAGTTGAAGAGCCAATTAAATAAGATCGAAATTTGTCTAATACAAATACTACAGCAAGTAGTTCTTTTTCTGCGGTAGTATAATTCATTTGTGCACTATTCAAAGTTCTACTTGCGTAATAAATGACATAAGGCTTACCTTCCTTCCTTTGCCCTAGCACGGCACCGACAGCAAAATCGCTAGCATCACATATCAACTCAAAAGGCAGAGACCAATCAGGGGATTGCATGATAGGGGCAGTTGTCAAAAGGCTAATCAACTTATCAAAAGATTTTTGACAATCTTGAGTCCGTTCAAATGGTGCATCTTTTATTAGGAGATTATAAAGAGGTCTAGATATTGCACTGAAGTCTTTAATGAATCTCCCATAAAATCCTGCATGGCCTAGGAAAGATCGAACATCTCTAACCGTTTTTGGTGGAGGCAAATGGGCAATTAATTCAACTTTTGCTTTGTCAATTTCAATTCCCTTAGAAGAAACTATATGTCCTAGGACAATTCCAGAGGTGACTATGTAATGACATTTTTCCCAATTTAACACCAAACCTTTTTCTTTATATCTTTTTAAGACATTTTCTAAATTTTCAAGGCAATTATCAAATGAATTTCCAAACACTGTTAGATCATCCATAAAGACCTCTAAAAAATGTTCAACCATGTCACTAAAAATGCTCAACATACATCTTTGAAATGTTGCATGAGCATTACAAAGGCCAAAAGGCATCCTTCTAAATGCAAAGGTGTCAAAGGAACATGTGAATGTTGTCTTTTCTTGGTCCTCTAGTGCTATGGTGATTTGATAATAACCTGAGTACCCATCAAGAAAACAGTAGTAGGGATGTCCTGCCACTCTTTCTAGAATGGTCAAGAAATAGTAAGGGAAAATGATCTTTTCTAGTGGCAGCATTTAATTTTCTATAGTCAATACACATTCGCCAACTAGATGATACTCGTGTTGGTATTAACTCTGCTTTTTCATTTTTTACCACTGTGACTCCAGATTTCTTAGGGACTACATGTGTTGGACTTACCCACTTACTATCAGAAATAGGGTAGATAATTCCTACATCAAGTAGCTTAAGAACTTCACCTCTTACTACCTCTTTCATGTGTGGATTTAATCTTCTTTGGGGCTGTTGACATGTTCTAGCATTATCTTCTAAATGTATTCTATGTGTACATATTAACGGATTAATGTCTTTTAAAGTCCACCCAATTGCATTTTTATGCCTTTTAAGTACCTTTATCAATTTACCTTCCTAATTACTGGGAAGAGTTGAAGAAATTACCACCGGGTAAGTTTGTTCTTCACCAAGGAATGCATATTTCAGTCTTTCAGGTAATGGCTTCAATTCTAGTTTGGGTACTTCTTCTTGTTTATTTTCATTGACAGGTCCCAACTCTTCAAATTTCGGCTTCCAACCTTTGTTCTCCATCACCTGGGTACAATCAAGCAACGAACATATATCAGAAACAGTAGGATCTAGTTGCATGCTTGACTCAAATAAATTAATTAAACAAGTTTCCAGAGGATTAAAAGAACTCCCTGCTTGAAGATGATCTTCAACAATGGCTTCAATCATGTTTGCTTCTTCATTTGCATCACCTTCATCTTATGGTTGTTTGCACATGCTGAAAACATTAAGCTCTAGTGACATATTTTCAAATGTCATCTTCATTACGCCATTCCTGCAATTAATTAAAGTATTAGAGGTTGCTAAAAATGGGCGGCCTAAAATAACAGGAATTGGTTTACACCCATTAGCAACAGGTTGTGTATCTAAGACAATAAAATCCACAGGATATATGAATTTATCAACTTGTACTAACACATCTTCCACTATCCCTCTTCGCACTTTAATTGATCTATCAGCAAGTAAAGAGTTATGGAAGTTGGTTTTAGCTCACCTAGATCAAGTTCTTGATAAACTGAATATGGAAGTAAATTAACACTAGCACCGAGATCAATTAAAGCCTGTTCAATTTTATGCTCTCCAATAATGCATGAAATTGTGGGACAACCAGGGTCCTTATATTTCATAGAATTATTGTTTTGAAGAATGAAACTTACTTGTTCTGCTAAAAAGGCTCTCTTTTTCACATTCAGTTTTCTTTTCACAGTGCACAAATCTTTCAAAAATTTTGCATAAGAAGGAACCTGTTTAATAGCATCCAACAAAGGAATATTGACCTTCACTTGTTTGAAAATTTCATAAATTTTAGGATGGTGGTTCAATTTCCTTAGATTATTCAATGCTTGAGGAAATGGGGCTACAGGTGGGAGTTTGGTCTTTTCTTGGCTAGGTACAGGCTTATCAACCCCTTCCTTACTCTTGAAGATAGACTTATCATCTTTCTCACAAGGATCAAGAATAGGTTTTTCGACAACCTTACCATTGCGAAGAGTTATGACTGATTTAACTTGGTCCATGTGTTGACTTCCTAAACTACCCTCTTCCAGGTTGTATTGACCCTTAGGATTTGGTTGAGGTTGAAAAGAAAATTTTCCTTTTTCATGGATGGTGAGTGTTGAGGCAATCTTAGCAAGAGTGTCTTTTAAATCGGACAAGGTTTGTGAAGTTTGATTGTTAATGGTCTCTTGCTTTTCAATGAATGAGTGCAATGTTTTCTCAAGGTTTTTCCTAAATTGTGGGACATAAGGTGTATAACCTTGAGTGCCTTGAAAGTTTTGGTGACCTTGAGGAGGTGGTGGTTGTGAAGATTGTGCATGATTATCATTCCTCCAACTGAAGTTTGGGTGATTTCTCCAGCCTGGATTGTAGGTCTGTGAGTATGGGTTAGGATTTGGCCTTTTGAAAGTGTTTAGGACATTGGCTTATTCAAGGAGACATTCTTTGAATACAGGCAGAGTTGGGCACTCCTTAGTTGAATGATCATTGGTATCACAAATGTGACACACAATTTCTTGAGCAGATTTTAGGTGACCGCTCTTTTTCAATTCTAAGGCCTCGACCTTTCTAGCTAGAGATGCAAATTTGGCTTGAATGTCATGTTCTTCCCTAAGGTTGTAAATACCTCCACTAGATGTAGAGGCTTGAGCTTTGCTCGGTGCCTCTTAGGTACCTGCAGTGTCCCAATTTTGAGCATTCTCTGCTAATAGGTCTAGGTAGTCTAGTGCCTCTTCAGGGTCTTTATCTCCAAACTCTCCATTACACATTATTTCAACCATTTGTCTACCTTGGGGTGTTAAACCCTCGTAAAAGTGTGTGACTAGTCTTCATGTTTCAAAACCATGGTGAGGACAAGAATTAAGCAATTCTTTGTACCTCTCCCAACATTGGTAAAGGGTCTCTCCTGGTTTTTTGCTGAAAGTGGTAATTTGTCTTTTGAAGGAATTTGTTCTATGATGAGGAAAGAACTTTTTCAAGAACTGTTCCTGCATTTCATCCCAATTACCAATAGATCTAGATCTAAGATTTTGCAGCCATGTTTTAGCTTTATCTTTCAAAGAGAAAGGAAAAAGCTTTAGTCTGATGGTGTTCATGCTACAATTTGAGTCATTGTAAGTGTTGCACACTTCCTCAAACTCTCTCAAATGCAGGTATGGGTTTTCGGCATCTAATTCATGAAATTTGGGTAAAAGTTGAATAATACCCGGCTTAAAGTTAAAACGAGATGCATCTGGAGGAAAAACTAGACATGATGGAGCACTAGTTCTTGTGGGGTTCATGTAGTCTCTAAGTGTTCTAGGTTGTGCATGATCATTGTGTTAGAAACGATTGTCCCCAAGATCAGTGACTCTTTCAACTTCATTTTCTGCCATATTTTCAAATGAAGATGGGGATCCCTTAACAAGTCTACTAGTTGGTGTACGTGACTAAGCTCTCATGCAAGTCTTAGATGCAACAGAATAAAAGAAAACAAAAACACCAAAAATAATATTATTTACAAGAAAAAGAAAATGAAAAAGATGAAAAGAATTTTGATGGTTTTGGACACCAAATGATACTTCCCCGGTAACGGCGCCAAAAACTTGACACGTCAAGAAAATGAATTTTTACTCCCAAGTGCAGGAGTGCCAAAGTAATAATATAACCCGGTGGACCGGGGTCGATCTACGAGGAAGAAGATTTAGATCCTGTAAAAACCAACAAAAAATCTACAAGGAAATTATGATAGGAAAGAAAATATCATGGAATGAAAGCACGAATAATGGTGAAACAAATAAAATTAAAATATGCTAATGTTAGAGGTTCCACTCTTGGTATATGGTTTAAGTTATATTTAACTCCTTTTTATCACTCAATTGGAATCCACACACAAAGGAGGTTCCAATCGGAAGTTAGACCATTTAAGTTCTTTACACATCTATCAAGTTATATTTCTTTTCTTTTAGTTATATTACAATGGATACTCCACACTTCTTATGTTAAATGGGTTCAAGTATTCATTGTGCCAAGAATTGTCTACAATAAGTCAAGATCCCCACTTCACATAAGAGTAAGAGATGAAAATTCAATTCAATTCAATAAGAAAAGTAATATAAAGCATGTAGATAAATTTACATAAATGAATATAAATTTTAATACCATGTTAAGAGTTAAATAAATCTTTATTCACATACCAAGAGCTTCACCCTTCACCTTAGCAAAAAGAGAATTTAGCTACTCATGATAGAAGAAAGAAAACAAGTAGAAGAAAGAAAATAAGCAAGAGAGAAATTAGATTATCATAAAAGTTCAACAATACAACAATGCAAAGTGAACTTGGCAAGGATCCCAAGCTGCCCTTAAACTTTTACAAGGCCTCTATTTATAGCCATATTGAAAGGTAAACAAGTCAAAAATGATAGGAATAAATTAATGCAAGTTGATTGAATTTGGTAAGGTAAAGTTGTCAACTTTGGTGTCTTCCACACATGTACCGAATTGTCCACCGAATTAGGCGCTGCTCCTTTGAAAATTGGATCTCGTGATAAACATCAAAGTTGTAGATACTTTTCTTATCTTTCTGGAATGATAAGACTCATAATATTTGGAATTTTCGGGAGAATTTTATGGCCCAAAGAGTGCAGACTGCCCAATTTACATGGCCATGCAAACTAGCCCAAGATAATCCAATTTTTGAATTCAAAG
Organism: Xanthoceras sorbifolium; assembly: GCA_003430845.1. Lineage (NCBI taxonomy): Eukaryota > Viridiplantae > Streptophyta > Magnoliopsida > Sapindales > Sapindaceae > Xanthoceras > Xanthoceras sorbifolium. The sequence goes on along the minus strand of CM010620.1, from coordinate 15,335,182 downwards.
GAGTCCAAATCTGACAAGAGTTTACAAACCAAACTTATAGGGCTATGACTTATCTTTCCAACACTATCAAGAACGTAGTGAGTGGATATTTGAGTACAAAGTTATGCCCATTACACTGAACCTGCATCAAAATAGAAAGTTTAACAATTAAGTGCAGTTATAAACAAGTTAGGTAATTTGATGACACTAATAGTATAAAATAATGGTTTTAACCTTTATTATTATACAAATTTAAGTGTTCATCAAGTGTGACCCACCATTTCAGAATTCATAAATTTAACTTGAGAGTTGCCTAGGTAGGCTAGGTCAATCCCAAAATACATTCTGAAAACCTATCCATTAGGAAGTCAACCTTGATGTTGACTCTCAAGGACACCTTCTATAGGGAGGACAAAAGCAAAGCCGTCACGAGGCGCCACTTGAATCTCACGGTGTTGAACTAACAATAGAGACTGCGGATATATCATCATATATCCCTCTCCCACTCACTATTTGTAGTTTAGGGTTTTCTAATAATTTCGAGTTTCTAAAACTCTAGGTTTCTAGTTCACTATTTGTATTTTTTTAATTAGATTCTACGGCTAATTAAAATCTAAGTTTACTAGATATAATAAATTATTTGATCTTTAACACTTAAAAATCTAATTTATTATTCAATTTCTAATTTACATAAACTAGAAAAAATATGTGAAATTACCAAATTTTAACTATTAAAACTAAATGACATTATTTGGTCCATTTATTATTTAGGCCTTAATCATATTAATCCTAATTAATTGATGGATCTAGCTAATCTAATTAAACAATTTAATTATTAGATTAATTTAATAATGAGAATTACCAAGTTTTTACTCCTAAAAACTAAGCTCGTTATTTGGTTCAATTTAAATTAAGATTTTAATCTCATAAAACTTAATTAATAAAAGAACCTAACTAATCTCATTAATTAAACACTTCAATTAAAGGATTAGTTAATAAATGAGAATTACCAGGTTTTTACTCCTAAAAACTAATCTCATTATTCTGGTCCAATTATAATTTAGGTGTTAATCATATTAATCATAATTATTTAATGGACCTAACTAATCTAATTAATTAAACACTTCAATTAAAGGATTAATTAATTAATGAGAATTGCCAAGGTTTTACTCTTAAAAACTAATCTCATTATTTAATTGTTATTTATGAAAATGTTTACTATTTTCATCACCTTAAAAATTAAACAAATAAATCATGGCAATAATGTAACATGTTAGAATGCAAGTGTAGACACACCTAATCTAGATGGCATGTATATGTATGATTATGCTTTAAACTACCATATATCATCACATGAAATAAACTTAAAGCATACATGAATGACCGAGTGACATGGGTTATTTAACTTAAAAAAATCTAATTACAAGTTTAATCCAAGGAATTCCTTGGTCTTTAAGTAATTTTTTTCTTCAAGTCCAACTCCTTCTTATATTGAGTTCCCTATCAAGTCAAACTTAATTTAACTTAAGTGAATCATCTCAAGGGTTAAGCTATGAGACCCATCACTTAAATTCCAGCAGCTTGCGGCTAACCAAGAAGCCCATTGGACTATCCTTCTGTAAACTTCAATTCCACTCACGTGTAAGAATTGCACGTATTGGGCTCGAATGCTTTAGGACTATTCGAATAACTTCTATGGTCTACCATCTTTTGTACTAAGGCCCACGTGTTACCCTAACACATATCTGAGGTCCAAACGAAGCCCAAAATAGCCCTAACACACACGAAGTCGCGGCTGCCAGCAGCGACCGCCGCGTGCACGCAACGTGCACACAGCCCTCGCGCGAGCCGCGCTTCCATGCGTGTTGTGGGTGTTTCGCCCACATTTTATTGCTCTGATTTTCTGCCACGTTTTTGGGTTAATATTCACCAATATTTTCCAGAAAATATGCAGCAAAATGGCCCACAAAAAATGCCTCAAAACCTGCCCTGACAGTCCCTTGCGCACAAGAGCACTGCCCTGTTTTGGGTCTGCAACACCGTCAGCTTGCTACGATGTGTGAGGGCGTGTCCAGTGCCTGTTGTCGGTGTTATTGGTGTTGTTGTCTTTGTTCGGATCTCTTCTTTCCAGTGGTTTTTACATCGTCTCAATCGAACACCATTTGCCATGGTTGCACATCAATTAATTACAATATGTACGAAACAGCCAATAACAGATTCGACTTTAATAAAAACAAAAAACAAAAAACAAAAAACGAAATCTAGAACCCATGACACTATACAATTAACGACCATTCATGCTTTTAATATATACAACCAAAATTATATATAAACAATATCATACAAACCCTAGATTGTGCCTACACATATCATACATGAAGAATCAAGAAAATCAAGAACACAAAAAAATTGTAGTTTTCTTTTTCGCGTATATACAAAAACTTCAGAACCAAAGTCTCAGATACCAATTGATGGCGAAAAAAATTGAATTTATCTTATAAACTTAGTGGAATGGATTTCAAAAAAATTACTTTTATATTTTAAAACACTTTTCAATTAGGAACGAGTTCCTGTATATACACGAATATCAATTTTGTAACTACAATACCTTTTGTTGCGATTTGACTCTCTGACTTCTTAATTCACCACTAAGCCTTCCGAGCTATGACCTACGTTCTGATAATGCGTGTGTGGGCACGTCACGGATGGAGAGATGGAAGAAGCAGAAAAGCGAAGACTTCTTCTTCTCTTGGCCAGCCGCCCTCTGCAAAGGAATAGTCAGAAAAAAAAAATTTCTCATTTCTTTCTTTTGTGGTGGCCGATCCTTTATTTTCTTTTGCTTACTGCATTAGGTCAAATTTTCAAGTAACATATCATATATATACTAGGGCTCTAGGGTTTTAACTTAACCAAATTAAAATAGGATTCTAAATCCTTTTATTTTTTGTCTCCCTAAAGTTTGAACTTTTGACCTCTCGGACTATTAAATAATTACATTATTTAATTCCTTTTGTCCTTGTTATGATTTGAACCTGCAGCCTTCTATTTAGTATTTAAAATAATTCAAAATTCAAAATTATTAATGTTTATTTAATTATTAAATCATTAATTAAATAATCATATTATTTAATTAATTCTATTTAATTAAATCGTGTCACTTTCGTAACACTATTAATTAGATCATCCAATTAATTTACCGTGACCGTCGTTACCAATAACTATAAGGGCTAGCAAAGGGACCTAATGGACCCACAGTTTCGAGCTCCAATAATACTTAGTAATATTAATTAATATTTCATGATTATTAACCTCGAAGTTATTCCACTAAAAACCCAAGGTTGCACTCTCAGAACTGTAAACGTGTTTACACAATCTGAAATCTTAGTGTCCATTGATATAGCTATTTACATATAGTGTGATCCTTCACAAGTAGTTCATAGCTAGAGCTGGGTCATAATGTTCGTTATACCCCTCTAGTTATATCTATTCCTTTAATCACCGTTAATTCTCTAATAAACAATTAAATCCTGTCTTCCTCACGGAAGAAGGAGAGCCCTCATAATCGTTCAAGTCCCGAATCAACTCTTAAGGGACCTACTCATCTATTTTAATCAAGAAAGAGTGGATTCCATTATCGTATTCATACCTTCCCATCCACAAGTCAAACCGCAACTCCAAGATACGGAGGTATTGGTCGAGAATACTACTTGGTTCCTTCAGACGTACTTTGTTGTATGCAATAATTATTTCCTTTCATATATAATGTCTACATTTGTCGTTCGTGATACTTTATTATAATAACATTATTATTTGAACATATGCTTCCTTCAGTACGTTGTATTCAACATTAAATATGTTTCCACCAAGTCGTTGAAGCACCTCATAGGCAGCTTCAAGACGACACATATGCCTAACTTCAACAACTGTTATGTCGTGAGTAGCTTATCCCATTATTTATCATTATAACTTCGGATTTATCATTCTACATTTGGCAAGACTCTATTGTTTCTGAAAATGTTACAATTTGTATAAATATTTCAATTTATTAGTTCACCTTTTATGTTTTTACAGATTGTTATACCAGTGAATGATCTACATCGCCACTGGTATATGGTGCGCATCAAAATAATTTATCAACATGTTGAAATCTGGGACTCCCTTCCTTCTCATACAGGGTCAGATAAGGAAAGGGTACAACAAGCTCGTAAATTGGTACAATTGGTAATTACATGTTTTACTAATATTTTATACGAGAACATATACCGTTAACGTAAAATACACATTAGTAAATATTAATTCTTTTGTAAACAAACCTATTTTCTACAGTTGAGATCCCTTGACATTGTCCTTGTAACATCCCTAATTTCGAATAAATATGAAAAGTATTGTTGAATTCATATTGACTATGTGAATGTGAAATTTATGATTTGAGGGGTGGAAAATGTGAAATTTGGCAGAGAGCATCACGACCATCCTCGCGACTAAAGATCGCGGTAGCTGCTCGCGGTGAAAGTAGCAAAATTGGTCCAGTGAGCACCGCGACCAGGCTCGTGACCAGCACGAGCGGTAGCCGCTCACGCTGAAGGTGGAAAATTTCCACCAGTGAGCATCGCGACCAAGCGACGTGACCACCGCTCGCGATACGCGGTAGCGATGGCTTAAAAATTTTAAAAACAATTAGCACCGAGTGGCATGAAGCGGTGCCACTTAAAAGTAATAGAGTGAGCATAAGCTCACAAGTACAAACACAATAGAAACCAGAGCAAACAGGAGAGAAAGAAGAGAAAAAAGAGGAGAGAGAAAGGAAAGAAGAAGAAGGAAAGAGGAGGAGAAGAAGGAAAAGAGTAGGAGGAAGTGTTCAGGTTCGGTGTACACGAGTTTTTGAATTTTTCATTTTCCAGAATATTTCGGATTGATTGAATTTGATTAATTTTGAGTTATTTGAATTATATTGATTATAGTTTATTGTTTGAAATTGATTTGGGACTGATTTGAATTACAATATAGTTTATATCTGAAATATTGATTGTGAATAATATTCTAAATTGATTTTCATACGTTTTGATTCTAATAGTATTATGGAAAATATATTGTTGAAAGTGATTTTAATTATATAATATTTGTGAAATGTATCGGAAAATGTTTTCGGGGCATTTTGATTCGAAATGGAATTATGAAATATGTTTGAATATATTTTTGGATCGATTTGATGTGATTATTGATTTAGAAATATATTCGTATATTTCCGTTATATGATATTTGATGAAATTTGAATTTCGAAAATATATATATATATATATATATATATATATATATATATATATCGATATGAATTGAAATTGAATACGTTGAAAGTTGATTTTGAAGATTCTGAAAGAAATGAAAAATGTTGACATTGGATTAGAGAAAACGTTTTGTGAAATGGCTCTGATGTGTATAAACATAGATATAGATATAGGAGGTTGACATGTCAATTGGGTTTTTGTCTGAACAGTACTGTGCCGATTTACTCTGTTTGTGCCACCCTTTGGATATATAGGCCTCATGTGCCGGTCCTAGGGTTCTGATTTATAGCGGGTGATTCCGTTGGTGTTCAATTCTGATCTGATGTTCGGCGGGTTGCCCGTTTGCGTTCGATGCTGAACAGCCCATAATCCAGTCTGATAACTTTTTTTTTTATGTCAGAAGCCTAGTCTGAAAACTGAATTGTTATATCAAAGCATTGGAGAAATTATGAAGATTTTGTCTGTTGATTGATTTTGAATATGGTATTTGTTGAGTATATGATTTGATTTGACATGAGCCCCATATATGATATATATATATATATATATGTGTGTGTGTGTGTGTGTGTGTGTGTGTGTGTGTGTGTGTGTGTGTGTGTGTGTGATTTATATTTTCGATACATAGATAAACTTATTTAATATAGTATATTTGAATATACACTTTTGTGTACACCCACTAAGCAATCTGCTTAGCGTGTTGAGTTTTCTCACACGTAGGTAACGGAGGTTCCAAAGAAGATAAAGACAAAGAAGAGTAGAGACTACAGAAAGAGAGTTCGGAGTCACATCGTTCCTACATATATTTTGGTAGTCCTTTTGTAATAAGTATATATGTTTTGATACAGCATGCATATACAGAAAATGTTTGTACAAATTTGAAGAACTTCTGCTATGTGAATATTTTATTATATGTTTATGTTATTTGAATCTTTATAAATTATATTGTGATAAAGTGATTTGACAAGTCGCACTAAATTTTGGGATGGGTGCACAAAATTGATTTGAGAATTTAGAAGTTGATTTTTATGAATTTTAATTGTAAACAGGTTTTGGAAAGTCAGAAAAACAGAGGAAACTCTGACAAGATTTTTAAAAATTTATTTGGACCACTTTCAAATGTTTTTAATGTCGTTTTAAATTATGGTTATATAAAAGTAAAAGTTAGATTTTAATATATAGTAGCGCTCCCTGATTCATTTCGAGCGATTTGGGTCAGGGGGTGTTACAGTCCTTGCCATGGATATCACTGCAGGCTACTAGCCCGAATTCTCGTTTAAGGGGTTACCAATAAATGTACATGATTCGGCACCCACCCAGCCGAATGATTATAATTGTGGTGTATTTCTCTGCAATTACATGCATCTGCCGGGAAGTCATATATACCTTATTAGTCGTGAATTCAATAAGGTATATTTCCCACCCTCCCATATTATATTGTTTCATTTCTTATATCTCTATATTTGGCTGTATATATTCATACTGCATTTTATATATTTCACTGCAATTGAATTCCTAAGGAAGACGCATGATGTTGGTGACGTTTCTTTCAACTTGTTCCAAAAACGAAAGGCTTCACCAACTGAAAGTTGCAGCCATTGCATACCACAATGACCTCGACTATTGGCTGAATAATCGAGAAAGGAAAACATGCCCTGCAAATGCTTTATTCAAAAAGGGAGACCAAGTCCCAGAAGCTGTAAAGTTACATTTATTTACATGTTGTACAATGTTTTGATGAATACGATACTATATAGACATTATAGAATTAATGTTTTTGTAAAGCTGTTGAAATTCTTGAATAAAGAATCACAGTGTATGTTTGGTTTCTGTACATAATGCATTTTAATACAATCACATAACATTTATTTCCTATCTTGAATCACTTTCAGGTCACATAAGTCGAATAATAAAAATCATATATATTATTGCACCGCATAATAATATAGCATAAGTTGAAAATTGTGGTTACTAATTGCATTTTCTAAGAACTTTCGTTTCAATATTTAACACATTTACATAGGTTTTTCTTAGATAAAATTTGTAAAAACAATGTTAATCATTATCGACATTCGTTCACACACTGATGAGGCCGCGTCTTCTCTCCAATAACGAACAAATTTGTTCGCGAAATTCTACATCTCGCGATTTGATTAGTTCGCGGCCGCATAACATCATTCCCTTATCTGATAACCTCGTGTCAACAACTGTTCGCGAACACCTTTTTTTGCGAAAGACTTCCAGTTGCGACCTAGATTGTTCGTGACAGAATAACATGGGGCCCTTGTCTGATAACCTCGTGTCAACACCTGTTCACGAACACATTTTTTCGCGAAAGACTTCTTGTCGCGACCTGAATTGCTCGTGACAGAATAATATGGGGCCCTTTTCTAATAACATCGTGTCAATAACCGTTCACGAACTCCTTATTTCGTGAAAGACTTCTGATTGCGATTAGACTTTTTCGCGACTGACTAACATCAGGCTCTTATCTGATCACATCGTGTCAACATCCGTCCCTTGTCTGATCACATCCTGACAACAGCAGTTCGCCAACTTAATTTTTTCGCGAAAGACAATATATTTAATTAATGTAATATATATAATATAATTATATGGACTGTATTTTGCATTGAATGAAGCCAACTCTTTTCTAGACAACTATGGTTATTGAACTACTTGATACAATTAATTGTCATGGATAAATGCCTGCAACAGCATAACTTAATATGCCATTTACATCTCAGCTACCTCGTTGCTTGTAAGCATCGAAAGTGACTTGCACACACCTCCTTCGTTCAAACACCTCATTTTGCATTTCAAAACTTTTATCTACAGCAGTGCCTCTCCTTCCTACCAATATCATCTGTCCGTGCAATGTTTGTTTTGTTGAACAACTGCACTGAAGCCGGCATATCTGATAGACATAACATCAAAATCGATCACGATTGTACCATGGAGGGACATTTTGGATTCATGCTTAATACCATCGATGATGATAACCGTTTTCCAGCTGGTGTCGAGGATGATCCACTAAAAATGTTGCACAGAGCAACAATGTATCAGGTAAGGAGTTCGATAGTGTAGAAGAAGTTGAGGGATATTACCATAAGTATTCGTATCTTAAAGGGTTTAGTGTGCGGATGGATGATTTACGTAGAAATAAACAAGGGTTGATCACTATTCGTGGGTGGGTTTGCTCCAAAGAAGGGTTTTGAGAGAAAAATTATGATGAACGACCCAATAGGCTGCGTGAACCAAGAGGGCAGACCCGTGAAGGGTGTCGAGCAGCGATGAGAGTTAATTACAAACGACAAAAAAAAAATGGGTGGTGAAAGAGTTTGTGACGGAGCATTCCCACAATCTTACCAATGCTAAACACACGCAATTCCTCCGTTCACACCAAATTGTCAAAGAGTTTAATATGTCCATAATGCATTCTTTGAAGTCAGTGGGAGTGAAAACTTCACAGGTGATGGATCACAGGGTGGACTAGGCTAGTGGTTATGCAAGTGTCGATCGCACGAAAAAGGACTTGCAGAACATAATTGATGCCAAACGGAGGACATTGTTCAGTGATTTCGATGTTGATGCAATCATCAGTTACATGACCGCCAAGTCTGAATTGGACACACAATTTTTCTACAATTATCAACTGAATGAAGATGGCATGTCATGCAACGATTACCGAATATTCGGTGACGTACTCTACTTTGATACTACATACAAAACTAATGCATACCGAAGGCCACTAGTTATTTTTGTCAAGGTTAACCACCACAACAAACCCACTGTATTCGGATTCGAACTATTAGTTGATGAGACAGTTGAAACGTATAGCTGGATTCTGAAGACATTTTTGTCAGCTATGCATGGAAAGTGTCTAACTTTAGTTGTGACCAATGGCAACAAGTCAATGCGTAAGGCGATAAAAGCAGAGATGTCTGGGTCCGTCCATCAACTTTACTCTTGGCATCTTCAACAGAATGCTCAGACCAATTTGGGAGATACTGATTTTACTCGAGCGTTTTCTCATTGCATTGTTGCTTTCATGACAAAATCCGAATTTGAGACTAAATGGCATGCATCGATTGACTGGTTCCGGCTGCATGGAAATGCATGGGTGACAAAGATGAATTCAAAATGTAAACAGTGGGCGAAAACATTTCTGAGGGACTCATTTTTTGGTTTCATTTGAAGCACACAAAGGTCGGAGAGTATAAATGCCTATCTCAATCGTTTCCTTAGTTGCAGGCTAAAACTGTACAAGTTTATGAGGCAGATAGATAGAACAATTGTGAGACTTCACCATAGTAAAATAAAGGACGACTTCGATACCTTGAACGAGCATCCCATACTTGTCACGCATTTGGAACTGTTGGAGAAACATGCAGTCGAATTGTACACCTGGGGGATATTCCAGTTGGTGCGTGATGAGATTAAAGAGGAGGCTAAACTGAGCGTATGTAATTTTGTTAACAGCGTTGAATTGCAGACGTACACCTTTAGGAAATTTGATGGAGGGAACAAAACATGGAACGTGTTTTACAATCCAACGTTATCCACTCTACAATTGTAATACACCCTCCCGATAATTTATACTGTATACGTATAGGTATTGTAATATATTTTTTCAGAATTGATTGTACGGTACTATAATAGAATCTATTGGACGATTAGTAAGATTTCGTAAAGTATGTACGAAATCCAATTATAAGTTTTTGAGAACATAGTAAAGATTTCCATAAATTGGAGTATGAAGAATATTTATTGGAAGTTAAAATATATTTTTATGATATGAGATTTTAATTTAATTAATTGATGGACAAGTAAATTGAAATGGATTTTTGTGGAAAAGAGTTAATGGATTGTTATGGATTAAATTGTAAATCAAAATATTGTTGACCAAGATTATGTGATTAAATTTTATGTGGTGGTCACATTTTGATTTTAAAATGTAATAGGATAAGTTGTAATTACAAAAAAAAATTATATAGGTGACAAGTGGTGAGATTTTAGCCATAAATCAAGTCAAACAAAACAAAACAAAAACAAAATTTGATAGAAAAAGAAGAGTGAGTGGCCGGGAAAGCAAAGCAAAACAAAGAAGGAAGAAAAGTCTAGAATAAACTAGATTTTTTTTTCATCCAACCTTAACTACAAAGAATAAATTATTAGGACTTTTATATATATATATATATATATATATATATATATGTTAGTGGAGATTTCCACACACAATTGCAAAGTTAAACCAGAAAATTAGAAGCAAAACAGAGAACAAAAACAAAAACAGAGGAGGTAGAATCGGCCAAGAGAGAAGAAGAAAGAAAAAGAAGAAGAGAGAAAGGAGAAGAAGAAGTAGCAGCCGAAGGAAGGAAGAAGGAGAGAAAGAAAAGAGCAGCCATAGAAGCCAAGGGAGAGCAGAAATTGTGCAGAAAAAGGGAGAAGAAAAATGGAGTAGAACCGTGAGGAAGAGAAGGAAGAAATAAGAAAAAGAAAAAAGAAAAAGAAGAGAGAGAGGCAAGGAGATTCGGTCCAGCAAGAAGAAGGGGAGGAAGAGGAAGGAGAGTCATGTAGAACTTTAGGGAGAAATTTCGATAGTATGGGAGAAAAAAAAACGTTATGGAAAGTCAAGGAATGTAATGAGACGAAGGAACCAGAACACCAAGCCTAGAGAAAACCATAAATCTATGAGTGTAAATTTATTTTAAAGCAAAGTATATTTTATTTTAGTAATATGTTTTATCTAAAGTTGAGCAAGCTAATGTCTTTATTTAAGTTAGTACAAAATTAGATTTTCGATTGAATTTCATTTAGTATATTTTATTCTAAGTCTGATTTAGTATTTTATGACTTTGTATATAATTGTTTATTTTTATGAGTCTTATAAGTTAAACAGAATTTATGTTCAAGTGTGTTTTAATTAAAGTATTTTTATATCTCAGAGATTTAGAATTTATATTCATTTAATAAATAAGTTTTATGTATGAATTTAGTAAAGAAATATATTTATGCATATTTCAACTTTTAGAACTAAAAGCTAGTTTTCAAAGTAAAGAAAACAGTTTTCAAACCCATGGATTACCCTTCGGATCAATTATCAGATTATCAGCAGTTAGACCCGGCCGGTACACTTCATTTGTGTGTAGCAAGTTAAGGGGGGATAGTCCGCTAACTCCAGGGGGGTTGAGTTTGTCGAATCTGTCAGTCGCCCACACATTGGGGTGTTGTCTTGCTATATGTATGCGACGCAGTATTCAGCACATAGACAGTGAGATGTCTTTTATCAGATATCACGATAAGTGGCGTCAGTTAGTCGCCTCGTGACTTATATCAGATGTCACAGCAGACAGCGCCAATTAGTCGCCCTGTGACCCACTCATATAGTACAGCGCCAGTTAGTCGATCTATTAGTTCAGCTTAGAGGTCCATTGGGAGTTTTCAAATACAGAAGCCAATCCAGAAATGTTTTACAGATTTTCAGTACAGAACATTAAATTTACAGAAATAATTTAGTATATATGCTTTAGTATTTATTAAAGAGTTTTTGTACATTAAGCTTGGCTAAATTTTCAGAAAACAAACAGATTTCAGCACAGTGTTCAGAAAACAGATTATTACAGATTTCAGTACATTGTTTTCAGGAGACAGAATAAGTTTTCAGAAAAGTTTATTATCATAAAAGCATTTTATCATAAAAGTATATTATATTAGTTTATTAGTTTTCAAAAAAGTATATGATATCAGTTTTTCAGTTTTCATAAAAATATATTGTTTCAGCATTTCAGTTTTCAGGAAAATATATTATTTTAGCTTTTCAGTTTTCAGATTTTTAGTTTTCAGAACAGTATATTATTTCAGCTTTTCAGTTTTCAGAAAAGTGGCCAAGTCAAAAGTTATAATAGAATTTTAAGTATTTCAGTTGAAAATTAAAAGTAATTATTTATGCTTGGCCATCAGATTTTATAGTTTATACATTCTCAGCTTGTATTTAAAAAGTATATCAGTTTTCAGTAATAGTAGTAAGTTTGAAGAGTTTCAGTTAAATTCAAAGTTAATCTTATTACATTTAAGGTTTCTCAGTAAATTAGAAACGCACTCACTGAGCTCCTTTAGCTCACTCTAGTTTTTCTTTATGTTTTTAAATCAACCTCCCATGTACCGGTGCAGGCATTGTAGAGACTCTGAAGACCAGCAGGACCAGTCAGAGGATGCTGTGACTGTTTTATAAAGATATATAATGTTTCAGTTGTTAAGTCTGTATACTGATATTGTTTTAAGTGCATAAGTATTTTATTTAAAAATTTGATTTATTTATCTTTGATAACTGTTTAATTTGATTAAATCAACTGTTTGAGTTGTGATTTGTTGAGATGGACCAGAGGTCCATAGTAGTTGAGATTTGAAATTTTATAGAAGTGTTCACGTTTTTATGCAAGTCTCCAAGATTTGGTAATCTCAGAAAAACAGAGGAGACTCTGCCGAAATTTCAATAAAATAGTTTTGTATAACAAAAAAAAAAATTTCTACTTAGATTTTCAGTTAAAAGAAATGGCTTAGCTTCACGGAAGCCTTTCAGCAGGGCAAGCCTCGACTAGGAAGCTACCGTGGAGTGCCGGCAGGCTACCTAATAGGAGATAGTAGGTTAGGGGCTTGTCAACAATGCTCCTGCAAACTGTTAGCAGCCAATATTCCATGCAGACATACCTTTGGTGTAATGAAAGCCCAGAACATGCACCACATACCTCATACACTTCTAAAGAATGCCGCAGAATCAAAGGTGTCTTTCGATGGAACCTCTCACGATCTCATAAAAGTAGCAAGGTATGTTTAATATAATGTTTTTCGTGAATGTCGAAATTTGTAAGATTTTAATAGCAAACAAGGTATACAATTAGTTACTGATGAGTTTATGTATGACTACAGGTTCGGATCGCTCAGCACTAGATGTAGCAAGATGTTAAGATTATGCTTAATAGCTGACACGTCTAGAAAATGGATTTCTACTCTCAAGTGCAGGAGTGTCGAAGTAATAAATTAACCCGGTGAGACCGGGGTTGATCCGCAAGGAAGAAGATTTCGATCCTGCAAAAACCAACAAAAAATCTACAAGGAAAATATGATAGAAAAGAAAATATTATGGAATGAAATGACGAATAATGGTGAAACATATAAAATTAAAATATGCTAAGGTTAGAGGTTCCACTCTTGAAATATAGTTTAAGTTATATTTAACTTCTTTTTATCACTCAATTGGAATCTACATACAAAGGAGGTTCCAATCGGAAGTTAGACCATTTAAGTTCTTTACACATCTATCAAGTTATAATTATTTTCTTTTAGTTATATTACAATGGATACTCTACACTTCTTATGTTAAATGGGTTCAAGTACTTATTGTGCCAATCAACTATCATAAATCAAGAATCATTTGCCAGATGCAAGTATAACCATGCGGTTCTAGACGGATTCAAGTATTTATGGTGTTGTTTGTCTACAATGAATCAAGAATCCTTTGCCAGAGGTGCAGGTATAACCATGCGGTTCTAGACGAATTCAAGTATTCATTGTGCCAAGAATTGTCTACAATAAGTCAAGATCTCCACTTTACATAAGAGTAAGAGATGAAAATTCAATTCAATTCAATAAGAAAAGTAATATAAAACATGTAGATAAATTTAGCTACTCATGATAGAAGAAAGAAAACAAGTAGAAGAAATAAAATGAGCAAGAGAGAAATTAGATTATCATAAACGTTCAACAATATAACAATGCGAGGTGAACTTGGCAAAGAACCCAAGCTACCCTCATGCTTTTACAAGGCCTCTATTTATAGTCACATTGAGAGGCAAACAAGTCAAAAATGTTAGGAAGAAATTAATGCAAGTTGATTGAATTTGGTAAGGTAAAGTTGTCAACTATGGTATCTTCCACACATTCACCGAATTGTCCACCACATTAGGCGCCGTCCCTTTGAAATTTGGATCTCATGATAAGCATCAAAGTCGTAGATAATTCTCTTATCTTTCTGGAATGATAAGACTCATAATTTTTGGGAGTTTCTAAAGAAAGTTATGGCCTAAATGGTGAAGACTGCCTAATTTACGCGGCCTTGCAGACCAGCCCAAGATAATCAAATTTTTACTTCAAAGGAGTCCAAATCTGACAAGAGTTTACAAACCAAACTTATAGGGCTATGTGTTATCTTTCCAAAACTATCAAGAACGTAGTGATTGGATATTCGAGTGCAAAGTTATGCCCATTACACTGAACCTGCATCAAAATAGAAAGTTTAACAATTAAGTGCAGTTATAAACAAGTTAAGTAATTTGATGACACTAATAGTATAAAATAATGGTTTTAACCTTTATTATTATACAAATTTAAGTGTTCATCACATCCCCCAACCAACTTATTGCTATTCCCTAGCAATTAAAGCGTTATCTTTTCATAATGATTTCTTAAATTTATATCCAAAACTTCACTTACCCGTTCTCTGTTTGTTCTATCCAAATAGACGAACTCTCAACCAAAATATTTAATTTGTCTTCTTCATCATTTTTTTTTTATGTGCATCATGTACCCTCAAACAAGATATTAATAAACTTTCTTTGTGCTCATTAAAGGTTGACATAAGTTCATGGGGCTTCACCGAAAATATCAAAGTTCCATTCTAATGTTTCTTCCAAAATAACTTCCTTAGGCAGAGCAATGTATTTCTTCCTCTCTCTCTCTCTCTCTCTCTATTTTTTTTTTTTTTTTGGAATAAGATATAGTACATTCATAACCCATGTAGCAAGCTTTAGGCCAATGACTCCTAGATCTATTGACCTTAGGGCATTAGGTGTTGAGACACCCCTACGGACTTAATACTCGGGTTGAAATGTAAGCAGATTTATTTAGTAATAGTGGATAGTGCAATGTCTAGTTCCCTTAAGCTTTCTTCTTAACCCATATAGCGAGCTTTAGGCCAATGGCTCCCAGATCAGTTGACCTTAGGGTATTAGGTGTTGAGACACCCTTATAGACTTAATTACTCGAGTTAAGATGGCTTTAAAACCAAACGTATCCATAATTTATTATTACTTTTTTTTTAAAGAGAGGAGAAGAAGAGGACGATTCACTACCTTTGGTTGTTGATTTTGTTAACACACAAGAATAGACTCTTAATAATCTTCAATTTGCAACCCACAATCAAATGTCAAAGTGTGTGTGAGAAGAGTAGTTTATGAACACTTGCTTTGGGTATATGAGCATGAAAGTTAATAATAATTTATATTTGAGAGTTCATAGATTTGAATAGTCAAACTAAGATGAATAGTGAAGTCTCTTAATAAATTTAAAAAAATCGAGATCATAACATCTATTATTTATTATTTTTTTCTCTTTTTTTTTTTTTTTTGAAAATAGAAAAAATAATCATAAAAGTTATCACAAGTATTATCAACTATCCCTCCCCCTAACCAAATAAAGACATTGTCCTCAATGTCTAAGAATAAAGAGAGAGTGTAGAAGAAATTACCTGAACCAAAGATTTATGAAAAGAAAAACCTGCAACATACTAGAACAAGCTAAAAATAACATATTTATTGAAAACAAAAATAGGAAAGAAAGAAAGGAAAAACAAAATGCATAGGTCAAGCCAATCTGCGCTTTTTGCTACCCTCATCAACTGACCAATCTAACTTAGATGTGGCTATGTCATATTCGGGAACAAAAGCTTCTAATTGTTTAATCAATTGATGAACATCAGAAGCAGTGACAATGATACGTTAAGCTAAGGGTGAGATAAATTCTTCTTCCACAGCGTGATCTATGAAAGACAATAGATCATCATAAAAATCACTAACATTTAACAAGCCTATTGGTTTTTGATGGATTTTCAGTTGGGCCCAAGAGGTGACTTCAAATAGTTCTTCTAAGGTTCCAAATCCCCCTGATAAGGCTATGAATGCATCCGCATGGCTAAATATTTCAGCCTTGCGTTCATACATGTCTGAAACAATCTGCACTTCCCCAATTGTATTTCCTGTAACACCACCCACACTCAAAACTTTTGGGATGATACCCAAAACTTTACTGCTGCCATCATAAGCAGCTTTTAAGACACAACCCATTAACCCAAGGTTACCTCCTTCATAAACTAGATGAATCTTTTTCTCTGCTAATATCTTACCAAGTTGGTCAGCAGCTTCCTCAAATTCCCTATTCTTACCAGAACTAGACCCACAAAAGACACAAATATTGGTAAAGCGGCGTGAGATGGTGTTTGCCATTGTTATGCACGCTCTTTTTATTTCTTTTTTTTCTTTTTTTTTTTTGTAAAAATTTGTAGGGTTGTGAGAACTAGAGAAGATAGAAAAGTGTCATTTATAGGGCTCATAAAGAAGATGAAATCATGAAAGTTATATGACTAGGTCTGCATTGGCGCAGATAGGTGTCAGTCTAGAGTATAAAAATGTCAAAAAGAGTGGCTGACCTGTATCTGTACAAGTAGTTGTGATTGTGGCTCACATCTTCCTCTGATGTTACGTCTAGAAACGGCTTGAACACCTTCTATGGGTCGAGGATAGGCTTTCCATCCAATTTTCCTATAAATTGGCAAACAGGGTCTTTTAAAGTCAGATTCCCGAGACTGTATCGCTCTTGTTCTTTTTGAAATTGGGTCCATAAAACGAGGATTGCTATATGCACATATCCACTAGGATGTGTCTCAAGAGTCAACAAAATATCGTCTAATGACTCCTTACTTAAGCCATCCTTAATAAATTGTATTTTATCTTATCGATTTATGGACATCATTCTAAGAGAACGACAGCGTGTGTTACAAGTCATGCGAGCACACTTATAACATACACCCAATTTCTTTGCTCTTCGTTTTTTTTTTTTTTTTTTGCATAACTGCTTTTACCTAGACCATGTATGTAAGTAACAAATGAATCAGAGAACTCATCTGCCAATCCTACCTTGGCTTCAATCAACCAACGTACCTCAACAGGGATGCCCTTGCACATTATCATCCTTAATCTTTCGGACCGTTCTTTGTAAATTTTCATCAAAGCTTTTTGAAGAAGTAAGGGAAAACGATTTTTCAATTTATTGAGAATTTCTTCCATTTTTATGAAAAAGGAAATAGAGAGAAAAAAGAATGTACAAAGCAAGATTTTTTTTTTTATTTTTTTTATCAGCTATTATGAGAGACTGAAAGGACCGACTTATAAATTCACGGAGTACCGTTATCCGCCATTTAACCGGGAAAATAGAAGAAAGAAAAACAAAAACAAAAATACAAAATTAGCCTGCAATCACAAAAAAATTAGAGTTAGAAAGAAATATGCAAACCCAATTCAAATCATATTAATGGTTTTCATAACATGGGTCTGAAAAAGAAAGAGTCCCTTCTTCTAAAGCTTGATTTTCTAGAAATGGTTTAAGTCTTTGACCGTTCACTTTGAACACGTTACCATTCCTAGGATTTTCAATATCAATGGCCCCATAAGGATATACATGTTTCACAACAAATTGACCGCTCCACCTAGATCTCAATTTTCCAAGGAATATGTGAAGTCGAGAATTATAAAATAAAACTTTTTGCCCAACATCAAATGTTTTTCTTAAAATTGATTTGTCATGAAAAGCTTTGGTTCTGTCTTTATAAATTCTCAAATTCTCATATGCATCATTTCTTAATTCCTCAAGTTCATTCAGTTGTAGCTTACGTAATTTGCAAGCATCATCAATATTTGAATTAAAAATTTTAATAGCCCAGTAAGCTTTATGCTCAAGTTCCACAAGCAAGTGACAAGGTTTCCCATAAACTAACCGATAGGGTGACATACCCAAAGATGTTTTGAACGCAGTACGGTAAGCCCAAAGTGCATCGTTTAGTCTAAGTGATCAATCTTTACGATTTGGATTAACCGTTTTTTCTAAAATTTGTTTTATCTCTCGATTAGCTAATTCAACTTGTCCACTTGTCTGAGGGTGATAAGGGGTAGCAACTTTATGTGTAATCCCATATTTCTTCATTAGAGACTTAAAGACTTTGTTGCAAAAATGTGTTCCCCCATCACTTATAATGACTCGAGGAATTCCAAAACGACTCAAAATATTTTCTTTCAAAAATCTGACAACTGTTTTGTGGTCATTATTTCGACATGGAATTGCCTCGATCCATTTGGAGACATAGTCAACTACGATTAAAATGTAAACAAAACCGAATGATGATGGAAATGGGCCCATGAAATCTATCCCCCAACAATCAAATATTTCAATGACAAGTATAGGGTTTAGAGGCATCATGTGCCACTTAGAAATGGCCCCCAGTTTTTGACAATTTTCACAAGTTTTGCAGAATGTGTAGGTGTCTTTGAATAGAGTTGATCAATAAAATCCACATTGTAAGATTTTTGCAGCCGTTTTTCTTGACCAAAAATGACCCCCACATGCTTTTTTATGACAAAATTTAATGACACTACTTATGTAACACCCCATAACCCGACCCACCTGAAGCGAACCAAGGAGCGCTACCCGATTCCAAACTTTTCTAAACTTAATTTATATGTTGAAAATTTTTGTAAAACCAACAAATTTTGTTATATTTAAAATACTTTACAGTGAGCCCATTACTATTATAAACAAAAATTTTGTCAGAGTTCCCTCTGCTTTTATGACTTTCCAAAAATCCTGTTTTCCACAAAACTCCAACAATATAATAGCAAACAATTCAAAATTCATTTCTCAATCATTTGCGCACTCTTCCATATAGTGCGACTTCCTCAAACATTTTCAATAAAACAAAATATAATTACTAATTACAAAACTTTGAAAAACATAAACCATTATACAAATATTTACAACTCATACATTTCATCTTTACAAACTTCTGTATATGCATGCTGAAATCAATAATTATACAAATAAAATTTAAATACAACTACCCAAGTAATGTGACTCTGGCTCTTCGGCTGCAGTTATCACTCCTTCAGTCTTTTTTTTGTCTGCTGGTATCTCTAATACCTACGCGTGATAAAATCAACGCACTAAGCAATAATGCTTAATGGGTGTACACTAAAATATATTTAATATCATATAAAACAATTAAACTAACTTTCAGAAATACATATAAAACAAACATAAGATTTCAAATACTTAAACTATGTTAATTAAAATATTTTCAAATGTTTCTATATTGAAATCTCAATAAAATTTCTTTATTCCAAAATCGTTTTATAGTTTTCAGTAAATCTGTTTTTCATTTCTTAACTGGCCTCTGATACACGTAACAAGGTTTTATAGAACTGGATTACTGGTTTATACAATCGGGTTTTCCATTCCAAAATGAAATGGTATCCCTATATACACATTCGGTTTCCCATTTCAGAATGAAATGGTATCCGTATTCACACAGTCGGTTTCCCACTTCAGAATGAAATTGTATCCGTATTTACACAGTCGGTTTCTCACTTCAGAATGAAATGATATCCGTATTACACAGTCGATTTCCCACTTCAGAATGAAATGGTATCCATATATAATCAGCATAATCATCAGGAATTTCAGTGCAGTACAGCTAAATGCACCCAATTGACATGTCAACCTCCTATATTCATATTCCCCTAGACAGATATTAGGGCCATTATTCAAGGATTTTAGATATTTCAAATCATCAAAATACTCAATATTCAACAATCCAAGATATTCAAAACATATAAAATAACAGAAAACGGAACATCACAGTAGATTTTGAAAATTAAAATCATTAAACTCAACATAAATCATTTTTCTGTAATTCAAAATCATTTTCAAAGATTATTCACAAATAAATTCAATCAAAACTTACGAATAACATGTGTACACTGGATACTATTTTTCCGAAAGTTTCTTTGCTGGATTTTCTTTTTCCTTCTTTTTCCTCTTCTCTTTCTCTCTCATCTTTTCTTTCTCCTTCTTCTTCTTCCTTTCTTCTTCTTCTATTCTTCTTCTTTTCTTCTTCTTCTTTCTCTCTCTTCTTCTTCTTTCTTTCTCTTTCTTTTTCTTTTTCTTTCTTTCTCCCGATCTCTCTCTTTTCTCTTTCTATTTTCTTTTACTTCTTCGTGAAGCTTCTCACCGTCTCTTTTTTTTTATATAAAATTTTGGCTATCGCGACCTGTGGTCACTCCACTTGGTCGCAGTACTCACTGGAGTATTTTCACCACCTTCATCGCGATCAACCATCGCGGTATCTGATCGCGATGCTCACTGGTCGATTTCACCATTTTTATCGCGAGCACCTTATTGCGATCACTGGTCGCGGTCTTGGGTCGCATTGCTCACTGCCCAAAATTCTCATTTTCAATGCGAGCTGCACACCGCAATCCCTGATCGCAGTAGCTGGTCGCAATACACACTGTCAGCATTTTCCTTTTTCTTTTCATGCACTATTTCTGGACTGCTCCACCTGGTTCACTTGTATACCTAAAAATAAATCCAATTAAATACAATATGTCATTATCACATAATTCATAATAATTGAGGGTACTTTTCATTGTCGGGTATGCATCTATGAAAAATTTGATCAGGGCAATACTTGAACAGGTATGGGTCATTCCAATAAATATTTCTAACCTCTGTTAGAAACTTTTTCTTATCTTGTGTTGTCCATTGAGATGGCATCTCTTCTATTACAAGAAAATTGACAATGTTAGCATACCATGGCATTTTACTAATAGAGAACAAAAACTCATCTGGAAAAGAGTTATTGATAGGTGTTATGTCCAACGATGAGTTTGTTGTAAGTCTTGACAAATTATCTGCAACAATATTTTCGGCTCCTTTTTTATCTTTGATTGTGATGTTGAATTCTTTGAGCAACAAAATCCACCGTATCAACCTAGGCTTGGCATCCTGTTTAGACATTAAGTACCTCACAGCAGCATGGTCAGTGAAAACAATAGTTGAAGAGCCAATTAAATAAGATCGAAATTTGTCTAATGCAAATACTACAGCAAGTAGTTCTTTTTCTATAGTAGTATAATTCATTTATGCACTATTCAAAGTTCTACTTGCGTAATAAATGACACAAGGCTTACCTTCCTTCCTTTGCTTTAGCACGGCACCAACAGCAAAATCGCTAGCATCACACATCAACTCAAAAGGCAGAGACCAATCAGGGGATTGCATGATAGGGGCAGTTGTCAAAAGGCTAATCAACTTATCAAAAGATTTTTGACAATCTTGAGTCCATTCAAATGGTGCATCTTTTATTAGGAGATTACAAAGAAGTCTAGATATTGCACTAAAGTCTTTAATGAATCTCCTATAAAATCCTGCATAGCCTAAGAAAGATCGAACATCTCTAACCGTTTTTGGTGGAGGCAAATGGGCAATTAATTCAACTTTTGCTTTGTCAACTTCAATTCCCTTAGAAGAAACCACATGTCCTAGGACAATTCCAGAGGTGACCATGTAATGACATTTTTCCCAATTTAACACCAAACTTTTTTCTTCACATCTTTTTAAGACATTTTCTAAATTTTCAAGGTAATTATCAAATGAATTTCCAAACACTGTTAGATCATCCATAAAGACCTCTTAAAAATGTTCAACCATGTCACTAAAAATGCTCAACATACATCTTTGAAATGTTACAGGAGCATTACAAAGGCCAAAAGGCATCCATCTAAATGCAAAAGTGCCAAAGGGACATGTGAATGTTGTCTTTTCTTGGTCCTCTAGTGCTATGGGAATTTGATAATAACCTAAGTACCCATCAAGAAAACAGTAGTAGGGATGTTCTGCCACTCTTTCTAGAATTTGGTCAAGAAATGGTAAGGGAAAATGATCTTTTCTAGTGGCCACATTTAATTTTCTATAATCAATACACATCCGCCAACTAGATGAGACTCGTGTAGGTATTAACTCACCTTTTTCATTTTTTACCACAGTAACTCCAGATTTCTTAGGGACTACTTGTGTTGGACTTACCCACTTACTATTAGAAACAAGGTAGATAATTCCTACATCAAGTAGCTTGAGAACTTCAGTTCTTACTACCTCTTTCATGTGTGGATTTAGTCTTTTTTGGGGCTGTTGACATATTCTAGCATTATCTTCTATATGTATTCTATGTGTACATATCAATGGATTAATGTCTTTTATGTCTTTTAAAGTCCACCCAATTGCATTTTTATACCTTTTAAGTACCTCTATCAACTTCCTGATTGCTGGTAAGAGTTGAAGAAATTACCACCGGATAAGTTTGTTCATCTCCAAGGAATACATACTTTAGTCCTTCGGGTAAAGGTTTTAACTCCAGTTTGGGGACTTCCTCTTGTTTATTTTCATTGACAAGTCCCAACTTTTCGAATTTCGGCTTCCAACCTTTGTTCTCCATCACCTAAGAACAATCAAGCAAAGAACACATATTAGAAATATCATAATCTAATTGCATGCTTGTATCAAATGAATTGACTAAACAAGTTTACAAATTATCAGAAGAACTCTCTGTTTGAAGACGATCTTCAACAATAGCTTTACTCATGTTTGCTTCTTCATTTTCATTACCTTCATATTGTGGTTGTTTGCACATATTGAAAACATTTAGCTCTACTGACATATTTCCAAATGTCATCTTTATTATGTTATTCCTGCAATTAATCAAAGCATTAGAGGTTGCTAAAAATGAGCGCCCTAAAATAACAGGAATTGGTTTGCATCTATTAACAACAGGTTGTGTATCCAAGACAATAAAATCCACAGGATATATGAATTTATTGACTTGTACTAACACATCTTCCACTATCCCTCTTGGCACTTTAATTGATCTATCAGCAAGTAAAAGAGTTACGGAAGTTGGTTTCAACTCACCTAGATCAAGTTCTTGATAAACTGAATATGGAAGTAAATTAACACTAGCACCAAGATCAAGTAAAGCCTGTTCAATTTTATGCTCTCCAATAATGCATGAAATTATGGGACAACCAGGGACCTTATATTTCATAGAATTATTGTTTTGAAGAATGGAACTTACTTGTTCTGCTAAAAAGGCTCTTTTTTTCACATTCAGTTTTCTTTTCATAGGGCACAAGTCTTTCAAAAATTTTGCATAAGAAGGAACCTGTTTAATAGCATCCAACAAAGGAATATTAACCTTCACTTGTTTGAAAATTTCATAAATTTCAGGATTGTGGTTCAATTTCCTTGGATTGTTTAATGCTTGAGGAAATGGGGTTGCAGGTGGGAGGTTGGTCTTTTCTTGGCTAGGTATAGGCTCATCAACCCGTTTCTTACTCTTGGAGATAGACTTATCATCTTTCGCACAAGGATCAAGAATAGATTTTTCGACAATATTACCATTGCGAAGAGTTATGACAGATTTAACTTGGTCCATGTGTTGGCTTCCTGAACTACCCTCTTCCAGGTTGTATTGACCCTTAGGATTTGGTTGAGGTTAAGAAGGAAAGTTTCCTTTCTCCTGAATGGTGAGTGTTAAGGCAATCTTAGCAAGAGTGTTTTTTAGATCGGACAAGGTTTGTGAAGTTTGATTATTAATGGTCTCTTGCTTTTCAATGAATGAGTGCAATGTTTCATTTAGGTTCTTCCTAAATGATAGGACATAAGGTGCATAACCTTGAGTGCCCTGAAAGTTTTGGTGACCTTAAGGAGGTGGTGGTTGTGAAGATTGTGCATGACTATCATTCCTCCAACTGAAGTTTGGGTGATTTCTCCAACCTGGATTGTAGGTCTGTGAGTATGGGTTAGGATTAGGCCTTTTGAAAGTGTTTAGGACATTGGCTTGTTCATGGAGACATTCTATAAATGAAGGTAGAGTTGGGCACTCCTTGGTTGAATGATCATTAGTATCACATATGTGACACATAATTTCTTGAACGAATTTTAGGTGACCGCTCTTTTTCAATTCTAAGGCCTCGACCTTTCTAGTTAGAGATGCAAATTTGGCTTGAATGTCATGTTTTTCCCTAAGGTTGTAAATACCTCCACTAGATGTAGAGGCTTAAGCTTTGCTCCGTGCCTCTTAGGTACCTGCAGTGTCTCAATTTTGAGCATTCTCTGCTAATAGGTCTAGGTAGTCTAGTGCCTCTTCAGGGTCTTTATCTCCAAACTCTCCATTACACATCAATTTAACCATTTGTCTACCTTGGGGTTTTAAACCCTCATAAAAGTGTGTGACTAGTCTCCATGTTTTAAAGCCATGGTGAGGACAAGAATTAAGCAATTCCTTGTACCTCTCCCAACATT
Organism: Xanthoceras sorbifolium; assembly: GCA_003430845.1. NCBI lineage: Eukaryota > Viridiplantae > Streptophyta > Magnoliopsida > Sapindales > Sapindaceae > Xanthoceras > Xanthoceras sorbifolium. The sequence continues at coordinate 15,310,679 of CM010620.1, read as the reverse complement.
GGTAAAAGGTCTCTCCTGGTTTTTGGCTGAAAGTGGTAATTTGTCTTTTGAAAGAATTTGTTCTATTATGAGGAAAGAACTTTTTCAAGAACTGTTCCTGAATTTCATCCCAATTACCAATAGATCTAGACCTAAGATTTTGCAGCCATGTTTTAGCTTTATCTTTCAAAGAGAAAGGGAAAAGCTTTAGTCTGATAGTCTTCATGCTACAATTTGAGTCATTGTAAGTGTTGCACGCTTCCTCAAACTCTCTCAAATGCAAGTGTGGGTTTTCGGCATCTAATCCATGAAATTTGGGTAAAAGTTGAATAATACCATGCTTAAAGTTAAAATGAGATGCATCTGGAGGAAAAACTAGACATGATGGAGCACTAGTTCTTGTAGGGTTCATGTAGTCTCTAAGTGTTCTAGGTTGTGCATGGTCATTGTATTGAGAACGATTGTCCCCAAGATCAACTTGATTTTCTGCCATGCTTTCAAATGAAGATGGGGATCTCCTAACAAGTCTACCAGTTGGTGTACGTGACCAAGCTCTCATGCAAGTTTTAGATGCATCAGAATAAAAGAAAACAAAAACACCAAAAATAAATTATTTACAAGAAAAAGAAAATAAAAAGATGAAAAGAATTTTAATGGTTTTGGACACCAAATAATACTTCCCTGGCAACGGCACCAAAAACTTGACACGTCCAGAAAATGGATTTCTACTCCCAAGTGCAGGAGTGTCAAAGTAATAAATTAACGCGGTGAGACCGGGGTCGATCCACGAGGAAGAAGATTTAGATCCTGCAAAAATCAACAAAAAATCTACAAGGAAAATATGATTAGAAAGAAAATATTATAGAATGAAAGCACGAATAATGGTGAAACAAATAAAATTAAAATATAATAAGGTTAGAGGTTCCAGTATATAGTTTAAGTTATATTTAACTCATTTTTATCACTCAATTGGAATCCACACACAAAGGAGGTTCCAATTGGAAGTTAGACCATTTAAGTTCTTTACACATCTATCAAGTTATATTTCTTTTCTTTTAATTGTATTACAATGGATACTCTACATTTCTTATGTTAAATGGGTTCAAGTACTTATTGTGCCAATCAACTACCATAAATCAAGAATCCTTTGCCATATGCAGGTATAACCATGCGGTTCTAGACGGATTCAAGTATTTATGGTGTTGTTTGTCTAAAATGAATCAAGAATCATTTGCCAAAGGTGCAGGTATAACTATGCAGTTCTAGACGGATTCGAGTATTCATTGTGCCAAGAATTGTCTACAATAAGTCAAGATCCCCACTTTACATAAGAGTAAGAGATGAAAATTCAATTCAATTCAATAGGAAAAGTAATATAAAACATGTAGATAAATTTACACAAATGAATATAAACTTTAAGACCATGTTAAGAGTTAAATAAATCTTAATTCACATACCAAGAGCTTCAACCTTCACCTTAGCAAAACGAGAATTTAGCTACTCATGATAAAAGAAAGAAAACAAGTAGAAGAAATAAAATGAGCAAGAGTGAAATTAGATTATCATAAAAGTTTAACAATACAACAATGCAAGGTGAACTTGGCAAAGAACCCAAGCTGCCCTCATGCTTTTACAAGGCCTCTATTTATAGTCACATTGAAAGGCAAATAAGTCAAAAACGGTAGGAAGAAATTAATACAAGTTGATTGAATTTGGTAAGGGAAAGTTGTCAACTATGGTGTCTTCCACACATGCACCGAATTGTCCACCAAATTAGGTGTCGTCCCTTTGAAATTTGGATATCATAATAAGCATCAAAGTTGTAGATAATTCTCTTATGTTTCTGGAATGATAAGACTCATAATGTTTGGGAGTTGCTGGAGAAAGTTATGGCCCAAATGGTGAAGACTGCCTAATTTACGCGGCCATGCAGACCAACCCAAGATAATCAAATTTTTGACTTCAAAGGAGTCCAAATCTGACAAGAGTTTACAAACAAAACTTATAGGGCTATGAGTTATCTTTCCAACACTATCAAGAATGTAGTGATTGGATATTCGAGTGCAAAGTTATGCCCATTACACTGAACCTGCATCAAAATAGAAAGTTTAACAATTAAGTGCAGTTATAAACAAGTTAGGTAATTTGATAACACTAATAATATAAAATAATGATTTTAACCTTTATTATTATACAAATTTAAGTGTTCATCAATAACAAGAATGTAATAGTATATTTCTGGTTTAGCAAATCTTATAGCATTTCTAGTTTAATTATTATAATTGTCAAAAGTAAATAATCATAAGGTCAAAAGACTATGAGAAATAAAGAATTTTTTGTACATCTGGATATATATGAGGTAGACACAATTTTTTAGTTAGTCTTGAATAATATACACAACTTAAGATAAAGGTTGGACGCCTTTACCTTGTCAAAGTTATAGATTCTTTTGCTAGCATTTGAGTGGGGTCAAATGTGTTTTGACAAGTCTAAAATCATCAAAGTGTAGTGTCTTTAGGCAAAAGAATCTAGTGCACTAGGTGCATTGAATAGGATCATAGTGACATACTTTATCCGCAACCGTCAGTGGATACAAGTTTTCACTTGATGACAATCAGAGAATCTATCTCAATCTTGAGATAAATGATGGACTTATAGTTGCAAGTGTTATAATTTGAGTTGTCAATGAGTACGATTATATCGCATAGTCTATCCTCGATGGTTTGGTGGTATTCATTTGTTAATCGATAGAGGAATTCATTTATAGATATGGATATCGTAGCTCCATTTATTAAATGTGAGTAGAATACCATCATATGGATATTTTTAAGATATTGGATATTAAATCTTAACATTAAGTTTTTAATAGTGCATATTGAAACATGGCTTCTGAATATCAGTTCAAAATGTGGTCATATGAGTAAATATGGTAACTAGGAGAGCTATAGGCGGTCTATGAGCTCTTGCCGATTACTAGTATTTTTTACGAGGATACATTTTCTCCAATAAGGTTGTCTAGGGTACGAATGAGGAACACTAACTTATTCTATCTTCATTTAAGAGTTCAATTTTAGTTCTTTAGTGGAATGAACTAAAATTAATATATCAGACCTAAATGAATCATTTGTTGATTGTGATTAAGTTGTGTCTATTGAAACTTAAATTTAGATAACCCGCCAAGATCCCCAATCCGCAAATAGATCACTTGATATATTATACCGAATCATTTTCTAGGTCCATCTAAGAATTGTTTTTTGGATTTTGGAATCCCAAAGATTTGAGAGATGCAGTCTTGTGTGATCAAGACACACAGTAACTCCTAAAATACCTGGAATGGGCGGCCAAGGATGTGGGAATCCTTGGGCGGGCCTTATAGGGTCGATTAGCATTCTATTAATATATTAAGAATATAATTTGAACATTTTAATTAAATGGGCTGTTAAATTATATTAATATATTAATTTAGGCATGTGGATTTGTTTCTTTTTTAGTAAGAATAGATCTAGTTCACACATGGACTTTTTTATTGATGTCTAATGGATTTAATAAAATAGAAAAACGACACATAGCCCATGTATAGGCTTGGGCGGCAAGGGCTAAAGTAATTAGCCTAATATGTTGTTTTATTTTATTATTTAATTAAATGAAAATTTAATAATTAATTATTTATTTAATTAATTAAAAGTCAAAATCTTTTTCTACTAGAAGTTGGTCTCTTAGTGTCATACTATTGATGGTTGTATAATAAGTAACAAAAAACTTTATTTGATAGGTGATAAATAAAAGGTTTATTTATCTAGTCAAATTAGGAAGTTTTTGATAACTATCAAAACTCTAAATTGACTATTGATCAAATCAAGAAGTTTTTGATAAAGTCGCAATTTAATTGATATCCAGTAACTTGTTATTGGATAATACACTTATGAGTTAGGATAGGGTTGAACTCTAAGGTTGACAAGAATTTTGGTGAAACACAAATCCTCCCTAAGGGAGAATTCGGCCACATATATTTTCCGATCAAAGGAGTTCAGCCAAGACTAATGTTTTGGTGAGAATTTGAGCTTTGTTTTGATTGGAAAATTCGCCCAACTCAGAGAAAAAATGTGTGAGAATTCGACCAAGAGAAAAGAAGAAAATAGCGTTTAGTTTCGATAGTGCACTTCCAGCTTTTACATCAAAAGGCTTTGTGCACAATATTGAATTGGGTTCACGCGAATTTCGATCGAAAGATTGAAAATTCACAAGTGACCAAATGTTCTTTGTTTTCTTAGGAGGGCTATTGTAACTAATGAAAAAGAAAAAGTTTTTTTTGTTTTTCATCCTCAGGTATACAATTCAAAGAAAAGGAGTCCATACTCCTAGGTGATCCACGTTCGTAATTAGATTAGAAGATCTTGCGGTTTTACTTCGACAAAACATCAATCGTCATGTTTAAAAAGGTACGGTACCTTTTTCATGTATGTTAATTAATCAAGAGTTAAGGTCTGCTCTCTTTTAAGGAAAATTTTTGAAATAAACCCACTTTACTTTTGCTCTTCTACCGCATGTTTTTCCTACACAAGATGTGCTACTTTGCATCGCTAACAACTGAAGGTTATCAAAGGGCGAAACTGGCTATTGACTCCCTCTGTACAAAAATGCAGTTGCTAATACCATCTTTAAGTACAGGAATGGAAGGATATGTCCCATGACGGAATGAGCGACCACATTAAAGATCCACCTGCAGTGACTGCAAAAGGCTTAGTTCGACGAACCAATAAAACAGGTGCTAAGCTGTGTAATTGCGGAAGATATCAACAGCCCGGTCACATAGCAAAGACATGTCAAGCCAATATTCAAAAGGGTGCCAGTGTAATTGGATCTAATGAAGGCGGGCAAACATCTGGAACTACACCCACTATAGGTGTTCCACCAAATACATTCGAATTTCCATATAATGAATCGTCCGCTACGAATTATGCCCACATGACAAATGACGATGTCCATTACTGGAATGATGGACAGGGACATAGGTACAAACAGTACAACCCTTGGTGGTTTCCGCCAAATAGGTTATGAACTACATAAGTAGGTATGTAATTAGGTATTAATTGAACCATAAGAATTCATTAGTTGTTAATTTAACACATTGACTGTATGCAGCGATATCAACATCTCCTGGCAGTTTTTTGTTCCACAAGGCACCCACAATATCGTTATGATCGTATAGAAAGAGATAGTTTAGTCCTCAAGATATACAAGGCAGCGATAATATGGATTAAACAATAACAACATAAGAAAGGTTGCTTATTAAGAACATGGGATTAAATTTCGATACCTTTGCATAGATTTGTTAATTACTTATGGGTGGTTAAAGACTAACATTGTGTTATAACATTTTATGTAAAGAAATAAAATTAAATAGTTCATGCAAATAAACAAACAACATTTTCATTTTGAAATATTTATTTATATAAGTTTTTAATAAATTATCAAAATCTTATGTTTAAAATATGAATGGTATAATAAACAAAGTATTACTATATAAAAAAAGTCATTATAATTAGTTAATTAATATATACAGTAACAAAATTACAAATATAATATGAATAATATTTTAAAATAAATAATGTATATACATAAAACTAATAACATAACGAAAATTTAAATAGTAGTAGATAAGTTTTATTATCGGGAACAACTTCAGGTGTTATTGACAGCGTCAAAGTTGTTCCCATGTAAATTTGTTCCCTGGAACCACTTTGATGTTATGATCATGTTCAAGTTATTGAGTATAAATAGGAGGTCAACATATTTCCCCAAGTTCATTGCTAACTATTTTCTCTATCGCGACCTATCAGATTTGTCTTCGATGAACTCTCAATTTCTCTCCTCACACTCTACACCGAAATCACCTCCTCTATTAACCTAAACACCAGTTGTGTCCCTTCGCCGATGACAAACATCGGACTACTGCACTCTTGGTAGCGACACCAAGCGGATCTGAATCCGACGCGATCGAAGTCGAGGTACACGATGGAGAGGAATTTTTTACTGTTTCGCCCACTGATTGGAAACCATTTTGACGGTGGGTTTTTCATTTCTTAAGATTATATGATGTTTATTTCATGAAAAATAGAGTTGTCTAGTTAATTAGTTTATTAGGGTCTCATTTGGGTATGAATGTGTTTGATTGGGTTTTTCCCTAGAATGCGTTTCAATATAAGGCGGTTTGTTGTGTGATTGTACTGTTTGTTTTTTAATGAGTTTGTTTTGCGATAAAATGAGCCGTTCGATTGCCCAGGACTTGGCAACATCCTACAAACACTTGAACCCCACGAAGAGTACCTCGCGAAATGATCAGTTCGCGATATACTATCCATCACGAACTCAATAGTTTATGATGGATGTGACATATATGTATAACAAAAATGTGAAAATGAAGAGAGAAATCGTGGTAGTCTTTGTTTGCTACTTGGTTGATTAATTCTTACTTGCGTGTGCGTGTAATAATACGGATGAAGATAACAAATGGACATTTCTGGTGCAAGCAAACCCAAAATTTCATATGTAATTGTAGGTGTTGTAAACCCAGTTGATGTTTTCTGTTCGTTTGCAATATTCCAACGAACCTTGCAACTCACTGGTTTTGGGTTTAGGGTTTATATGATTGCATACAGAATCAAGTTACAAAATCAACATGTTTATAGTACCTTGCTAAGTAAATTTTGATGTTAAAGTCTCCATGTCACATGTTTGTTCTGCATATTATTACATCTATAGCAATACACGTTCAACTTTAATGTTCAATATGGAAAACTGTGAATCACATCATAATATAATTAATTTTTCACAGTTGTTGTTATTTCACTGGATGTACCTATGATATCGTTTCTGTAATAATGATGAGTTTCATTAATTATATTTTCCCTTTTTTTATTATTTTTTTTTTTTTTTGAGGTCGCTGTATTGGAAAATGATACACTAACTTACATAGAGAACGCACAGTTATATCGCAAGAAGATGGAAGATATTGTGAGTATACATGTATCATGCATCTGTTATCCATCAGCAGATAATGGTAAGCTTAATTTATATATTAGCTTGAAAGATTGCATATTAATTAATGGTTTTTCCTTTTACAGGTGGTTTATAACAGCAGTCAGTCATACAAGACCCCAGAGAGTCAAACTTCTTCCAACATTAACGCTAAGTTGTTCCCGAAGCAACTTTTACGCTGGTGAGAACGTTGAAGTTGTTCCCACCAACATCAAAGTTCTTGCCACGTTAACTTATTCCCAGGAAGAACTTTAATGTTACGCCAAATGTCAAAGTTGTTCCCAAAAGTCAAACTCCTTCAACGTTAACACTAAGTTGTTCCCAAAGCAACTTTAACGTTGGTGGGAATGTTGAAGTTGTTCCAACTAATGTCAAAAATTTTCTCATATTAACTTGTTCTCGGGAACAACTTTAACGTTACACCAAACGTCAAAGTTATTCCCGAAAGTCAAATTTCTTCCAACGTTAATGTTAAGTTGTTCTCGAAACCACTTTGACGTTGGTCGGAACGTTAAAGTTGTTCCCACCTACGTTAAAGTTTTTCTCACGTTAACTTTTTTCTGGGAACAACTTTAACATTACACCAAATATAAAAGTTATTCCCGAAAGTCAAACTTCTTCCAACATTAACGTTAAGTGTTCCCAAAACTACTTTGACATTAGTGGGAAAGTTGAAGTTGTTCCTACTTGCCTCAAAGTTGTTCCCACGTTAACTTCTTCCCGAAAACAACTTTAATATTTCGCAAAAGTCAACAGTTGTTATCACAAACTAATATAGCATTGCGAAAACTTCAATTGACATCGCGAACTATTTTAAAACAATTTCACGAACTAATTAAATCATTTACAAAAAAGAATAAAAATGTATTGAAATTAAAAAAAATACATTTATATTTTATTAAATACATACGAATTTTTGTAATTTATCATTTTTCATTATTTACTAAATGTTTATGTATTTTAGTAATTTCACTATTTATTAAATTTTTATATATTTTTAGGTATTTCCTTTATTTATTCAATTTTTATGTATTTTAGTATTTTTATTATTTATTATTTAATATATTTGTTAAAAAAAAAATTTAAAAAGGGTGCAGCAACCGGTTGAAATAAGGATGGCAAAATGGTTTGGGTTTGCTCGACCCGGACCGAACCCGCATCATACGGTCCGGATTTAAACCCGGATTTTAACTTTAACTTTAAGCCCGGTTACTTGCGGGTCGAATGCGGGTTTAAAAGCGGGTTCAATGTAAACCCACAAATAACCCGCATTGAAAATGAATAGGGTTTCACTTTCACTTCCTCCGGCCTCCAACCTTCTCTTTTCACGATTTCAAACAAAAAAAAAGCTTCCTCTTTCTCTGCTGCGACGCTGCTCCAAGCTCATCTCTTATCCTCTCCTTTGCTTCTCTAGGCTCCTTTCACCTCTGCGATTGTCTCTACTCTCTTGTCGTGTCGACGTAACACCTCTTCCGTCGCCGGTCGCTGCCATCTAAAAACCTCTTATTTTCACTCACTCTTCTCTCTCACAGAGATTTTCGTTCTTTTTGCTGTTTTGGTTGTAGTTTGGTTCCTGTCAGTCCCATGAACAAGAATGTATTTGACATAATAATTATTAATTTGTGTTGCTTTTTCATAAACAGAGAATTATAAAAGTCAGATTGCTCTACCCTATTTGTGGGTATTGGTTCTGTTCTGTTTGTAACAACAGGACAGACAAAACCAAGTAGCCATGTTGCTTGGTCTAGCCTCACAAGTCCTCAGACAGCTGTTGGATAAAACGAGAATGCTTTTTCTAGCATTTGAGTAGCTTGAGAGTCTCCCACTAATCACTTTTTTCCCCAGAGATTTGCGGCAGTCACTTTCACCACATATTAACAGGCCCATCTCTTATTATATATGTGTATTGCAAGCTTTATATATGTTTGATGAATTGACTAAGAAAGTACTCTGTTGTAAAATTGATTTGGATTTTGTTATTTTGATTGTTTAAATTTAGATTTAATGTTATTTATTATTGCTCATTTTTAATAGTATGTAAAAAATTAATTTATGATTGTTTAGATTTGGATTTTATTTTATTAATTAATTTTGATTTTTAATAGTATGTAAAAACTATTTTATTTGAATTGAGTTAGTTTAATTTATTTTTAATAGTATATTTAATTTGTAGTCCATTAAAATTTAAAATTGTTTATAGCATCTTTAATTTATGATTGTTCATTTTTAATAGTATGTTTAATTTGTAGTTCATTAAAAAATTTAGTTTTAAAAAATAAATAAACAAAAAAGAGGGTTAAAATGAGGGTTTGGATAAAAGCCTTATATTTTGCGGGTCGAGTTTAAACCCGCACCGTAAGTTCATATTGAGAGTTTAGGTTGGGTTTGAACTCTCTAAAATTTAGAGGGTTTTTGAAAGGTTTTTGTGAGGTGAGGGTTTGGACCCTTATTTTGCCAACCTTAGGTTGAAACCAGTTGCTGCACACAAAAGTGGTGGGTATGATACCCACCACTTTTTGTCCCAGCGTAGTAGCCGGTCCCGTCTTGTGCAGTGCCAAATCGTCATATATTCATTGACATGTAATAGTTTCTCACATGTGTGCAGTTGCAGATCATGAAGCATAACATCCTTTTAATTATTTCCATAAACATCGATCCGAATATAATTTTGGAAAATTTAAACTAAATTTCCACCATTACTATATAAAGTTGACTTCAACATTTGAGTGTTTTATATTTTTGTTCTAAATTTTATATTTTTGTTAATGTATGATTACCATTAATCTGCATGCATTTTAAAATATATTAACCATGCGTAATTTAAGAATTTATATATATATATTTTATTTTTTTTTGTAGATCAATGGTAATTCTATGTATTTATAATTGCTTATATTTCACATTTATGCTATGTTAAAATTCTAGTTAATATGCACACGTTTCAAAATATAATATCCATCCTAATTTAAGAGTGTTTATATATACGTCATAGGTCAACGATAATTCTAAGTACATATAATAGTTCTACATTTCGTATTTCTATTAATGTATGATTACAGTTAATCCGTATGCATTTTAAAATATGTTAACCGCCGTAACCTAAGGATTTCTATATATATTAGTCTAACGGTAATTTTATGTACATATAGTTGTTTAAATTTCACATTTAGGTAAGGTTAAAATTACAATTCATACGCGCACATTTCAAAATATGCTATCTATCCTAATTTAAGAGTTCCTATATACATAGAGATAATTCTTACATCCATATAATTGTTCTACATTCCATATTTCAACTTTTATGTTTGGTGTATGATTACTTTAATATGCGCATATTTTAAAATATGTTAACCATTTCAACCTAAGAATTTCTCTAGTTAGTTTACTTATAACTATTATATAGTATTGTACTATTAAATATAGTGTACAAACTATCTTTTAAATATGTACATTTAAAAGAGTTTTCTTTCATACTGTGACAGTAAATGTCTCGTGTGTTAGATATTCGGATGCGAATCATAATTTAATCTAAACATTTCCATTATTTGATATTTTGGATAAAAATTTTTTGATAAATTAAACTTGTTTGATAATGCCACATCTAATTTTTCTTTATTGCTGGTGTGCATGCACATGTTGAATCTATTGTGGTGTAGTAGATTTTTGCTATTGCTGTCTTGTCTTTGGGGACCATCCAATTAATTTACCGTGACCCTCGTTACCAACAACTATAAGGGCTAGCAAGGGAACCTAATGGACCCACAGTTTTGAGCTCCAATAATACTTAATAATATTAATTAAACTCTTCAATTAATATTCTGTGATTATTAACTTTGGTGTTACTCCACTAAAAACTCGAAGCTGAACTCTCATAACTGCAGACGTTTTATACAATCTAAAGTCTCAATGTCCATTGATATAGCTAGAGTTTGGTCATAATGTCTGTTATACTCCTCTAGTTATTTCTTTTCCTTAAAGCACTGTTGATTCTATAATAAACAATTAAATCCTATCTTCCTCGCAGAAGAAGGAGAAGCCTCATAATTGTCCAAGCCCTGAATCACCCCTTACGGGAACTACTCATCTACTTCAATTAAGAAGGAGTGGATTCCACTATTGTGTTCATACATTCCCAGCACTAAACCGTAACTCCAAGGTACGGAGGTATTAATCGAGAATATAACATCGACCTCACTCATAGAAAATCAAAAGTCACGATCTAACTTGAAGGAGTTGATAAGACACTCAAGATTAAGATCACCTATATACAGCCATCGTTTGTCGATATATATGAATCTCATCTCTTAACGAATCTTGGTGAGAGATACACTAAATTAGATGCCCTTAGCTATCCTCTAAACTTGTGATTATCTGTAACAACCTTAGACGTATTATCAGTACCAATAGCGGACATATATGAAGGGCAAGCCGGGCAGTTGCCTAGCCAAGATTTTTAAATTTTTTAAATATAATTACATATTATACCCTTTAACTTTAGTATTATTACTATTTTATCTATCAGTAATTAAATTAAATTAAAAAAAATTCTTATTTTCAGGGTTAATGTTCATTATGTCACCTATCTAGTTTTATCTTCACTCTTTTCAATTAATTAAATTTCTTCGTATTAATGATATTGGTTGAAAAAAAAATTGTTATTTTGTTTTCGCCCACCCTAACAAAAATTCTTGGGTACGCCCCTGATCAGTACCACTCGTGCATTCTCTATAGGAGTGTCCCACTTTTCCATAACAAAAAAAAACACAAAAAAAATTCTGGTAACTGGTTGTAACACAGGAGAAGATAGAAACCGCTCCCGAATCATCTAGGCTGACTTTAAGAAATCATTTTAGTGGTTGCAATACATCGACAACTACCTTATGCGTAAAAACATATTGAGGTAGTCCCTTGATGTTCCCGGATCAATCTCTTTGACCATTCTAATTTGATTACCCAAAAATGAACCAATCTCCTTCGTAATGCACATCTGTGACATTGTGAACTTGTTGTATCCAGAAATCTGCCATTTTAAATTGCATATTTGAAAAATCACCACATCCATGTGGCTCCTCAACAACCAATAATGCCTTATCAAAATTCCATGGTCCACCATTGAGTACACGCTTAAGGTATTGTTTTTGAATAAGAAAGCAAAAGTAGTTTCACGAACAAATTCCACTTCCATATCTTGAATTGTGCTCCATATTTGCGATATTAAGGCCCTAAAGGCTTCCCAATTGATTTGTCGGTTAGCTATTATTTTGCTAACTAGGTGTTACTATCCCACACTATGTATGGGATTAGTGGATGTGAGATCGTAACACTAGGCATAATGATATTATTTGATGTCCAACCGCTTTTAGATGTGCATCAAATTCTACCATTGGTGCTTCATCTTCAGAGATGTTACGGGTTTCACAAAGTTTGGTTATATTTGTTTTATCAGTAACTAGAAAAAGGAGAAGAGTAACCTTTTTTTTAACAAGAAAGGAGAAGAATAATTAAAGATAAAAAAATCAAAAAACCTAACCACATTCACAAAGAATTATTGAACGTCTGTAGACCCTTTCTGCTTTCACATGATGTTTTTCTTGAGAGAAGACTACCAAGGAAAGCAAACATTCACCAAAAGTACATTTACTAATCGGAAATGAAATTAAAGGAAACCAAGTTTCATGGGAAAGGGAACTTAATTCCCTCGTGAACTTAATTCTCTAGGTAGGAGGAGGAATAGGTTGAATTTAATTCTTAATTTATGTTTAGGGTCATATAATCTGCTTCCCAACCAAATCTAATAAACATTGTAATAACTACTCAGGAATTAAGAGGCTGTATTCAATTTAGACTTTAAATGAAATTAGAAAGTTACAGCGTATTCAACATAAACCTTTAGGCATATCCACTCATAGTTCAAGTGATTAATGTATCTCCCTCCCACCTTAGTGGTGAGGGTTCAATTCTCATCATGCATATTTACCAGCATGTATTGGTAGTTTTCTTCATTTATTGTGGGAGTAGATGTCTCCCGTTATAGGAGTAGATATCCAGGCCGCGAATTTAGTGATTGATCTCGACAGGTCCCAGCAGTTATAAAATCCTTCTTTTACTAATCCAGCATGGGTGCAGGCTGATAGAACACCAAGAAAGGTGATGTTATTTGGCTCTTGCCCTACATTTTTCATCCTCCTAAACAAGTTGAGAGCTGCTTCACCGAACCCATTTTGTGCAAACCCAGTGATCATTGAGTTGAAAGAAACAATATTAGGCGCACTGATATTTGTAAAGATCCAATAGGCCTCAGCCACATTTCCACACTTTGAGTACATTGAAACCAATGAATTTTGAACGTATAAATCAAATTCCATACCCATCTTTAAAATGAGAGCATGAATTTGTGCACCTTGATTTAATGTTGCCAAACCAGCTGAAGCATTGAGCACACTGCTCAAAGTCAGCTGATTTGGCCTGATTTCTTTTTGAAGCATCCCAATGAACCAACAGAAAGCCTCCTCATATTGCTCGTTATTAACAAAACCTGAAATGACAGCAGTCCAAGCAAAATCATCTTTCTCTGGCATCATTCTAAACAACTGGACAGATTTCTCAATGTTTCCTTTGTTAGAAAATCCAGCAATCATGGTCGTCCAAGAAACTAAATCTTTTACTGGCATTATCTTGAAAAGTCTATAAGCTTCTTCAAGTTCATCATTGTGGACATAACCTGAAATCAACGAATTCCAAGAAACCAGATCTTTCTTGTTCATCATCCAAAATATTTTATTAGCTTCATCTACAAGACCAAATCTAGAATACATTGTTATAATAGAATTACCTAAAAAGATATCAAAATTGAACCCCACACGTGAAACCAACCCATGTATCTGAACCCCTTCTCTATATCTACAAAAATTACCACAAGCTTCATACATTACAGTCAAGGTAGTAGAATTAACCTCCACTACTCCTCTTCTCATACTCGAAAATAAACCAAACCCGTCTTCAAAACTCCCCACTTTCATATACCCATCAATCATTGCTGTCCAGGTAATAACATTTTTCTCTGGCATCATATCAAACAATCCTCTAGCCTCTACAACTCTTCCCTTCTTGCAATACCCATCAACCAATGAGCTCCAAGAAACCAAATCCGTCTCCACCATAGCCTTAAAAACCCGAATAGCCTCATCCAATCTTCCCCGCTTCAAATACCCACTTATCAACGCATTGGAACAAACTGGGTAACGCCACTCAACAGGCATATCAGCATGCAACTCCTCTGCCTTAGCAAACATCCCTCTTCGAACAAAACCGGTGATCATGGCCGCATAAGACACCGCATTACGCGCTGGCATTTTGGTAAACAACTCATATGCTTCTTCAAAATTAGAACCGTGCTTAGCATAAGCCGTGATCATCGCATTATACGAAGCGGTAGTTCTGTCGGGAATTTCGTCGAACAGGTTCCTGGCTCTCGCAATTTGACCGTTTAGCGCGTACGCAGTGAGCATGGCAGTCCAGGAAACGGTGTTTTTATGAGGCATACGGTTGAATATTGACTCGGCTTCTTTGAGATTTCCATCTCTTCCATTTATGGCGATCTGGGTGTTGCAGTAAACAAGAAACTTGCTGGTTTTATGATGTTTTAGATTGGAGAAATTTGAGAAGTTAATGAAATTAGAAGAGTTGGAGCGAGAGAGGTGATGATGAACAAGTGTAGCCGCTCGTTTTTGAAGCATAGCTATGTTTAACAGAGTTTATAGTGTATAGTCTACCATTACGTTGTTCAAACTTCTTTGTTCTGAATTGACGACTGCATTTTATTTGAATTCGCCAGATTTTTCATCATTATAATTACTATCGTAGTGGTGGAGTTCCTCAAAGGAAAGGTTTCAAATGTACTGGAGGAATAATGGCATCAGAAGCTGTCTCTCTTTTTCGAAGTTTCTATGAACAAGGGAACCCAAATGGTATGTATTTAAGCTCCATGAAAACATTAGAGTGGTGTTGTTACTTCTTTAATCTTATTTGAAATACATACATGCATAATTCATAGAAGGTTTTGATCATTTACTGTTTGTTTGGAATTGTTGGCCGTGAAATGCTAAGAAGTAAAAATGATCTCACAATGCAAGTTATGTTGGTGATTTTTAAATTTAGGGCTAATTACACTCATACCCTTCCAATTTGTATTTTTTGCATATGCTGGCATCTTTTTCTTTTATTACACAAACTTCCCCTAAAAATCGTTAATCAAACCGTTGATTAACCATAAAGTTAACTGTTTGGATAAAAAGACCATTTTTCCCTTAATAAAAAATATTAAAAAAAAATTAAAACTAAAAAAAAAAAAAATTAAAGCTGGAGATCCCAAATGGATGAACCACCTTCAAATTAAAAAAAAAAAAAAAGGTTTGAAGGTTGAACCTTTAAACTAAAAAAAAAAAAAAAAAAATTGAAGGTGGAGATTAAAAAAAAAATTCAGATTTTTTTCTTTTTTCCTTCTTCTTCTTCTTCTTCTTGCTTTTTCAGTTTTTTTTAATTTATTTTTTAATTATTTTAATTGATTTAATGGAAAAAATACGAGTTTGCCTTTGTTACAGTGTCAAACCGTTAACATTATGGTTAGTTAACGGTTTGGTTAACGATTTTTAGGAGAGATTTGTGTAATAAAAAAAATAGCCCTTAAATTTATATAAATTATAAATAAGAAAGCAAAAGTAGTTTCACGAACAAATTCCACTTCCATATCTTGAATTGTGCTCCATATTTGCAATATTAAGGCCCTAAAGGCTTCCCAATTGATTTGTCGGTTAGCTATTATTTTGCTAACTAGGTGTTACTATCCCACACTATGTATGGGATTAGTGGATGTGAGATCGTAACACTAGGCATAATGATATTATTTGATGTCCAACCGCTTTTAGATGTGCATCAAATTCTACCATTGGTGCTTCATCTTCAGAGATGTTACGGGTTTCACAAAGTTTGGTTATATTTGTTTTATCAGTAACTAGAAAAAGGAGAAGAGTAACCTTTTTTTTAACAAGAAAGGAGAAGAATAATTAAAGATAAAAAAATCAAAAAACCTAACCACATTCACAAAGAATTATTGAACGTCTGTAGACCCTTTCTGCTTTCACATGATGTTTTTCTTGAGAGAAGACTACCAAGGAAAGCAAACATTCACCAAAAGTACATTTACTAATCGGAAATGAAATTAAAGGAAACCAAGTTTCATGGGAAAGGGAACTTAATTCCCTCGTGAACTTAATTCTCTAGGTAGGAGGAGGAATAGGTTGAATTTAATTCTTAATTTATGTTTAGGGTCATATAATCTGCTTCTCAACCAAATCTAATAAACATTGTAATAACTACTCAGGAATTAAGAGGCTGTATTCAATTTAGACTTTAAATGAAATTAGAAAGTTACAGCGTATTCAACATAAACCTTTAGGCATATCCACTCATAGTTCAAGTGATTAATGTATCTCCCTCCCACCTTAGTGGTGAGGGTTCAATTCTCATCATGCATATTTACCAGCATGTATTGGTAGTTTTCTTCCTTTATTGTGGGAGTAGATGTCTCCCGTTATAGGAGTAGATATCCAGGCCGCGAATTTAGTGATTGATCTCGACAGGTCCCAGCAGTTATTAATCTTGTAATGGTATAAAAGTATAACATCACTTTAGTGATTGATCTCCCGTTAAAGATTTTATAAAAGTTATGAGATATTCAATATTTATACCTCGCAATTTCTCTCTCATTCCCTTAAGGACTTTTGAAGACTTTGTAAGGAAAAAAAAAACTTAAGATTAACTAACACTCATTTTTTCTGAACAAAAAAACCAACTGATATTATAACAGAGAGGAGACCAAAAATCTTCCACTCAAGTAATTCCTTTTTCTCTGTCATTGTCGAATCTCCTCAAATTGGTGATAATCTTGATGGTAATTTTATTATGGACAAATTGTAATGAAATTGCCTAATATTTGGCCACATCACAACAAAACAATATTTTTCTTAAACTACAGCTTAGTACATTCAACAATTATCGAATTGGTCCCTAATTTATTTAAAAATATCATTATTTGATCTATTTTTACTTTTACTGCTCGCGTGGTTCCTAACATTTTCAAAATACATTAATTTAATCTCTATGACCAAAATTTTGAATGTCAAACCTGACAAAAAGTATAAGTTGATCACTTTACCCTTTTACCCTCCAACCTTTTACATTTTAACAATTTGATAAGTAATTTGATTAGAAAATAAGAAAATAAGAAGTAAGAGAAGAGCGTTGCTCAATATCTGATTCCTATTAAGACTTGTTGTTACTCTTATATAGAGAAGTTCCAGTATAAAACAAGGAAACAACTAAGGAATTCACGGACTATTCTTAACAGCCAAACCTAACACGATAGCAACAATGCAAATTTTAAGGTAAATCAAGAACATGACTGTTATTTCCAACAACTATATTCTTAACAACTAATTTATTCAACAACCAATTAACTTGACTTGACTAAGTCCACCATAGTACCATGTATGCATGACCAATCCCTATTTCCATATGCTAAGCTTGTATGGCACGTACCATTCCATCCCCCTTACAAAGTCCTTGTCCTCAAGCACTGAAGTCAGGATATGTGCGAAGGAGACGACGTTTGTGTAGAAACCGTTTTTTCGTTCTACTAGTCACGTAGCGGAATTAGGATTTAAAACATTTTATGCAGATCGTAAAAGCAATCTGTGACCAGTAAAACTTTGGGACTATGTTTTCGGAATAATAAAAATAATATATATCACATATATATTTATTTTACATACAAAAAATTATAATCATTAAAAAAAAACACAATTAAGGAACCTACCACCGTTGGAGGCTTCTCTGTATTTTTTTTTTCTGCAGCTCCTTGTCTGTACTACTACGTCTTCCTTACTATATCCCGACACTGGTAACTTGCGTGTGAGTACATCACATTGTCAGGAACAATGAAGATGTTGAATAAAAAAAAGAGTTGGAGAGATTCTGTATCTCTTCAGTCACCTTTTCTTTTTTTTTTCTTTTTACTTTTTATGTACAAAACACTTTTTTGAACGTCTAAAAATTTGGGTAAATTGTTTTGTTAGATTAAAAACTATTTTTAATATATATTTAAGTTACTTAATTAATAAAAACTCTTTTTATTAATTTTATCAGTAACTTTTGAATTTAAACTTTTTAAATTCAGATGATATTTATTTATTTTATTTTATTTTATTAATGAGAGAATAGGATTGCAAACTGCAAACTGCGCACTTCCCATCCCCTAGCGAGTGAAGTGCTTACGCCAGAGATAGGGGCGAGCAAAAGAGCTCGTTCTTCAATTTTGAGATCTTTAGATTCGTAAGATCATGATAGAGTCCCCTTTACTTGATATTCTATTAGTAAAGCGCTAGCCGCCCTACAACTAGTATAGTATAGCAGAGCAGCCAGCTTCTTTACTTACCTTACGGGGGATCAACTCCATCTTAGAGATCTGGAGGATCCGCAACTACAAGCTCTCGAGTGGGAACAGGATCTGCTACTGCTGATAGGTATGCAATCGATGAATCTCGAGATATGGATATGAAAGAGTATATGCTCTCTTTTAAGGTGTCCTTAGTGGACCAGACAGTTCATACGAAGTAGCTTTAAGGGAGCCCTCTGTTCAAGATGCTAGTCTTCCATAGAAAAGCAAGAGATTCTGAGCGTCCAGGGACTCGACCGGGATGATGCAGTGCCAGTCTTCCTACTTCGATCCGGGGACAGGCTAAAAAGATGTCCCTGTTCATGTTAAGGAAATCAGTAGGATAGCTTTGACCGGGAATACCCCTTATCTCTCCCCCTAGTGGGAATCTCAGATGTGAAAAAATCCTCCCTTCCCCAAGAGCTCTGCTAACACAGGCAAATTACCTCGCTCGAGCTGAAACAATTAAATTTGCCGAGGGTTCTTTCACTGTAGAAGACCGAGAGTCTGAAGCTACCTTCCCCTCTACCCTTGGTACAGAGCTTCCATTGCGAGAACCTTTCATCCGAATCGCTGTTACTCCCGGCTGATTCAACACGAGCAATTAAAGCTACCGACTCTAGAACAGCGGAAACAGGGCGAATACCGATTCCTGGACCTGGTGAAAGCTTTTAACCAGCCCTTCTTCCTTCAACATCTGCGGAGCTAAGTCCGGGTCTCACTGAACCCCTTCCGACAACGCGGCATAAAGGCTAAGACCACTTATTTCGCATCAACATTAAATTCATTAATGAAAATAAGGAGGCCCGCCATGAAGTAAGGATAAGATCTCTCTCAAGGCGAGAGAGTGTTCCATTTTGGAAGGGAAGGGGCTCATGTAGTTAATTCAAGTCAAGGGTCAAGGTCAGTCTTTGATTATTCCTTCTGTCCCGCGCAGCTATGCAGTGGAAGGGAAGGAGCCTAAATCGACCCCCTTCTTTCTTTTTTGAAAAAAAAAAATAGTACAAAGAGATTAGACTCTCGGATGAGACTAAGTATCGGTGGCTGCTTAGTCTCATCCGAGAGTCTAATCTCTTTGTACTGCTTTTTTTTTTTTTCAAAAAAGAAAGAAGGGGGTCAATTTAGGCTCATTCCCTTCCACTGCATAGTTGCGCTAGCCGGTACTACGAGCCCTCTGTCCCACGCATCTAACCAGCTCGCGTGGTTCACCGGTTCCACCGAAAACTCTTATTTGTTGAAGCGAAGCATAGTGCGCTTTAGGCGCTGAGCGAGAAACGTCTCTTCTTTCGTTTCGATTTATTCACTGATCTGAAACTTAGCACTTGTTTTCTTATTGATTCCAGGGGCAGCGGCCTTCTTGAATGAAGTCTATCCGAACCGAAGACGCACTTCTCAGATCATGCTAGGCCTCTCCAGCTGAGCTGGGCGTAATGACATGAGAGTTCATAGTAAGATTCTAGAAAGAGTGTTATTCCTGAAGTTATGGGATGAGGCAATCTCAGCTCAGATTGTTCACGTTCAGACACTGCGTTTGGTTCATTAATTGCGTTCAAAAGGTCTTTTTTTTTTATTTCCACGGCTTGGCCTGGGCAGTACCCAGCCGGGCCTTTTTTTGTTCCAATGAACCGTACCACCAAATAATAGAAAAAAAATATCTCTTTAATTGCGTTCAAAAGGTCTTTTTTTTTATTTCCACAGCCTGGCCTGGGCAGTACCCAGCCGGGCCTTTTTTTGTTCCAATGAATCGTACCACCAAATAATAGAAAAAATGATTTATATAGAATCAAAGCGGCATTTCTTATTATTTATCCGCGAAGGATGAGGCAATCTCAGCTCAGATTATTCACGTTCAGACACTGCGTTTGGTTCATTACCCGTTGAGAAGGCTGTAGAAGAGGTAGCATTCGCAGACCAAAGCAAAGCCTGCAGGGGATTCTTCATAGCATAGCAAGAAGGAAGGGCGTGCTCAATACATAAGGACTAGTAGAGGCAGTAGAGGTTGCAATGTAGGTGCTTCACCATCGTTTGTTTTTCTTTTCCAAAGACACCACAGGTTTGGTTGAACGCCATATTTCTGAGATGGGCCGTACGTTAATGATTGCATCCTCTGTACCTCTTTATTTTAGGGCTGAAGCTATTTGCACTTCTGTGTTTTTGATAAACCGGTTGCCTACGCCTACTTTGGGATGGCGTTCTCTTTTTTCTCCTTTTGAAGCTCTTTTTGGTCGTCTACCAGATTACAAGGCCCCCGTCCCTCGATTAGGTTTGAGTGAATGAGCCACTGCCTTTAATAGGATAGGAGGAGTCCCAATCTCCCTTCCCCTTCGGTAATAGAGCAAGGGAAAGAGTCAGATAGAAAGAAGATAGGTGCGGAGTTCTTGCTTGTCTTATTGAGATGAGGATACTGGCTTGCTTTTCTTAGGAGTAAGCCAAGCAAGTCTTTATCTTTATCTTTAATGATGAGCCGCATTGATTCCAATGCTTTCTTTGCCAGTTCTATTGCTTGGAGTAGATAGTTAGGCTATCTACTCCAAGCAATAGAACTGGCAAAGAAAGCATTGGATCCCAAAAATCCTCAAGTACAAGTACTTGCTGCACTTCCTGAGAAAGAAGTCGTCTTGGTATTGGATCCGCTCTTCTGTTAGCATCACTTTGAAAGTCTTACCTAAACTCTTCCGACGGAACGGGGTCCGGGCCCCTCACTGGAGGCACTGGTGAACTATACGCAACTGGAGGCACTGGTGATATCATGCCCCACGAGTGAGTTGCCAAGTACCCCCTAGGAGGGCTGTCTACCACAAGATCGAGTTGGAGCCTGGAGCCAAACCCCCTTACTTAGACTGGGGCTGGGTTTTGCAGATGGCCCCCCCAAAACGAGACGAGGCAGCAAGCGCTGCGGGCGGAGCAGGAAGACCTAATTGTGCGTGCTGTCACCCGCGGTCCCCGGGGAGACTAGAATAGAAGAGTCCGTCGACTCTTTTTAGTTTTAGAAGGTTTAAATTAAATAAGTGTCTGGAGACATTTGTTTTCATGTCTGGTGTTCTTTGTCTTTTTTTAGTGTAGATCTACTCCGGTGCCTACTGGAGATAGACTCCTATCTATGCTAACTTTCTTTGTTTTGTTTTATTTGTTATGTTCCCGGGAAAAGGAGTGGAAAAAGACCTAACTTGACGTAACCCGGACATGAAATCCCTGTACTTATAACCCAGAGCTTCTTGCTTGAACGCTTGCTTGAAAGAATAAGGTGTTTGATCCTGAAATGCCGCACCCTTATTCGCAATTATTCCTTAGCCTCGTCATGCCCAGCGGATCCAATAGAAAAGCGGTGACCTTTCTTTGGAGACTGGAACTGAATAATCGATTTCTGGGTGGCTTGCCTACCTTTACCACCTGTAGTCACATCACCTAGGGCACATAAAGAATTGCATGACCCGGAGAGGAGACCCACGCTAGCTCCTTGACTACAAACCTAGTACCGCCCCGATCCGACCGTAGCCGACCTGTACGTGTACGCTTTTCTTCCCTTAGCTCTCATAAATGCCCGCTAGCTTGACGAGAAAACCAAAGCTTCTTGATAGCTGGCGGAAAGGAAGTGTGCTCTCACACTCGTACCGACCTGTACAACTACCTTTCCAAACCCTGAAAACAACCTGGGCAACCAGAGCGCCCACCAATATTAACTACTGGTACCGTATAGATGATAAAGGGCATTTGACCAAGCTCATAACTGCCAAGCAGACGCCTTGATTTAATATTTAATAGAAATAGAAAGAGGCGCACTTTTCCTTTAACTAAGGGGAGGGGAGAACACGACTGAACTATGAATAGGCGTAACGAGTAGAAAACCTCGGAAAGAAAGAGAGCTGCAATGCAAATGGGCGTAATGACATGAGAGTTCATAGGAAGCACCACATATTCCGGCGGAGGTAACGCCCCGGGTTTGTATGAAACCTGACTCTTTCGATAGACTGAAATAGCCGAGGCGCTTTGCAAAAGATGAGAGAGGCAGAGGCTTGTCTCGGATAAAGAGATGCCCCTCTTTTTTGCTCTGTATTGAATACCAGGGAGGATCAATCACCTGAATAAACCTTACCTCTGCTCACAGTCGGGGTAGATGTCTAACCAGGAAGAGATATACATGGCAACTATGATAAGCTTCTGCTGGTCTCGACTCAATTCCCTTCCTGAATCCCGATCTGTTGGGCGATTCGAGCGAGTAGGCCCCGGCGGAGCCCGCAGCCTTTCATTAAGCCGCCCTCAACATCTGAGATACCGAATCCAAGTGATCGCCTCTGCAGGTCTATCATCCGCTTCCCTGGCTGCATGCCTGCCTTATCTCTCTCTCGCTCTCCATTCAACTACCAGACAAGCAAGGACACTCGGAGGAAGGAAATCAAGTACTTACCTTCTTCTCCCTATGGTCGAGCCAGCCTAACTTCGGTATGAAAAAAGGAGTTCCGCCAATGTGCGGATTGGAAGTCTATTGGAAGTGTTAAGCATATAGCTAGCGCACTTGTCTTGTAGTCGGCAATCCACCTAAGAGCTGGAACCTACTTAGGAACGTTGGGCTTTTCAACGCTTAAGGCTGGCCAACAAGGTACCATGGTTCTACTATGCCACGGGGGTGACCTACCTAAACAAGTCATTTTTGGACTCAGTATGTTTGGGCACTCCGGGCCCTGGTTGGTCGATCTTTACACTTGAAAGAAGCGCAGCAACTATTACGTACGCAATAACAAGATGAAACTATAAATTGAATCATTTGGGCACACAAGGTCAGCCACCTTGCCTGGACTGGAGGTGTACGATCTATACTTTTTGAATTATTTAATTACTTCAATTGAGTCGGGCAAAGAGTAAGGAATCACCCCATCTTTAGAAAAAGGGGGGAAAGTGGAACTCAAATGGCCCGATCCGACTACAATGGGAGAGGGAGTCAAACAACCGGAACTACTGGAAGCTACTATTAAGGAGGAGTCAGTCACACCATCGATTCCAGGTGCTTTAAAGCAAGTACACCATAATTCCTAGAAAAGTGTTTCATATATTAGCTCGTCTTATGATGAATCCATTTGACTGATGATCAAACTACCGGCTCACTACGTACCTACTTTGATGTTTCGTCGGTCTTTTTTTTCCCCTTCCCTTGAAGCGTACACGAGTTTATGTACTTACTTAATAACGAGTAGGTTTCCTTCCCGGGAAAAGGAGTGGAAAAAGACCTAACTTGACGTAACCCGGACATGAAATCCCTGTACTTATAACCCAGAGCTTCTTGCTTGAACGCTTGCTTGAAAGAATAAGGTGTTTGATCCTGAAATGCCGCACCCTTATTCGCAATTATTCCTTAGCCTCGTCATGCCCAGCGGATCCAATAGAAAAGCGGTGACCTTTCTTTGGAGACTGGAACTGAATAATCGATTTCTGGGTGGCTTGCCTACCTTTACCACCTGTAGTCACATCACCTAGGGCACATAAAGAATTGCATGACCCGGAGAGGAGACCCACGCTAGCGGACCAAACCCAGTTAGTAGGGTTCCTTGTCTTCCTTCGGACTAAAGCCCACTTTAAATTATCTAGAATTTTCATTTTTATAGATAGGGGGCACCCGAGCAAGAAAAACAAACCCATTTTTGAACCGGGGAGGAGGTTGAGTTCTCTCTTATCTTATATACATAGTCACAACATTCACTGAAGATGTTGCTTTCAAGGTCGAGGACAGAACGCCGGAAGGGGAGCGGTTCCACACGTTCCACTATTTACTGCGGCACACACGGACTCTCTGCAACCAATCAATATCTGACGGGGTGGGAAGGATATTTAAAATAAAAATAAATTATTATCAGTAACTTTTGAATTTAAACTTTTTTAAACTCAAATTTATTTTATTTTATTTAATAAATGAGATAATCCTATTATCTCACTATTTAAAATAAAATATCAACTATCACCCTCCTCTTATGACTAATTACATAATTAAATAATCTTATTATTTAATTGTCATAATTGCCATTATTTAATTAATTGAATAATCACATAACTCAATTACTCCTGACACGTGTCACTTACGTGACCCTATTAATTGGATCATCAATTAATTATACGTGACCCTTGTTACCTAAATGGATCGGGCTAGTAAGGGGACCTAATGGACCCACAGTATTTTGAGCTCCGGTAATCCTCGAAATCATTAATTAAACTCTTTAATTAATATTCCTTGATTATCAACTCCGGTGCTATTCCACTAAAAACTCGAAGCTACATTCTCTCAACTGTAGTCGCTTTTACACAGACCAATATCACTCGGTGGCCATCGATATAGCTATTACATATGGTGTGACCCTCCACGGTAGTTCATAATTAGAGCTGGGTCATAATGTTTGTTATACCCCTCTAATTACATATATCTTTTAAGCACTGTTGATTCTCTAATGAACAATAAATCCTGTTTCCTCACGGAATCAGGAGAGCCCTCATATTGTTCAAGTCCCGAATCAACCCTTAAGGGAACTACTCTCTACTTCTCACAAGAAGGAGTGGATTCCACTATTGTGTACAAACCTTCACAGCCATAAATCAAACCATAATTCCAACATACGGAGAATATTGATCTGGAATAATCATCCGACCTCACCCATGGTATATCAAAAATCACGATCTAACCTGAAGGAGTTGATAAGACACTCAGAATTGAGATCATGCACATATAGCCATCATAAGTTGATGTATATGAATCTCATCGATAAACAGATTTTGTTGAGAGATTCATATATATCATGGCCCAGTCCTATATGATCACATTATACAAGGTGCCTCCATTCCCATATCTCCATATGAATGATTCAAGATAGAATCATCGTACAATACAGAATGGACCACGACTATAGATTAACTACAAATAAAGTACTCAGCTTTATTTGCTATCTATGGACTCTTTAGATTGCGCATCTCTTACTATATCCATCTGTATATGACAATCATATACACAGTACGAGATTACATCCGGCAATCTAAGATGTCATAATGCACAAGTTTATATAATATAAATGATACAATAAGAATAAATTGAACTCTTCTTTTATTTATTTATAAAAAAAAACATTTACAAATTACATTTTTAGGGCAAAAACCCCAACAATCGAACTCATTGATGATACGGAATGCTCTTAAATTCGAAGTATTGTTCGGCCTTGTAAATCCATCCATTCAGATCATTGTAAATCCATCCAGTCGAATCATTCCCTCGAAAGGTGGGAAAATTCAGCTTGAGATGGGCTTGGTTGCGATTATACATTATATTGGAGGAATTTTGGTGTGGTGGGGAAGTGGTGTTGTTAGACGTTTCTCCTAGAGCGAATGGGTTAACGTTAGGGGGTGGCAGGTTGGTGGAGGAATTGATGCGGATGGCTTGTAGCTCGGTGACGACAGTTTGAGGGGTAGAACTTAGCTGATTGTAGTTGTTGGTCAAGGTGTCAAAACTCGTCTCATGTCTATAAAGTATTTCGACCACTTCACTGCGGGATTCAGTATTCGATTTCCCCGGGCATCCATAACGAAACCAGTCTCTGATACCAAATTGATAAGTAATTTGTAGAAAGTGATTAGAAAATAAGAAAATAAGAAACAAGAGAAGAGCTTTGTTCAATATATGAGATCCTATTAACAGTTGTTGTTACTCATACATAGAGAAGTTCCAGCATAAAACAAGGAACAAATAAGGAATTCACGAGCTGTTCTCAACAGCCAACCTAGCACGATAACAACAATGCAACTTTGAAGGGAAATCAAGAACATGGTTGTTATTTCCAACAATTATATTCCTAACAACTAATTTATTCAACAACCAACTAACTCAACTTGATTAAGTCCACCATAGTCCCCTGTATGCACGACCATCCCTACTTCCATATGGTAAGCGTGTACGGCATGTAACACAATTTATGATGTGAACCCGTAAGGTTATATAACCCCCAAACCCACACTCAATTTATTTTTACGCCCAAGAACTCCCCAAAGCAGATTCTTCACCTTTCTAGACCCGATGAATACTCAATCCACGAACCCGGAAGTATAAACATTCAAGAACGCCACAAAGGAAGCCTTCCTTTGATAAGTTCAGTAGTTCTATCAAGATCAAGTAAGTGAAACAAAATTTCACTCAAGTTTTGTATTAATTGATTAATGGTTCATAAAATGACATACAAATGAGTTTAAGTAGAAAATAAAATGACTTGGAACAACCCTCTAAGCATGGGAAACAAAAATAAGTAAATGAAGGTGTGATTTTGTTGACTAGGAAGTTTTGAACTAAAAAAAAAAACGTGCAACACAATTGTCAAAGGAAGATAACACAATTGTCAAAGTAAGACAACAATATTGTCAAATGGATTGAATCTGGTGACAATGAAATGCCGACCATATCTTTTTCGTGAGACCTCCTATTGATCTGATTCCAAGTTTGAATTTGAAGATAAGATCATAATCTTTGAAAAGTCTTACTCACACGCCTCTAGAAACCTAACCAATTAAAAGTTATGATGTCTCAAAATTACCCACGAATCAGATTGCATCCTCCTTAACTTGAATTATATTCACTAAGGCCAATCAGATTACTCTAGCCTTTAATGCACTCTCATTTGACTTTCTTGAACTTGAATCATGCTTAATAAGGCTTGGATTCGTTCATCGCCTTCAATGGGCCTCCTTGAATATGCCTGAACCCAAATCCCTTAAATTAGCCCACTCAACGCATTTTTGAATTTCTTGGCACGTGCTCTTGTAATCAGCCCAATGGGAACTTGGATTGGATCCGCATTCCATGCCCTTGTGCTAGACAAGTCTTTATCAATTTACCTACTTGGATAGTCCAATAAAAAATTTATATGAATTATAAAAACTTAATTTTTTTTTAAAATACTGAAAGGGATTATAAAAATAAAAATATGATAAAATTCATTAAAAAATAAAAACAAATATAATTTTTTAAAAAAATCTTAAATGTAGCGTCATTTATTAAAAATAAAATTTAAAATTAAATACTTATAAAACTCAAAATTTAATTAATAAAACTAAAATGTTAAAATATTATATGTACATATTTTATAGTATATTATATAAATATATATACATTATATATATATATATATATATTATAAAAATATAATATAATAACAAAATTACAATATATACATTTATTATTATAATATTATTAAAATATATATAATAATAGAACTAAAATATATATATATATATATATATAAAATAATATAACTACAATATATATATATACACATTTATTATATATATATGTGTATGTTTTAAATTAATAAATTTTGAATTTTATAAGTATTTAATTTTAAATTTTATTTATTTTTAATAATAATATTACTTTTAAGATTTTTTTTAATTTTTTAATATTTTTATAATTAATTTTTAATAAATTTTATCATATTTATTTTTATTTAATCTTTTTTAAAAAAATTTAAGTTTTTATAACACATCAATTTCTTATTGGACTACCCAAATAAAATTGTTAATATGTAAAAAAATTGGAGAATAAAAGTGTCATTTTAATTTAATCATTTAATAGAAAAAAATGTAAAATGATCAACTTATATTTTCTGTCAGATTTGATCGTCAAAATTTTGGTTATAGGGATTAAATTGATGTATTTTGAAAAAGATAGGAACGACGAGAATTAAAAAAAAGTAAAAACAGGACAAAAATTAATATTTTTAAATAAGTTAGGAAACAAATTAATAATTATATAAGAGGAGAAATTTGTTTTGGTCCCTCTCGTTTATCGAATTATTATTTTTTAATTGATATTTTATTTTTTAGTTCGCATGCTCTCTAACTTTTTAAAAGTCCATCATTTTAGTCTTTATGACCAAATTTTTAATAATCAAATATGACAAATTTTTAACCATAATTTTAAATGATTAAGTTAAAAATATAATTTTACTCTTTATTTTTTAAACTTTAACAAATTAACCTTATCTTGTACATCTAATAAGAAGGTAACACGTGTCAACAAAAAAAAAAAAATACAAAATACAAAAAATTTTATAAAAAATGTTCTTAAATATTAAAAATAAATTAATAATTAATTAACCCTAAAATTAAAATCCTTTAAAAAAAATAAAAAATCAGTACAATAATAACTAATTTTTGAAAATTTAATATTTCAAAATAACATTTTAAATTAATATTAAAATATAAAAATAAATTTTATATATAAAAATAAATTTTATATATAAAAATAAATTATAATAAATAATAAATAAAAAATATTTAAAAATATTTTTTATAAAAATATTAGGAGAGGAGACATTATTATTTTTAAAAAATTATAAATTTTTAGTTATTGTTTTTAAAAGAAAATAAATTATTAAAAGTAATTTTTAATAATTATTTTTTCTATTTTATTTTTTTTCAATTTTTATTATTTTATTTTTAGAATTAATTTTTATTTAATAATTTATTTATTTATTTTTTAACTTTAATTTTTATTTTTTTGTGTCCAAAGACTGAAATATCCCTTACATTATTAAGTTTAACTAACTGTTAACTAATAGAAGAACTAAATTGATGAATTTTTAAAAAGTTTGAGACCACACAAACTAAAAAAGACAATATCAATTAAAAAGTAATAATTTAGAAAAAATTAAGGATCAAAATAATTTTTATTGATATTAAGTTGTAGTTAAAATAAAATTACGGTTTTCTTATTAAGATATTTAATTGTAATTTATATTTTTTATTTATTTATTTTTAAAATTTAGGGATAATTGCAATGAAGTACCCTGACGTTTGGCTATATTGCAATGAAATCGTGAGTTTAGCCTTAATTGCATGTTAGTACCCTTGACCAAGTTAACCGGTATGTTGACTTTGACTTGTTTGGTAAAAAGACAAAATTGCCCCTGGTTTAAAAAAAATAAATTAAATAAAAATTTTAAAAAATTTTAAAAATTAAAAATTTAAAAAATGGATCTCCACCGTTCATCAATCTTGATGGACGGTGGAGATACATTTTTTAAATTTTTAATTTTTAAAATTTTTTAAAATATAAAATAAAAATTTAAAACTAAATAATTAAAAAAATATTTTATATAAAAAAAAAATTAGTGTTCTTGGTGGAGATCCAGATTGGATCTCCACCGTCCATCAACATTGATGGACGGTGGAGATCCAATCTGGATCTCCACCAAGAACATCAAGAACAAAAAAAAAAAAAAAAAAAAATTGTTCAAACGCGAACCCAGATCTGCTGGGTTCGAACGCGAACCCAGCAGCTGGGTTCGAACGCGAACCCAGCAGCTGGGTTCGAAGTCGAACCCAGCAGCTGGGTTCGAACGCGAACCCAGCTGTTGGGTTCGAAGGCGAACCCAGTTCTGGGTTCGAAGGCGAACCCAGTTCTGGGTTCGACTTCGAACCCAGATTCTGGGTTCGAAGTCGAACCCAGAAATCTGGGTTCGAAGTCGAACCCAGAACTGGGTTCGCCTTCGAACCCAGCTGCTGGGTTCGAACGCGAACCCAGATCTGGGTTCGCGTTTGAACAATTTTTTTTTTTTTTTTTTGTTCTTGATGTTCTTGGTGGAGATCCAGATTGGATCTCCACCGTCCATCAATGTTGATGGACGGTGGAGATCCAATCTGGATCTCCACCAAGAACACTAATTTTTTTTTTATATAAAATATATTTTTAATTTTTTTTAATTATTTAGTTTTAAATTTTTATTTTATATTTTAAATGTATCTCCACCGTCCATCAAGATTGATGGACGGTGGAGATCCATTTTTTAAATTTTTAATTTTTAAATTTTTTTTAAATTTTTATTTAATTTATTTTTTTTAAACCAGGGGCAATTTTGTCTTTTTACCAAAAAAGTCAAAGTCAACATACCGGTCAACTTGGTCAAGGGTACTAACATGCAATTAAGGCTAAACTCACGATTTCATTGCAATATAGCCAAACGTCAGGTACTTCATTGCAATTATCCCTAAAATTTAGGTACAAAGCTGGTAAAAGATGTAAAATTGGTAAATGAAAAGGAATTAGATGGGAATTATAATAAAACTGAAATCCTATCTAGGGTTTGAAAGGGCGCATATAAGAATCACTTGATTATAAGTAACTTCTTTGCTGCTTTTCTCTCACTCTCTCTCGTCTCTGCCTCATATTTTCTTTGTTGTGAAGAATCATCAACAATGGCCATCACTTTCACAGATCTGCACGCTGAATCAGGACTCAAGTCCCTGGATCAGCATCTTTCTGGCAAATCTTACATCTCTGGGTGCGTAAATTTATTAATATTTAGAATTAAATTGACTTGAATTGAACTGAACTGAACTGAACTGTTGCGTTTGTTGTTTCAGAGATCAGCTGAGTAAGGATGACATCAAGGTATACGCTGCCGTTTCGGAGAAACCCGGTGCTGCTTTTCCCAACGCCAGCAAGTGGTACGACTTTTTGTCTTCTCAGCTCGCAGCAAGGTTTGTTTCTTTTTTTCTGACTTGTTATTTGGTATTTGCTGATATGGACCTTCTAATACCCTTTCTTTGTTTTTTTTTTCCCTTTGTTTTTACATTTTGTTTTTATGTTATTGTAATTGACATTGTTATTTGGTATTTGCTTATATGGACCTCTGCTTGCGATTCCCTTTGTTTTTTTTTATAGTTTTTTTTTTATATTATTGTAATTGTCATTGTCATTGTTATTTGGCATTGTGCTTGTATGGACCTCTACCTCTGATACCCTTCGTTTTTTTTTTTAAATTTTTTTTTTTATGTTATTCTAATTGTCATTATTATTTGGTATTTGCTGATATGGACCTCTGCTTCTGGTACCCTTTGTTTTTTTTTTTTTTTTTGTAATTGGCATTGTTATTTGGTATTTGCTTATTTGCACCTCTGCTTCTGGTACCCTCTGTTTTTTTTTTTAATGTTATTGTAATTGGCATTGTTATTTGGTAGGTTGCTTATATGGACTTCCGTTTGTGATACCCTTTGTTTTTATTTATTTATTATTATTGTAATTGGCATTGTTATTTTGATATTTGCTTATATTGACCCCTTTTTGTTATTGTAATTGGCAGCTTCCCTGGTAAAGCTGTTGGTGTGAGAGTCGGTAGCAAAGCTGCTGCTGTAGAAGCTGCACCCGCTAAGGTCTTTAGTGTTCTGAGCAAGAATGCTCCCATTCGAAGAATTCTTCTAAAACCAACTCTTAACTTTTGTTTTGCTTTTAATTTATGACAGGATACCCCCGCTGGAGATGACGATGACGATTTGGATCTCTTTGGAGATGAGACGGAAGAAGAAAAGAAGGCAGCCGAGGAGAGGGAGGCAGCTAAAAAGAAACCTTCCAAGAAAGAGAGTAAGATTTCCATGTTGCTATATAATATGTATATATATATATATAAATTTTTCTAAAAATTGAAGAAATCTTAAAATAAGATTTCAAATTTTCTATGTCTCTTTGACGTCTTTTGCCTAGCGTTTTGCTGTTGACACTGCATTCTGTTCCCAGATTTTTCCTAGTGTGTGCTATAATATTGTATTGTTATGACATATTATTAGGTGGGAAGTCCTCTGTACTGTTGGATGTGAAGCCTTGGGATGATGAGACTGACATGAAGAAGCTGGAAGAGGCTGTTAGGAGTGTGGAGATGCCTGGTCTCTTTTGGGGAGCATGTATGTTTCCATTTAGTGTATTAATATATATATATATATATATATATACACGTATCTATTTTTGTTTCCTTCTTTATCTGAAATAATTATTAATTTTTTTTATTATATCACAGCAAAACTGGTTGCAGTTGGTTATGGGATTAAGAAGTTGCAGATCATGCTTACAATTGTTGATGACCTTGTTTCGGTTGATACACTTATAGAGGACTATCTCACAGCTGAGCCTCGCAATGAATATATCCAGAGTTGTGACATTGTTGCCTTTAACAAAATTTAGGTAACTTTTATTGCTCATTTATTTTGTTTGAGAAAATGAACATTTAATTTTCCACCGTTACACAATTCATGCTTTGTATGTGGATGTTTTTGTTATTTTAACAAATATGAGCCTGCAAGACTTGTTCTAGTTTACATTATTCTTGAATTGGAATATAGATAGATAGAACAACATCATGATTAGTGAAAATTGTTGATTATTTGTGAAAGAATGATATATCCTGAGCCTCCCATTACAAGGGAAAGGGTAATCCTTCCTCCGGGAACAAGTTTCTGTGATTTCACAGATGGGGATGAATTGGAGTACCTATCTGACCAACTCATTGCAGCCGGAAGAATTCCAAACAGCACCAACACTAACCACAAAACATGAAACAAAGGAACAATTCAGATCCATAAATCATTGTTATTTATATAAAATCAAATTTGGAACAATTGTGATACCTCCATATGTTCCAGCAAAATCCAAGGCTTTGAAAAATATTTCTGGATCTATCAATGATAGTAGCAATGGTGGGATCAAAGTCAAGAGGTATGACTGAGGACTGTTCTCACCAGCAGGGAGTTTTAGCACTAGATATTTACAAAATCAATTAAACAAGTAGTTAGCAATGTGAGGCCATGATAATATGCATTGCTTGAATTATAATCCATTTTCTCAACAATATGCAAAATCAATTATAATCCATTTTCTCAACAATATGCATAATATGCAAAGGTAACAGATTTTCAGTATTACAACCACAATAGTGTTCCAATATATTATGCCTTGTTATAAAAAGCTGATTATGTAAGTTTTATTCAACTTATTTATCGAGGTATAACCTAAATATAGGCAATGTAAGTTTTTTTTTTTTTTTTAAAGAACGTATAACACTGAATTCTTTTGAGGTTTGTTGAATTATATTCGAAATGAAAGTTTTACACATGTTCAGTTTAAAAAAAAAAGCGAGAGTCATTATGGATCGTGAACTAGGGTAGTCTTGAACTTATTTTTTAACGATTTAGCTTAAAGCTAGAGGAGTCGAATGTAAATTTTTATAAATTTTAATTTTAAATATAATTTAACAAACCTTAGATAGATTCGATGTTATTTATTCTTTTGATCTTGCTTATATGGAGAGGCTTTTAACAATATTTTCAAAAATTAGAAACCGTTGGAATTTGCTTGTGTAGATTGTGGTTAGGGAAAAGTTAAATAGAATTCATTTCAGTCAGCGGCCCTAAAATGTCATACACTGTAAATGAAAGATTTGCATTCAAAATCCAATGTTCTAGGAAAGGTTTAAGAAAAAGGTTCAAAATTCAAACACTTAACTAAAAGTTAATATAGTAGAAAATATATTTTCTTGGTAATTTAAGAAAACCTAATGTTTAAACATTAACAGAGAAAACATGATCACAAAAACACAACTGCCTTCCCCTGCCGCTGATTTCCTTGTATCAATGAGCCATTTTGTTAAAGTAATGCAAGAAACTAGCAAAGTGAAAACGAAGAAAAGCAAAAAAAAAAAAGGGCTATTATAGACATGGAGGATCACTTACAGTCAACGAGAAAGTCGGAGAGGCCCAAAACAAATCCAATGTAAGATGTTGCAATTGCAAGAAATGAAAACAACTCAATTATTGGCTGCATAACAAAAGATGACAGTGTAAGAATGATCAAATAAGACTGAACTTATCTTAGTTTTTTAAATTACATTCAGAATTAAAGTTTGTAAAAACTTACATTGAACTCCCATATTATTAAGTTTGACCATTAAACAGTAGGATTGACCTTAAAAAAAAAGTAGTAAAAGAATCAAGAGATCCATAGTTGATCACCGTAGATCTACCATGAATTGTGAATCAGGGAAGATTCGAACCTATTTTTCAACGGTCAAACCTAATGCCAAGAGAGTTCAGTGTAAGTTTATGCAAACTTTTGATTTCGAATGTAATTTAATAAATCTCAAGTAGATTCAATGTTATTTATTCTTGTAAGAATACACTATTAGCATGTCATTTTGAAGTTTGGCATTGACAATCTAAGAATTCGTTAAAAGATATTTACGCCAACAAGTCCGTTGGAAGATCGCAATTGTTGCAAGGGGTCTATGATCTGATCCGAGCTCATCTCATGACCTGTAATAGATCCTAGAATAACAGCATTCCAGACAAGAAATAAACCAAGCGGTATGGATGTACCCAAAACAATTGCAGTCCTGGAAAGTGAAAGGGGAAAAACACAACACTTGTTATGGGATATTAAATACATAACGTCCATAGTTTCTGGCAGGCTAAGCATAAATGGAAAGAATAAAAAGTACTAACTTTGTAACTATGTCCATGAATTTGTGTAATCAGCAGTCTAGCGCATGGCAAACAAAGTCCATGAATTTTAAAAGAATGCTGAAAAGATTGAGCTTATTAACTTGATAATCCAAATTATTTTAGTAGCAAACAAGGTGAGATGATAACAAGCCTAGTGTGATGATGATAATAAGCTAAGATAATTGATAATTCATTACATCTAAATATCCCTCACCTCACTTTTGACAGGTTTCCTTCCAGAGTGGTACAAAGAACAGGTACTACATTCTGAAGAAAGCAGATATAACATGTTATGACTGTCTTAAATATTGAATCAATGCAGATTGGTGCGTTCTGATGATGTTACCTGGTAAACAAATGAAAGTGCAATTATAGGTATACTCATAGGAACGGCTTCAAAGTTGGCTTTCAGAAGAGCGTTCAATTGTACGTCTCCGGAGGCAACTACCTAAGACAGAAAAACTTAACTTCTCTATGTTGTAATATGCCATAATAAGTAAAGTAAACAAAATTCTATATATGAACTAAAAAGAATTATATCATTTATATTAAACACATCCCCCAACAAACAATGTTGGTTTGTTTGGCACTCTCATAAATAATGGAACAGCAATATACTCAAAGTTTGTTTGTTACTCAATCCTTATAGGGCTGTAAATCCACAACAATGCTAGAGAAAAATGACATTTGAAATTATATAGTTTATGAAGAGATTAAAATTACCACAAGAGCTGTGAATGAAATGATGATTCCGAGTACTAGAGCCCCATTAACGGCACCAATAATGCGCTGGCTGCATTCAGGTTTTTGTTGAAAGCAAATTTAGTTCATTAATGCATTGATTCACTATGTGTGAGTTGTGCGTGCACGCGCGTGAGAGAGAGAGAGAGGTATGTATTTACATGGTGAAGCAATACATAATTCAGCTATAATCTGTAAAAACTACACATTTCATAGATAGACCAAAGCTTTCTATCACTTGCATAGCACAGAGTCTGCATTATAAAGTAGAAAGTTGAGCCAATTATGACAAGAAGTTAGAACTAAATGTAGTACAGCTACCGGTGTTATAGTATAGTCATAAAGGCATCATCCAGGTGGGACTAGGTCTTGAATTCAAAACTTTGACATTCTACAATAAAAGGGTAAACAAATGCAATAGAGCCCACAAACATTTTAAGGCGCAGGAAGCGGGTGGGAGATGGAGAATGGTATTTAAAAATTATCAAGTAACATTCTAAGTAAGATAACATCGAGGGACTGTCTTATACTAAAAAAACATAGCACTTTGGAAAGGTACAACTCAGCATGAATGAGCTGTGTCATGCACGCGCCTTGCCTAGGGCGGTCTATTTCAGAAAAAGAGAACACAAAAGGGAATTTTGTGCATGCCAAAAAGCCTTGGCTCTTTTGTTTTAAATGTCTCTACTAGCAGCTGAACGACTCTTAGTTTGAGGGATACTTCACTTTCATGTATAAATAGTTAAATACTTAAAACCCTTGATTCATTTTTCCCCAAGTACCATCTCTCAATCTCTCAATTTTGCATCGCTCATTTCTCATCCTATCTATGCTGCCATTTGTTATTTGATTTGAGCATATAATATTTCTCACGGGTTGATGCTTGTTCAATTCTCATTCTCTTTACAACTGCATCTAAAATCTGTTATCTGAGAATGTTGATATTTGTCAAGTGTTGAAATATCTCTACTATTTTGGAATTTAATACAACAATTATTAACTCTTCATTAGTAGTTCAACTTTCATTGTTTTTTTTTTCACTTATCAGTGATTTATTATTATTCACAAGTCTCTATATAACTATCAAATTAAATTAATAGATAGACACTAGTATCTAAAAGTTGAGAAATGGGTATGCTGAATTAAATTGAATTCAATAATTATAGTCCCATTCCTGGTCCATCAACCATAAAAGTTCATGCCTACAGCCTAAATATGCTTGGTTTATCGTATTCAAGAAAAAAGAAAACAAGAATAAAAAACTAACCTTCCAAAGTAGCATAAGCCTCCTAGAACCAATGAAAACAAGGTGGCACTCTCCCATCTGTAATCATAATGCCATACATCAAAACCTAAAAACATACAAAAGTACATGAAATACAATCCGCAAAATACTATCCTGGGACTAAAAATTTGAAAGGCACATAACAACATTAGAATTATTGTTCATACAATGGAATGCCGAGAAAATTTGCCAAAATATCTGAAGATCGAGCTACATAGGCAACGAGAAGGGCGTAATGTATAAATATGTATGACCAGCTGCAAGTAAATAGCAAACTATCATAGTTTGACAAAATAATATGCATAAAATTATACAAAGCAATAATAGAGGGCCAGAACTCTTTAACTTGTGGGTCTTCACATTTTTAAGTGTGAATATCAACCATATGCACGTAGGTAATGTAGTTCAAATGTTTATTTAACCTTTATTTCAAAACCACAATACAGTTATAAGAAAAGTCATAGATCTTATTGAATTTATATATAATAGAATTAACTTTAATGAACAGAAGGGAATAGAACATCAAATCATTATAGGTATCACTGTGTTCGATAATTGTGGAGTCAACATTTAATTCATGATGACCAATTAAATACATTTCCAAAGTTTGGCACTACAAGGAAATGGTGAAATGCGTACAGCACATGATATAACACAAAAGATGCAATGTTTATTAGCTTTGACAAAAGAATTTACAGAAAATATTATTGAATGAGAAAGCATTTTGTAAAGCAACTCTTGAGACCGTAAGAAGATCTAGGAGGCTTGCGGGTGAAGAAACGAGTTTTGCGGGAGAAAAAATAAATTGGCTGGAGAATAAGCAACCAGTGGGTGCGGCGACCCACTGGCGTGATCCACGGTCGCGACCAAAGGCCGCCATACCCACTGATCGTGTGGGTGAAATTTTGAAAAACATGACAATGAGTGCAGCAACCCACTGGCGCGACCGACCAGCGGTTGCCATCTGTCTAGGATGATATGTTGTGGGAAGAAAAAGGGAAAAGGGGTCAGTGAGTGGCACGACCTGGGTCGCGATTCACACCAATGCGGCAGATTCTTTAGTCCTGTTTGGCACAGATTTATTTCCTAAGTTTTGGTTATTTGTTTCCTATCTTATTTGCTATTGTTTTCCTCTTATAATTAAACTTTATTTCCTAGTTTAATAATTGTTAAGACTTAGTTAGTATAAATAGTGATTGTTCATTAGTTTGTAATCATCTATTCATTATCAATAAACTTGAGTCTTTCTCTATTTCGACTTTTCTAAGGTTAGGCTAGTTCTAAGGCTAATAACCTAGATCTAGATTAATCGGCTGTTCTTGGGATTTCATATTCGAGGATTGTTTGGGCTAGAGCAAGGGCTAATTAACTCGCATTCTAGAGAGTCGGTGATCCCTAATTAAGGTGATCTAACTCAAATCTATCGTGTGTGTGAGTTGATTGTGGTGCAAGTTAGGGTTTATTGTTAGATCTATACCTAGGTCCTCAACAATTTGGTGCTTTCGTTGAGAGATTTTTAGGATTCTTCAGGGAGTCAGTCAGCGGCTACAAAAAAAAAATTGAATAGTCATGGCAAACAGAGATGAATCAGGGAGTGGGTCGCAGTCCAACAAGCAACGGTTGGAAGCCTTAGAAGAGAATCAAGATCAGATTTTTAAGTCTCTAGCAGAGTTGACCACATCCTTAGCGCTTACGGCTAGGAGCAATCAAGAGCCCCTTGAAAGAATTGAACGTCGACTGGCTGAAAATAAGGAAAGAGAACCGATCGATAAACAGACTCATGGGGAAGAACGGCGATCACAAGGCTCCAGGCATGGGGCTGGAATTTCTGTTATTTTCACCCTTGGTTTGTTGCCATAAGAGCATACCATCTACTATGAAAAGGTCCAATCTTTCATCTTGTGCCTAAGGAATTCTTTTCATTACAAATGGCAAAGCATCATTCTACATCAGGAAGACAGTAACTATCTGGTCATTAACTCAGAAGTAAATAGTTCTCAAAGTAAAGGAAGGTCTTCATCTAAATGTGATTCTAGACTAATGTGAATTGTTCTTACTAGTAATCATGATGGTCACTCACTCGCCAAGGAAAAAAGAAACCAGAATGAATATCGTGATCGAACTCAACAAACTTAATCAAACCCAAACAATAGCTTTCATCAACTATTCAAAGCTCCATTACATCTTACCAGGCAATATTAGTTCTGTAAATCTACCATGGGACGGTATCATAAAAGGATGTTTCACACTATCATCCAAATCTTATTTTCTAAGAAAATCTTAAAGAATTAGATGTTAACAGTTTACTTTATATCAGAATTTTTTCTCCTTGCCAAAAACAACTAATTTCAGCCAAAACCTCTCAATCTTTGTAGTAATTTCTGCAAACAATTCTTTTTTTAAAATTTTACAAGTAATATTTTTACAGCACTGTTCCTTGGTAACTGGACAATGTTTATTTAGTTAGATAGATGTAACCCCTCACTTTTCTGAGTGTATTGTGGCTTCAACATGTAGGAAAGACAATGATCGGTACCAAGTTTATTGTGCTCGCACTAAGCCAAATTCTAAGGTACCAGGCAGTTGCATGATATCTTGAAAAAGTAAACAGTGAGAAGAATATTTTATTATAAAACAAAAGAAAAAATTACTTTGCCTCAAAAAATAAATATAAATTTCTCAATGAATATTTACGTTATCATCAAGCAAAACCCTAAAATAGACCATAAAAAATAAATTACTATCAACCCTACCATGTAATTTGAACTCCAACTGTTCCCAGAGTTCTCATGGCCATTGATACCTGAAAACAGCCACAGGAAAACAAACTTTCATCAAATATTATAAATTGAAGTTAAAAACTACAAAAATTTGTGCTTGTTAGTAATAAACTCTAAGCTGAAACCGTTTTTGTAATTTTACTTCATAATGGAAAATTCATCATAGATGACATCAGGGAGCTATCAGGGATAAAGCTTCAGTAAACTCGCAAATCAGGTTTTCTTGCATGCCAAAATAAATGCGTTTCTTTTATTTTAACATCAAGTCTAACTGGTAGACGATACATGCTTATCTGTACAAATTTCATTGCAGGACAAAATGAAGCAGGGTTTTCTTTTTCCTCTCTCTTTTTGCTCAGTAAAAAAGCGACTTCTCACTGAATCTAATGGGATTATTCATGTAACCTGTGCATGATGCCTTCATGGTTTGAGAAATTTCTAGTCCATAAATGATAGGCTTTGAAAAAGAAGAATATTGTAGGTCATAATAGATGGTGCTAGACCAACTGCATGAACCTTACCATGGTCTAAATCATAGTTTTCAAGGCATGATCCTATGCCATACAAATTCGGTAGTCAGTAATTAGTTATCAGTTCCTCGGGATACATTTCTGTAACCACTAGTGCCCTTCACACTGACCTCCAGCCCATAAACATTCTTCATGGAATTGCAAAACAAAAAAAATAATAAAAATGGGGATGTTATCGCTGTGAAATATTAGAACACTATCCATAAATTTGCTACTAATCAATATAGGTGTATTGTTTTAAGTTTACACATGATGTGATAGGTGATATCACCAAATGAGTTAAGTTTGACGAACTTGAGTTCGATGGTATGCTCAATACCAACATTCTTCTAAATTTTATGTTTCTTTTTATCAGACCTTATCACTTTGGTTCTAGGCCTAGATCAAATGATTATTAATCGATATTCTCATACTTTGAGGTTCAGGGTTTAATGTAATTGTTTGTTTCCTTGCAGAGGCAATTCAAGTCTCCAATCGTTTTCTACAGGTTCCTCATGGATTCCTACATTCTTAACACCCTACAACTCTGCTTGTGTTCACGGATAAGATAGTAACTATATAGGATTCTCAGTTTCTTTCAACTTTTTCTATTCCAACAGAAGACGCCCCTAATACTACTGACATTTAGCTTACTAAGCAGATTTCACCATCTTCCTGTTGTGCAGGAGCAGTAAGAGTTGCTTGATCTAGCAAGGGAATTGATGGATATCATTATAAAGGTACAAAAGCCAATGTATCATGAGACTAGGAATGTGAGATTATCATCTTAAACTTCAGATGTTCTTTTAGGTTAGGCAGCTTGTTTGAGCTAGATTTGGTTTTTCTTCTTTTCTTTTTTCTTTATTTTGGTCTGACCTATAAAAATAGGCCTTTATGTAACATCTGTGGGACAATTTTGTGAATCTGGAAAAACCTTGATCTATTATCCTTTCTTCTCTTTTCTATATTTTCTCTTCTCTAATTATCTTTCTTTTCTCTCTCTATCCTTTTGCCCCTCTTCTCTCTCAATTTAAGTAATTGAATGTAATATCTATGGCACCAACATAAACCACATATATATATATGTGTGTGTGTTGAGGACCTAACTTAGATCCAACAACAAACCCTAACAGCCTTGACTTGAACAGCAAGAAACACACCCACGCACCCGATATAGATGTGAGCTTGGTCATCTTAATTAGGGTTCGCTAACTCTCTAGAATTCGGATTATTAGCCCTTGCCCTAGTCCAAGTTCTCCTAGAAACTAAGAAAAGCCAAAAGTAGAGAAATTCTTAATGTTATTAATAACTTACCAATAGATAGATTGAATAATTGATTGAATACAAACCTAAACTATTTATATCTAACATAATATCCTAACATAGTCCTAATAGGAAATAAATAACTAGAAATCTAATACAATTCTAATAGAAAAAAAATAAAACTAGAAACCTAATACAATTAATAATAGGAAATACTAAGATATCCTAATTAAAACAAAACTAAAAAACAAGAAAAATACTTAAAAACTCAAACTCAGACTTTATTTTGACCAAGCAAACATGCTACCAAAAAACGCTACCCACGGTCGCACTTTTTGCTAGCACTTTTAAACGAGGCTGTTGCTACTAAAAAACGCTAACAGCCGTCACGCTTTTTGCTAGCATTTTTTCTTCTATCTTTCAGGTCTCCTAGTGATGATGCTCTCATCAGTATGTAACACAAATTGTCCAATTAAAAGAATATCTCTTAACTGAATAAAAAAAATGGAAAATAAAAAGAATAGCTAAATTTACCAATGATACACCACCAGAACCCAATTTGCACATGGTGCTCACATTTACTTCAGCAACGAGCAATCCAGTAACAACCTGCAGGTAGTTTTTAAACACAAAAAGAATGGGAAATATATTATGACTGAATAATTTGATATTACCATAAAAATCCAACAGATAATGCAGGCAACTGCAGAGGCCAAAAATCCAGCTTCTTGTGTCACTGCAGGAATCGCAAGGATCCCTGCACCCACCTACCAAGTTCAGTATAATAATCATCACCTAACCATCAAACAATTTTTTTTTCAATTTAGTGAAAATTAAAAAAAAAAATTAAAAAAAAAAACATACTGTTGTGCCAGCAACAAGAAAAATTGAACTGGATAAACTTCCTGGAATTGGCAACAAAGTAAAAGATGAAGTGTGAATATTGAACAAGCAGAGGAATATTGCATTGAAGAGAGAAATGTCGTACCAGGTTCTCTCTTCAATGTGGCTTTATTAAGATTAGAAAACAACCTCTCAAATTTGTATTCTTGCTGATCGGCGGATTGTCTCTGAGATAAACACTTGACGACTCTTGGAGGAGAATGTAGGCGATATTCAAGTGGTTTTGTTGAAAATTTGAGTTGTTGATTAATTGTTGGAGAAATTTGAAAGCGGTTTCTTGATGAAATTGAAATTGCTGCAACTGGGAATGAAGAAGAAAACAAAGACATTTTTACTTTTTTTTTTTTTTTTTTTTTTAATAAAAAATGTGTTTTGGGTTGGGATTTGGGATTTGGAGGCAAAAGCCAATAGACTCCTGTAAGTGGAGGTCATTCTTCTTTCAAAGATAATGTGGGCCATACACCCCAACTATTCAATATCGGACGTGTTGTCCACTTAAAACTCGACAGTTGGCACCGGATTTACTTTCCCTCTATTTCACTGTACACAAGCAAGTTGATTTTTTATTTTTATTTTTTAATAAAAAATTACAATTTATTTAATATTCGAGGAAGTAGATACGACTCGAATTCATAACCTTAATGCTATAAGTGTGAAGGAAAAACTACTAAATCAACATCATGTTGTCTAATGTATCAAGAGTTGATCACTACTTTTAAAGCATATTTTTTTAGGGTAATTTTTATTTTCTCCCTTGAGGTTTGACACAGTTCGTTTTATCAAGTGCTCTCCACAATAATTTAGTAATTATAAAAAAAAAATATTAAATAAATATTTTTTGACATTTCCTCTCTTCTCTCCCTTCCTTATGATCTCTTCTTTTTCTTCTTGATTTTTCCTCTCTCCTCTTTCTTTTCCTTATGATCTCTTTTCTTCACAATGTAGGGAAAAATAGGTTTGAGTTTTTCGTAAAATTACACAGCGGAAGAAATTATTGGGTTTTAAAATTTTTCTAATTGAAAACCTTTTTCAAGAAACAATCATGTTAATGTATATATGCATGTATAATTGAATCTACAATTGTTGTTTTTCTTAATTCTTGAAATATATATTCACTACCAAGTCTTCCGAACTATGATCCGTAGTCTAATAACGCGTGAATGAGCACGTCATAGATATCAAGATGGAGATTGCAGACAAAGAAAAAAGACAACACCTTGCCCCTTTACTTGGCTGGCCGCACCTGCAAAATAAATGAAGAAGAAAAATTCTTTTTTCTTTTCTCTCTCAAGTGGCTACACCTTTCAATTTGTCAATAGTGTATTAGGTTTTCTTTTTCTGATCTATTATCATATATATATATATATATATATATATATATATACACACCTAGGGTTTAAGTTTGACCAAGTCAAATAGGACTCTAAATCCTATTTGATTTTAGTCTTTCCTTGAGTTTGAATTCTTGACCTCTTAGGGCTTAAAATAATCTTTATTATTTTAATAATTTGTATCAGTCATGGTTCGAACTTTGAACCTTCTATTTAATAATTAAAACGATTAATAATTTTAAAACTAATCATAGATCTTACCATTTCCATCAGGGTTTTATTTCTCCTCTCCGCAACACCATTCTGCTGTGGTGTTTCTGGAGCTGTGAGTTGGGATACAATTCCATTCTCAACCATATAGTCTTCAAACTCTTGGTCGAGACACTCACCCCCACGATCTGATCGTAGAGTTTTGATGGTTTTACCTAATTGATTTTCAACTTCAGCTCGGAATTCTTTGAACCTTTCAAAAGTTTCTGACTTACGTTGTATTAGGTAAACATACCCGTATCTTGAGTAGTCATCAATAAATGTAACATAATACTCATAATCACCTCTAACTCTAACACTCATAGGTCCGCATACATCTGAGTGTATGAGTTCCAGCGGTTGTGTGGCTCTAACACCTTTTCCTATAAAACGTCTCTTGGTCATCTTACCCTCTAGACAAGATTCATAAACAGGTAAGCTATCGATCTCTAACTAGCTTAAGATCTGCTTTTTACTAGTCTGTTTATCCTATCAAGGTTTATATGTCCAAGTTTTAGATGCCACAAATACGTGTCATTATCTGGAGAAATCTTTTGTCGTTTTGTTTTTGGTTTTTTAACTTTAAACAATTCTGTATTAAGCAGTGTTGTATGAATTAACGGTCTCAAAACATACAAATTATTTTCAATTGTACCAGAACATATAT
Source organism: Xanthoceras sorbifolium (assembly GCA_003430845.1). Classification (NCBI taxonomy): domain Eukaryota; kingdom Viridiplantae; phylum Streptophyta; class Magnoliopsida; order Sapindales; family Sapindaceae; genus Xanthoceras; species Xanthoceras sorbifolium. The sequence goes on along the minus strand of CM010620.1, from coordinate 15,266,159 downwards.
TCAAATCATTCCTTGAAACAATAACTGACTTATCATTAAAAGAAATTGAATATAATCGTTTGAGTAATCTAGAAACAGAAATCAAATTCCTAATAAATCTAGGAATGTAATAAACATTGTCCAACGAAAGAAAATTATTATTAAACTGTAGTCTAACTACTCCCACTATTCTAACTGAGACGACATCCCCTGATCCTACGTGCATAGTAAAGGACCCCTCCTGCAATTGCTACCAATCTTTAATCTACTGTAAAGAATAACAAACATAATTAGTGGCCCCTGAATCAACTATCCAAGGTGAAGAGTCATCTTTCACTAAATAAGATTCTAGAATAAGTAAATATGATTTACTTTTTTCTTTCTTCTTGGTTGCGAGCTCCTCGAGGTACTTCGGATAGTTCCTCTTCCAATGGCCAACCTTGTCACAATGGAAATACTTTCCTTTTAACTTATCAGCTTTGGGCTTAGTGCTCTTTTTCTTCTTTGGAGCGGGTTTCTTTTTCGACTGTGCCTTGGCTTTCCCAGCAGACCTCTTCCTCTTCTTCATACCGAAGAAGATAACTCAGCAACATTTACTTTACCGGTCTTGCTCTTATGGTTCCTTTTCATGGACTGATAAGTAGCGAGCTTATTCGGCAATTGGGTGAGCGTGAACTTCAACTTGTGTTGGGATTTATGCCCTAAAACTTGTAATTGTAAATGGTTAAAGACAATAATAAGAATTATTCAGATTATCATTCAAGTTCATAAAATGTTTTATATTCAGTAATACATTTGTATTGTGCAAGAACATTCTAGATTGCAAAATGTAATCTCATAATGAGTATATGATGGTCATATATAGAGAGGATTCATTTTGAGACGTGCAATCTAAAGAGTCCGTAGAGAGCGAACAAAGCTGGGTACTTTGTTTGTGATTGATCTACTGCTGCGGTCCATTCTGTAAAGTACGGTGGTCTTATCCTAGACCGCTCATGTAGTTGACATGAGAATGGAGACACCTTATATGATGAGATCATATAGCACTGGGCCACGATTTATATGAATCTCTCACCAAGATCCGTTAGTAGATGAGATTCATATATAATCGATAAACGATGGCTATTTATAGGTGATCTTAATCCTGAGTGTCTTATCGACTCCTTCAGGTTAGGCCGTGGCTTTTGATTTACCATGAGTGAAGTTGATGAGAATCTCGACCAATACCTCCGTATCTTGGAGCTGCGGTTTGGCTTGTGGCTGAAAAGGTTTGAACACAATAGTGGAATCCAGTCCTTCTTGATTGAAGTAGATGAGTAGTTCCCTTAAAGGTTGATTCGGGACTTGAACGATTATGAGCGCTCTCCTTCTTCCGTGAGGAAGACAAGATTTAATTGTTCATTAGAGAACCAATGGTACTTAAAGGAAAATATATTTCTAGAGGGGTATAACGGACTTTATGACTCAGCACTAGTTATAAACTATTTGTGGAGGATCACACTATATGCAATTAGCTATATCAATTGACACTAAGACTTCAGATTGTATAAACACGTCTACAGTTTTGAGAGTGCAGCCTTGTGTTTTTAGTGGAGTAACTCCGAGGTTAATAATCGTGAAATATTAACTAAAGAGTTTTAATTAATATTACTAAGTATTATTGGAGCTCAAAACTGTGGGTCCATTAGGTCCCCTTGCTAGCCCTTATGGTTGTTGGTAACGAGGGTCACGGTAGATTAATTGGAGGGTCTAATTGTTACGAAAGTAATGCGATTTAAATAAAAGAGAATAATTAAATAATGTGATTATTTAATTAATTAAATATTTAATAAAATAATAGAAATTAATAATTATTAATTATTAATTTTATTTATTAAATATGAGGTCATGTGATTAAATAATGACTAGGACAAAAGAATTAAAATAATTAGATTATTTTAATAGTCCAAAAAGGTCACAGGTTCAAGTCTTTAGGGGGACTAAAAATAAATAAGATTTAGAATTCTATTTTGACTTGGTCAAACTAAAACCCTAAAGGACTATTATATAAGTGTTATATAGTTAGAAAAAAACCTAACCTAGCACACAAGTGAAAAAGAAAGAGAATTTGGCCACCTAAGAAAGAGAGAAAAGAAAAAAAATATTTTTTCTGACTCTCCCTTCTTTTGCAGGATTCGACCGGTGTTCTTTTCACGTGACCTCCGTCTCTTGTCGTGATGTGCCCACACACACGTTGTCAGACCGCGGGTTATAGCTCGGAAGATCTGGTGGTAGATCGAAGAATCAGAAAAAGAAAATTAAGAAAAATATATGTAGTTTCTAAAATCTTTTTCTGCGTATATACAGGAACTCGTTCCTGATTGAAAAATGTTTTCAATATAAGAAAAAATTTTGAAACCCAGTTCCGCATGTTATACGATAATCAAAATTTGTTTTTCTAAAATTTCCTTCAATTGGTATCAGAGACTTTGATTCTAAGTTCATGTATATACGCAAAAGAAAAAGAAAAAACTATATCTTTTTTTTTTTTTCTTTTTGATTCTTGATCTGTGATATATTATTGTGTAGGCACAAATCTAAAATGTATGATTTGTTTTTATTGTTATATAATTTGATTGTATAATTTTAAAAGCGTAATTGGTCGTTAATTATATGGTGAATGGGTTATAGGATGAATTTTTTTTTTTTGGCCAATTGTTTATGGTAAAAAGTTTTTTTTGTATATTTTTATTATTATTATAGTAATCGATCTGCCCTACGAAGAGTCAAAGAAGCAGATGATTCGAAGAAGAAACGAAAAAAAAAAAAAAGATTGCACAGCCCCATAGGGCCGTTTTTTGTGTTTTTTTCGAACGATTTTTTGCTAATTTTTCTGGAAAAATATTGTTGAATATTTTCTGGAAAAAGTGTAGAAAATTGGAGAGGAAAACCGTGGGCGAAACGACACAAGAACGCGTGTGAAAGAGCAGCTCGCGCGAAGGCCGTGCGCACCTTGCGTGCATGCGGCTACGCTGCTAGCAGCCGCACTTCCACATGCGTTAGGGTTGTTTAGGGTTTCGTCTTGACCTAGGGTGCATGTTAAGGTAACACGTGGACCTCTGGAATAGATGTTGACTTTTGACAAAAATCAAGTTTGACTTGATTAGGAAAACGAAGACAAGAAGAATTCAACTCGAAGAAGAACCCTTGAAGACCAAGGAATGCCTTGGGAATACAATTGTAATTAAAGTTGTTTAAGTTAGATAACCCATGTCACTCGGTCAATTATGTATGCTTTATTTATTTTCATGTGATGATTATATGGATGTTAAAGTATTGTCATACATATGAATGTCATCTAGATTAGGTGTGCCTACACATGCATAATTGTCATATTATATTGTTTTATTTTAATATGATTAAACTAGGAAACAATTTCATAAATGGCAATTAGATAATGGATTTAGTTTTTAGGATTAAAAACTTGGTAATATCTATTAATTAACTAATCAACATATTAAAGAGTTTAATTAAAAAGATTAGTTAGGTTCTTATCATTAATTAAGATTAATTGGATTAATTAGTTAATTAAAAAGAACCAAATAATGAGATTAGTTTTTAGAAGTAGTAAATCTCATTAATAACTAATCTATATTAAAGTGTTTAATTAATGATTAGTTAGATTCTTTGTATTAATTAAGATTAATTAGATTAATTACTTGATTAAAAAGAATCGAATAATGAAATTAGTTTTTAGGAGTAAAAACTTGGTAAATCTCATTAATGACTAATCAACCAATTAAAGAATTTAATTAAATTGATTAGTTTAGTTCTTACATTAATTAAGATTAATGAGATTAATTACTTAATTAAAAAGAACCAAATAATGAGATTATTTTTTAGGAGTAAAAACTTAGTAAGTCTCATTAATAACTAATCTATATATTAAAGTATTTAATTAGATTAGTTAGGTCCATTTAATGTTAGATTTAATTTGATTAAACATTAATGACATAATTGGACCAAATAATGTGATTTAGTTTTAATAATTAAAACTTGGTAATTTCACATTTAATTTCTAGTTTATTTAAATAGTTTATGTAAATTAGAAATTGAATAATAAATGATATTTTAAGAGTTAAAATTGAATAATTTATTATAACTAGTAAATTTAGATTTTATATTAGCCGTAGAATCTAAGTAAAGATTAGGAATCTAGAGTTTTAGAAACTCTTAGTTTAAAGAAAATCCTAAATTACAAATAGTGAGTGGGAGAGGGATATATGACATTATATCCTGCAGTCTCCATTGTTAGTTCAACACCGTGAGGCTTGAGTGGCGCCTCGTGACGGCTTTGCTTTCGTCCTCCCTACGGAGGGTGTCCACAAGAGTCAATACTAAGGTTGACTTCCTAACGGATAGGTTTTCAGAATGTATTTTGGGACTGACCTAGCCTACCTAGGCACTCTCAAGTTAAGTTCATGAATTCTGAAACGATGGGTCACACTCATAAAGGACTTAATTAAGTTGTTAATTTATTGTCCTGACTAAATCAAAGCGATGGTTGGTTAATAAAGAATAAAGAGTTATTTTGGTGTATTATCCGATTGAGAATGTCTCGATCTAACATGTAGGGATTTGACCTACCCTACCTAGGCACTTACTTGTGGGATGTTGGATTATCGTAGCAAAGCAACTAATTTTAGGGATTTTTTAGTTCATTAAAATTATACTCATGCATCATGTTTAATTTTATGCCGAACTATAGCATTTGATATGAATGTATGAATTGAATGATATTTATTTAGATTTATGTCTTTAAATATCAGTATTATCTTCTGCATTATTATTTCCTCGCAAACGAAACATTAACCGGAATAACTTTATTAAGTGGAACCAACACGAACGCAATCATGGTCTACAAAGACCTTAAATTTGTGCTTACGGAGGAATATCCTCCAGAGCCTGTAACCAACACATGACCAATTACCAAAGGTAAGACCTGCAAAGCAAATGTTGCTCAGCCATCTTCTTTTAGTTTCAAGAAGACGAAGAGGTCTACTGGTAAAGTAAAGGCTAAGCCAAAAATAAAGAGCACCACAACTAACTAAGCAAAAGGAAAAATGTTTCCATTGCAAAGAGGTTAGTCATTGGAAGAGGAACTGTCTACAGTACCTCGAGCAGCTCTCCAATAAGAAGAAAGTGAAAAGTAAATCAGATTTACTTATCATTAAGTTTTGTTTAGTGGAAGATGATTCTTCACCTTGAATAGTAGATTCAGGGGCACTAACTAATTTTGTTCTTTTTTACATTGGAATGATTATTGGCAAAAGCTGGAGGAAGGGTCCTTCACTATGCACGTTGGAACAGGGGATGTCGTTCCAGCACGAGCAGTGGGAGTAGTTAGACTACAAATAATTATTCATTTTCTTTTATTTAACAATGTATGTTTAATTCCTGGATTTACAAGGAATTTGATTTCTGTATCTAGATTACATAAAAAAGTTTCATAAAGTTTTTTAAATGATAAATCAGTTATCATTTTAAGAAATGAAATGAATGATTGTTCTGAAATAAATGAAAATGACTTGTATATTTTAAGACCATTAATGCATACAACACTGCTTAATATTGAATTATTTAAAGTTGAAAAACCTAAAACAAAGCGATAAAAGATTTCTCCAGTTGATGACACGTATCTGTGGCATCTAAGACTTGGACATATAAACCTTGATAAGATAAACAGACTAGTAAAAAATGGCTCTTTAAGTCAGTTAGAGATCGGTACCTTACCTGTCTGTGAATCTTGTCTAGAGGGTAAGATGACCAAGAGACCATTTATAAGAAAAGGGATTAGAGCCACACAACCACTTGAGCTTATACATTCAGACGTCTGCGGACCAATGAATGTTAGAGCTAGAGGTGGTTATGAGTATTATGTCACATTTATTGACGACTACTCTAGATACGCATATGTTTACCTAATGCAACGTAAGTTGGAAACTTTTGAAAGGTTCAAAGAATTCCGAGCAGAAGTTGAAAACCAATTAGACAAAACAATCAAATCGCTACGATCGGATCGTGAGGGTGAGTATCTCGACTGAGAGTTTGAAGACTACATGGTTGAGCATGGGATAATATCTCAACTCACAGCTTCAGGTACACCATAGCAGAATGGTGTTGCGGAGATGAGAAATAGGACCTTGATGGAAATGGTGAGATCTATGATTAGTTTCTCATCATTACCATATTGTTTTGGGGATATGCACTACAATCAGCGACTTACATACTGAATGTAGTTCCATCCAAATCTATTCTTAAAACTCCCATAGAGTTGTGGAATAGTCATAAAGCTAGTTTACGACATTTGCGCATATAGGGATGTCCAGTACATGTACTGAAGAATAGGCCTGGAAAGCTAGAACCTCGTTCACAAGTATGTTTATTTGTAGGGTACCCAAAGGAAACACGAGGTGGATTCTTTTATAATCCACAAGAAAACAAAGTGTTTGTAACGACAAATGCAACGTTTCTTGAGGAGGATTATATGAGTAATCATAAACTTCGTAATAAGATTGTGTTAAAAGAGCTAGAACCTGGTACAACCAGTGCTCAGTCAATAAGAGTTATAGACAATGTTATTATTCCACAAACATCTGATAGTCAGATAATTCCTAGTCAGGATACACTACCGCCGAGGCGTAGTGAAAGGGTTGTTCGACAACCTGATCACTACTTAGGCATTGGAGAGGCATAGGGTATCGTTTCTAATGATAGTGTGGATGATCCATTGACATTTAGACATGCAATGGAAAATCCTAACAAAGAGGAATGACTTAAAGCCATGAATCTCGAGATGGAGTCCATGTATTCCAACTCAGTCTAGGAACTTGTAAACTTACCAGATGGGATAAAACCTATAAGATGTAAGTGGATTTACAAGTGTAAGAGAGCAGTAGACGGGAATGTAGAGACCTTCAAGGCAAGGCTAATGGCTAAGGGTTACAGCCAGAAGGAAGGCATTGATTATGATGAAACCTTCTCGCATGTAGCTATGTTTAAGTCTATTAGGATACTCTTATCCATAGCTGCCTATTTCGATTACGAAATCTGGCAAATGGACATCAAGACTGCATTCTTGAATGACAATCTAGACGAGACCATCTATATGATGCAACCAGAGGGATTCGTATCCCAAGATCAAGAGCAAAAGGTTTGCAAACTGCAAAGGTCCATTTTTGGATTTAAGCAGGCGTCTAGATCTTGGAACATTAGGTTTGATACTGCGATCAAAACCTATGGCTTTGAACAGAACGTTGATGAGCCTTATGTATACAAGCGCATCATTGACAAGAAAGTAGTTTTTCTGGTCCTTTACGTAGATGACATCTTACTCATTGGGAATGATGTAGGAACATTGTTAGAGGTAAAGGGTTGGCTTGCTAACCAATTCCAAATGAAAGATTTGGGAGAGGCAAGTTATGTTCTTGGGATCCAATTGATAAGGGATCGTAAGAACAAACTGTTAGCGTTGTCTCAAGCATCGTATATCGACAAGATACTTGTACGCTTCTCCATGCAGAACTCCAAGAAAGGTAGTTTACCTTCAAAACATGGAGTTCACTTGTCTAAGGAACAATGTCCTAAGACACCTCAAGAAATCGAGGATATGAGATGGATTCCCTATGCGTCTGCAGTAGGCAGTCTTATGTATGCTATGCTATGCACAAGACCCGACATCTGCTTCGCAGTGGGAGTAGCCAGTAGATATCAGTTCAACCCATGATTGGATCATTGGGTTGCTGTTAAGCATATTCTTAAGTATCTTTGGAGAACGAGAAACTATATGCTTGTATATTCCCATCCGAATTTGATTCCATTGGGATATACAGATTCTGACTTTCAGTCAGACAAGGATTCAAGGAAATCCACGTCTAGGTCAGTATTCACCCTTGGTGGTGGAGCCATAATTTGGAGGAGTATCAAGCAATCTTGCATTGCTGATTCCACCATGGAAGCCGAGTATGTAGTAGCTTGTGAAGAAGCTAAGGAGGCTGTTTGGCTCCGAACATTCTTGAGTGATCTGGAAGTTGTTCCAGATATAGATAGGCCTATGACACTTTATTGTGATAATAGTGGAGCTGTGGCCAATTCCAAAGAACCAAGAAGCCACAAAAGAGGGAAGCATATAAAGAGGAAATATCATCTTATCAGAGAGATAGTGCAGCGAGTAAACGTGGTTATGATGAAGTTTGCGTTGCAAGATAACTTGGCTGATCCATTTAGAAAGACCTTGACGGCTAAAGGGTTTGAAGGTCACCTAGAGGGTCTAGGATTACTAGACATGTCCCATCTGCTTTAGTGCAAGTGAGAGATTGTTTGGATTTATGCCCTAAAGCTTGTAATTGTAAATGGTTAAAGACAATAATAAGAATTATTCAGATTATCATTCAAGTTCATAAAATGTTTTATATTCAGTAATACATTCGTATTGTGCAAGAACATCCTAGATTGCAAGATGTAATCTCATAATGAGTATATGATGGTCATACACAGAGAGGATTCATTTTGAGACGTGCAATCTAAAGAATCCGTAAAGAGCGAACAAAGCTGGGTACTTTGTTTGTGATTGATCTACTGCTGCGGTCCATTCTGTAAAGTACAGTGGTCTTATCCTAGACCGCTCATGTAGTTGACATGAGAATGTAGGCACCTTATATGATGAGATCATATAGGACTGGGCCACGATTTATATGAATCTCTCACAAAGATCCGTTAGTAGATGCGATTCATATATAATCGATAAACGATGGCTATCTATAGGTAATATTAATCCTGAGTGTCTTATCGATTACTTGAGGTTAGATCGTGGCTTTTGATTTACCATGAGTGAGGTCGATGAGAATCTCGACCAATACCTCCGTATCTTGGAGCTACGGTTTGGCTTCTGCCTGGGAAGGTTTGAACACAATAGTGGAATCCACTCCTTCTTGATTGAAGTAGATGAGTAGTTCCCTTAAGGGTTGATTCTTGAACGATTATGAGCGCTCTCCTTCTTCCGTGAGGAAGACATGATTTAATTGTTCATTAGAGAATCAATGGTACTTAAAGGAACAGATATTTCTAGAGGGGTATAACGGATTTTACGACCCAACTCTAGTTATGAACTATTTGTGGAGGATCACACTATATGCAATTAGCTATATCAATGGACACTGAGACTTCAGATTGTATAAACTCGTCTACAGTTTTGAGAGTGCAGCATCGGGTTTTTAGTGGAATAACTCCGAAGTTAATAATCGTGAAATATTAATTAAAGAGTTTTAAATAATATTACTAAGTATTATTGGAGCTCAAAACTGTGGGTCCATTAGGTCCCTTTGCTAACCCTTATGGTTGTTGGTAACGAGGGTCACGGTAGATTAATTGGACGGTCCAATTAATAGTGTTACGAAAGTAATGCGATTTAAATAAAAGAGAATAATTAAATAATGTGATTATTTAATTAATTAAATATTTAATAAAATAATTGAAATTAATAATTATGAATTATTAATTTTGTTTATTAAATATGAGGTCATGTGATTAAATAATGACGAGGACAAAAGAATTAAAATAATTAGATTATTTTAATAGTCCAAAAAGGTCACAGGTTCAAGTTTTTAGGGAGACTAAAATTAAATAGGATTTAGAATCCTATTTTGACTTGATCAAACTAAAACCCTAAAGGACTACTATATCATTGTTATATAGTTAGAAAAAAACCTAACCTAGCACACAAGTGAAAAAGAAAGAGAATTCGGCCACCAAAGAAAGAGAGAAAAGAAAAAAAAGTTTTTTCTGACTCTCCCCTCTTTTGCAGGATTTGGCCAACGTTCTTTTCACGTGACCTCCATCTCTTGCCATGACGTGCCCACACACACGTTGTCAGACCGCGGGTCATAGCTCGGAAGATCTGGTGGTAGATCGAAGAATCAGAAAAAGAAAATCAAGAAAAAAGTATGTAGTTTCTAAAATCTTTTTCTGCGTATATACAGGAACTCGTTCCTGATTGAAAAAGGTTTTCAATATAAGAAAAATTTTTGAAACCTAGTTCCGTATGTTATACGATAATCAAAATTTTTTTTTCTAAAATTCCCTTCAACTTAATCATCTCATAATTGCTTCTGAACTGATTAAAATTCTTCGAAAGAGTTGTCATGATTATGTTCACTTGGGAGGCCTCATTAATGGTCCCACCATTAACTTCCGATGTTGAAATAGGACATCATCTTAAGGACATGTTCCCTAACAGATGTACCCTCCTTCATAAAGTTGAGCATAGCGGAACAAATAGCTTCGTGTCGCTTTTGCTCAGAGAGTTGTCCAAATATGGCCTGCAATGACTTCATTATTTCAAATGCAGAAGTCATTGACTTGTGTTTCATCGTAAGCACCTCGGTCATGCTGGCCAGCAGAAATATACAGGCCTTTTCATCAGTCGAAACCCACTTGTCGTAGGCTTCTTTAACGGCCCTAGGCACGTTAGGAGCTGGCTGCGTAAGACATTTCTCCGTGAGAACAAATTTAATGTCTTTGCAGACCATGATTGTATTCATATTATGTTTCCATTGTATAGTTATCCCCAGTTAATTTTTCATTTGTAAGGATGGAAATTAAAGCGGAAGACATTGCTGAAAATTAAAGACATAAATATAAAATAATATCATTCATTTCATGTTATGTGTTTAACATAAAATTAAACATGATGCATAAGCATAATTTTAATGAATAAGAAATCCCTAAAATTAGTTACTATGCCGCGACAATCCTACATCCCACAAGTAGGTGACAGGTCCCTAACCTACTATATCTCATTAGGTAGCCTGCCGGCACTCCACGGTAGCTTCCCAGTCAAGGCTTCTCCCAATGAAAGGCTTCTGTGAAGCTAAGCCGTTTCTTTTAACTGGAAATCTGAATAGTAAATTTTTTTTTTATACAAAACTATTTTATTGAAAATTTCGGCAGAGTCTTCTCTGTTTTTCTAAAATTACCAAATCTTGGAGACCTGCATAAAAACTTTAACACTTCTATAAAATCTCAAATCTCAACTACTGTGGACCTCTGGTCCATCTCATCAAATCACATCTCAAACAGTTTAAATATTGAAATAAACAGTTATCAAATCTTTCAATAAAATACTCATGTACTTAAAACAATAGCAAAATACAAGTTTAACAACTAAAACATTAAATATCTTTATAAAACAGTCACAGCATCCTCTGACTGGTCCTGCTGGTCTTCGACGTCCCTGCAATGTCTGCACCAGTACCCGTACCTGTACCTGGGGAGGTTGATTTATAAAACATAAAAACTATAATGAGCTAAATGAGCTCAGTGAGTGTTATAGTTTTCTAAACAATTTAATCTTACTAACTAAACCTCCCTGAAAACTTTAGTGAAAATAATAGTAATCTGTTTTCTGAAATCTATACTGAAATGCATAATAACAAAACCTTTCCTGATATCATAAACATTTTACTGAAATAAATTATCATAATAACACATACTGAAATCTGTATCTTCAAATCAATGTATTGAAATCTATTTTCTTGAAAACTATACTGAAATCTGTTACTTAAAAGTTATACTAAAATCTGTTTCCAATAAAAACTGTACTGAAATCTCTTTTATAAAAACTATTCTGAAATATATATATTAAAATCTTTCTCATAAATCTATACTAAAATTTGCTTTCTGAAAATCTTACTGAAATCTATTTCTTGAAAGCTGTACTAAAATTTAAACAGAAAACTATTCTGAAATCTAATCTCTGGAAACTGAAAGTTAAGAATATATATATATATATATATATATATATATATACACTATTACTTTACTAAAAATTGGAAAGCTGAGAAAGAATATACTATGCTGATAATTGAAAAACTGAAATAATATATCTTTCTGAAAACGGAAAAACTAAAACAATATATGTTTCTGATAATGCTCTTCTGATAATAAAATTTTCTGATAAAACGTTTCTGATAAAATACTTTTCTGAAAACTTATTCTGAAGTCATTAATAATCTGTTTGCTGAATACTATACTGAAATCTGTTTTTCTGGAAATCTAGTCAAGCCTAACGTATAAAAGCTCTTAATTTAATATTCTGTACTGAAAATCTGAAAAATATCTCTGGCTTGACTTCTGTGTCTGAAAACTCCCAATGGACCCCTAAGCTGAACTGAACTCATAGGTCGACTAACTGCGCCATCTACTGTGACGTCTGATATAAGTCACGAGGCGACTAACTGATACGCTCAACGTGATATCTGATAAAAGACATCTCACTGTATATGTGCGGAATGCTGCGTCGCATACATATAGCGAGACAATACCTCAATGTGTGGGCGACTGACAGACTCGACAGACTCAACCCCCCTGGAGTTAGCAGACTGTCCCCCCTTAACTTACCACACACAATTGGGATGTACCGGCCGGGTCTAACTGCTGATAACTGATCTGATAATCCATAGGGTAATCCATGGATTTGAAAACTATTTTCTTTATTTTGAAAACTAGCTTTTAATAAAAACCATGAAATATACGTAAAACATATTTATTAAATGAATATAAATTCTAAATTTCTGAAATATAAAAATATTTTAATTAAAATAAACTTGAGCATAAATTCTATTTAACTTATAAAACTCATATAAATAAATGTATATAAAATTACCAACACTTCAATCTAACTTGAAAACATATTGAAGAACATTAAATCAAAACATAATCTTACTCTTACTTAAATAAAATCATAACTTGCTATAAATTCTCATAAAACATATTATAGAAATAAAATATACTTTACTTAAAAATAATTTTACACTCACTGGTTTTTGGTTTTCCTCTAAGCTTGGCTCTCTGGTTCCTTCGTCTCAATACCTTTCTTGTCTTTCCATAACATTTCTTTTTCTCCCCTACTACGGAGATTTCTCCCTAAAGTAATATATTTCCAATAAATCATTAATATAAATACAATAACTAATATAAAACTCAATTAACACATTTAACACTGTATTCTTCAATTTCGTCTATTCTAATAACATCAATTATATATAATCTAATAAAAACCATGTCAGCACATATCAATCATACGATTCCTCTTCTTGACCGAATTTCAAATATTCAAATTCAATATGATTTCTTGAATCAATCAATTTCTCTTAAATCGAATCTCATACAACACAAACCAACATGCTTTCTTGAATTTCTAAGCACCAATTTGTATCAAATCACACAAATACAATTTCTAATACTTAATTACCCATAAATTGAAATCTCTACACTATCAACTTCGATTTCTACACAATTTCTCATACTAATCTTTATCAATTTAACATAAATGATCTTCTTTCACTTAACAACGTCAAATTCTACTTCATTAAACTCGATTTAACTACTTAGAACTTCAATTTCAATTTTAATTTCAAAAATTCCAAAATTAGTGATTCAATTTTATTCTAAACAATTTCTACAACTCTTATCAACCACCAAACACAACATCACAACAAAACTCATAATACAAGTCACTAATTTGAGAATCATTTTGATTTCTCACTTAACGATTCCAAATTCATACCACCAATTAACTCAAAAATACTCAAATTACTCAATTAATATCTCAATTTAACAATTCAAACTCAAAATCATCAAATCCCCAATTCTTTACTTACTAATTTTCTTGATTTTTATTCTAATCAATTCCAATTAAACTAATTTCAAGTAAAAACATCATCAAACTCAATAAATTTCTAAAATCAATAAAATCCATCATCAAAATCATCACCCAAGCACTAGAAATCAAAAACTCAAGAACTAATTTCACACCCAACTCCAAAACAAATTAATTTCATCAAATTCTTACCCAAATCCTCTTCTTCTTCTTCTTCTTCCAGCTGGACCGAATTTCTTCTCTTCTTTCTTTCTCTTTTTTTTTCTTTTTCTTCTTTTTATTTTCTTCTTCTTCTGCTCTGTTTTCTTCTTTCTTTTTCTGTAAAATTTCTGCTCTCTTCTTTTTCTCCTGTTGCTGACAGCCTTCTCTCCATTCTCTTTCTCTTCCTTTCTTCTTCCTTCTTTCGGCTGCTACTCTCTCCCTTCTTATTCTTCCCTTCTTCTTTTTCTGCCGCTGCTCTGCTCTGTTTCTTTCTTCTCCTTCATTTTCTTCTTCAGCTGGTTCTGCTCTTCTTCTCCTTTCTCTCTTCTTCCTCTTCCTTCCATTTCCGGTCACTGCTCATCTTCTTCTTCTTCTCTTCCTTCTCCGCCGAAGCTCTCTCTTCCTTCTCTCTCTTTTTCTCTTCTCTTTTTTTCTTTTCTTTCTTCTCTCCTCCACCGCCTCTCCTTTTCCTCTGTTTTCATTTCTGTTTTCTTTTCCTTCATTTTCTGATTGTATTAATATATATATATATATATATATATATATATATATATATATATATTATATACTTTATATTTACAACTTGCCCCATTTCATTTTAAAATCAAAATATGACCACAACCATAAATTTAATCACATGAATTTGATCCATAATCTTATCACTTATAATTTAATCCATAACAATCCACAAAAATCCATTTCAATTTACTTTTCCATCAGTTAATTAAATCACAATCTCATATCGTAAAAATATATTTTGACTTCCAATAAATATTCTTAATACTCCAATTTATGGAAATCCTTACTATGTTTTCCAAAACTTATAATTAAATTTCTTATATACTTTACGAAATCTTACTAATCGTCCAATAAATTCTATTACTATACCGTACAATCAATTCTGGAAAAATATATTACAATACATGTATGTGTACAGTACATACTATTGGGAGGGTGTATTACAAGTAGGTGTCTAGGTAGGCTAGGTCAAATCAATTCATATTAGATCGAGACATTCTCAATCGGATAATACACTAGAATAACTCTTTATTCTTATATTATTCAACCATCGCTTTGGTTTATTCAGGACATTTAATTAATATTTTAATTAAGTCTTTTGTAAATGTAACCCAGCGTTTCAGAATTCATGAACTTAACTTGAGAGTGCCTAGGTAGGCTAGATTAGTCCCAAAATACAATATGAAAACCTATCCGTTAGAAAGTCAACCTTGGTATTGAATCTTATAGACACCCTCCGTAGGGATGACGAAAGCAAAGCTGTCATGAGGTGCTACTCGAGTCTCACGGTGTTGAATTAATAATGGAGACTATGTGCAGGCCCCTAACTTACTATCTCCCATTAGGTACTCTCCTGACACTCACGGTAGCTTCCCAATCAAGGCTTGCCTCGCTGAAAGGCTTCCGTGAAGCTAAGCCGTTTCTTATAACTGGAAATCTGACAAGCGCCAAACCATGGTATCTCACATTAGGCGGCCTGCCGGCACTCCACGGTAGCTTCCCAGTCGAGGCTTGCCCAGCTGAAAGGCTTCCGTGAAGCTAAGCCGTTTCTTTTATCTGGAAATCTGAGTAGGAAATTTTTTATTTTTATTTTTATACAAAACTATTTTATGAAAATTTTGGCAGAGTCTCCTCTGTTTTTCCGAGATTACCAAATCTTGGAGACCTGCATAAAAACTTTAACACTTCTATAAAATCCCAAATCTCAACTACTGTGGACCTCTGGTCCATCACCAAAATCACAACTCAACCAGAAAAGTCGAATTAACTGAAATAGACAAATATAATTTTTAAATAAAATATTCATGCGCTAAAAACAATATCAAAATATAAACTTTACAAAATTATTACAACTGAAACATTAAACGTAATTCTGAACTATCACAGCAATGTTCTGACTAGTCCTGCCGGTCCTGGACGTCCCTGCACTGTCTGCACCTGCACCTGGGAGGTTGGTTTAAAAAAAAACATAAAACTAATATGAGCTAAACGAGCTCAGTGAGTGTTTCTAATTTACTGAGAAACCTTAAATATAATAAGATTAACTTTGAATTTATCTGAAATTCTTCAAACTTACTACTATTACTGAAAACTAATAAATTGAAAACTGATAAACTGAAAACTCTCTGGTATTGCTGAAAACTGATATCATATACTTAAATGAAAACTAATAAACTAATATAATATATTTTTCTGAAAACTGATAAACTGAAATAATATATTTTTCTAAAAATTGAAATGCTAAACTAATATATTTTTCTGATAATGTTTTTCTGATAAAACTTTTCTGATAAAACCTTTCTGATAAAATCTTTATGATAAGACCTTTATGATAAAACTTTTTTGATAAAACTTTTTCTGATAAAACTTTTCTGATAACACTTTTCTGTTAAAATACTTTTCTGATAATACTTTTTCTGATAAAACGTTTTTGATAAAACTTTATGATAAGACTTTTCTGAAAATGCCAATGGAAAACCCATATATGATAACTGATAATCCATAGGCGACTCAGCTGGCGCCGCACCATATGGAAGGTGTCACCAGGCGACTAATCTGGCGCCGCACTAGTGACTCTGATAATCTGATTAAAGACATCTCACTGTCTATGTGCGGAATGCTGCGTTGCATACATAGAGTGAGACAACACCCCAATGTGTGGGCGACTGACAGACTCGACAGACTCAACCCCTCTGGAGTTAGCGGACTGTCCCCCCTTAACTTGCCACACACAAATGGGGTGTACTGGCCGGGTCTACTGCTGATAATCTGATAAGCTGCTGATAATCTGATAATAAATGGGTATCCATGGTTTGAAAACTCTTTTCTTTATTTGAAAACTAGTTTTTTAGTTAAAAACCATGGAATCTACGTAAAACATATTTATTAAATGAATATAAATTCTAAATTTTTGAGATATAAAATACTTTAATTAAAACACATTTAAATAAACAATTATATACGAAATCACAAAATGCTAAATCAAACTTAAAGAAAATAAACTAAATATAATTCAACTGAAAATCTGATTTTGCATTATCTTAAATAACGAGATTAGCTTGCTATACTTTAAATAAAACACATTACTAAAATAAAATATACTTTTCTTTAAAATAATTTTACATTCACTGATTCATGGTTTTCCTCTAAGCTTGGCGCTCTGGTTCCTTCGTCTGATTGTATTTCTTGCTTTTCCGCATAATTTCATTTCCTCCCATTCTATGGAGATTTCTTCCTAAAGTAATATATTTCCAAATAAATCGTTAATATAAATACCATCAACCTATACAAAACTCAATTAACACGTTCTACGCTTTATTCCTCCATTTCTACTATTCTAATAAAATCAATTACATTTAATTTAATATAAATCATGGCAATCATACGATTCCTCTACTTGATCGAATTTCAAATATTCAAATTCAACATGATTTCTTGAATCAATCAATTTCTCTTAAATCGAATCTCATACAACACAATCCAACATACTTTCTTGAATTTCTAAGCACCAATTTGTATCAAATCACACAAAAACAATTTATAATACTTAATTACCCATAAATCGAATTCTCTATACTATCAACTTCAATTTCTACACAATTTCTCATATTAATCTTCATCGATTTCACATAAGTGAATTTCCTTCACTTAACATCATCAATTTCAACTTCATTAAACTCGATTAAACTAATTATAACTTCAATTTCAATTTTAATTTAAAAAATTCTCAAAACTAATGATTTAATTTCATTCCAAACACAACATCACAACAAAACTCATAATACAAGTCATTAATTTGAGAATCATTTTGATTCCTTATTTAATGATTCTAAATTCATGTCACCAATTAATTCAAAAACACTCAAATTACTCAATTAATATCTCAATTAACTAATTTAAACTCAAAATTATCAAATCCCCAAATCTTTAACTTCTAATTTTCTTAATTTTCATTTTTATCAACTCCAATTAAACTAATTTCAAATAAAAACATCATCAAACTCAATAAATTTCTAAAATCAACAAAACTCATCATCAAAATCATCACCCAAACATCCAAAATCAAAGACCCAAAGTAATTTCATAAATCAAAATCATCACCCAAGCATTAGAAATCAAAAACTCAAGAACTAATTTCACACCCAACTCCAAAACAAATTAATTTCATCAAATTTCAACTACTAATTCTACAACACAACAATTTCATCAAAATTCAAACCAAATCAACTTCATCAATCACTTACCCAAGGTTCCTAGACTCTTCTTCTTCTTCTCCTTGGCTTGACCAAATTTCCTCTTCCACTTTCTCTTTTCTTTTTCCTTTTTCTTCTTTTCTTTTCTCTTTTCTTCCTTCTCTCGGCTGCTACTTCCTCTTTCTTCTTTCTTCCTCTTCTCTCTTTGGCCGAACCTTCTTCCTTCTCTTCTTTCCCTTCTGACCGAACAACCCTCTTTCTTCTCTCTTCTTTTTCTTCTTTTTCTTCTTTCTCTCTTTCTTTCTTTTGGCCGATGCTCTCTGTTTTTTTTTCCAGCTGCTGTGTTGTGTTTTGTTCCTGTTTTGTTTGGTTTGGTTCTCACCCGGTTGCTTTGTTTTTGGTTAATGAGTGGAGTCTCCACTATCCTATTTATACAATCCTAATAATTTATTCTTTGTAGCCAAGGTTAAATGAAGAAACTTTTAGTTTATTCTAGACACTTCTTCTTTCTTTGTTTTGGCAGGCCACATCACATTTGTTTTAGTTTTTTTTTTTTTTTTTTTTGTTGACCGACTTCTTGCTTTGTTTTTGTTCCATTCTCTTGATTTTTATGATAAAAATCACATTTGTCATGCATACATGAGTTCTTGTATTTGCTACTTACCCTTTAAGCTTTTAAATTCATGAAAGGATCACCAATATAAATTTAATTACATATTCTTGGTAAAAAATCTTTTGATTTACAATTTAATCCATAACAATCCATTAACTATTTTCCACAAAATTCATTTTAATTTACTTTTCCATCAATTAATTAAATCACAATCTCATATCGTAAAAATATATTTTGACTTCCAATAAATATTCTTAATACTCCAATTTATGGAAATCTTTACTATGTTCTCCAAAACTTATAATTTAAATTTCTTATATACTTTAAGGAACCTTGTTAATCATCTGAAACCATTCCGGATATTTTCCAAGTCTCTGATACCCTTTTCGAAAAATATATTACCATACCTGTATGTGTACAGTACATAATATCGAGAGGGTGTATTACAAAATCTGAGTAGGAATTTTTTTTTTTTTTTATAAAAATTTTAGCAGAGTCTCTTCTGTTTTTTTGAGATTACCAAATCTTGGAGACCTGCATAAAAACTTGAACACTTCTATAAAACCTCAAATCTCAACTACTGTGGACCTCTAGTCCATCACCAAAATCACAACTCAACCACAAAAATTGAATTAACTGAAATAGACAACTCTAATTTTTAAATAAAACACTCATGCGCTAAAAACAATATCAAAATATAAACTTTACATAATTATTACAACTGAAACATTAAACGTAATTCTGAACTGTCATAGCAATGTTCTGACTGGTCCTACCGGTCCTGCGCGTCCCTGCACTGTCTGCACCTGCACCTGGGAGGTTGGTTTAAAAAAAATATAAAACTAATATGAGCTAAAGGAGCTCAGTGAGTGCGTTTCTAATTTACTGAGAAACCTTAAATATAATAAGATTAACTTTGAATTTAACTGAAACTTTTTAAACTTACTGCTATTACTGAAAACTGATAAACTGAATTTCTTTTCAAACTTTCTTCTATTGTTGAAAACTAATAAACCGAATACTGATAAACTGAAAACTCTCTGATATTGCTGAAAACTAATAAACTGAAACAATATACTTTCTTTAAATACAAACTGAGAATTCTATAAACTATAAAATTTGATGGTCAAGCCTAAAATAATTACTTTTAAATTAATCACTGAAATAATTAAAATTCTATTATAACTTTTGACTTGACCTTTTTTCTGAAAACTGAAAAGCTGAGATAATATATTTTTTCTGAAAACTGAAATACTGAGATAATATATTTTTCTGAAAACTGAAAAACTAAAATAATATATTTTTCTGATAATTGAAATGCTGAGACAATATATTTTTCTGAAAATTGAAATGCTAAACTAATATACTTTTATGATAATATTTTTCTGATAAAACGTTTCTGATAATGCTTTTCTAATAAAACTTTTTTGATAAAATTTTCTGATAATGCCAATGGAAAACCCATATCTGATAACTGATAATCCATAGGACGACTCAGCTGGCGCCGCACCATATGGAGGGTGTCACCAGGCGACTAACTGGCGCTGCACTGGTGACTATGATAAGCTGATAAAAGACATCTCACTGTCTATGTGGCGAAATGTTGCGTCATCTCCTTATAGCGAGACAACACCCCAGTGTGTGGGCGACTGATAGGCTCGACAGACTCAACCCCCCTAGAGTTAGCGGACTGTCCCCCCCTTAACTTGCCCTACATAAATGGGGTGTACCGGCCGGGTCTGCTGCTGATAATCTGATAACTGATAGCTGTTGATAACTGATAGCTGCTGATAATCTGATAATAAATGGGTATCCTATTGGCCTGAAAATGTTTTCTTTTTGTCTAAAACATTCATGAAATCATAAAATCTGTTTGTAATATCCTTTTTATCAAAAATCATAAAATATGCATAGAATATATTTTTTAAATTAAATCTCACGTATATATATTTTCTCAAGTGAAAATATAAACTCAAACATTCTGAAATATAAGAATACTTTAATTGAAATATACCTGAAGCAATCAATTCTATTTAAATTTTAAAGCTCGTATAAATAACAAATATATGTAAAATCTTAGAATAACAAATCCAACTTAGAAAGAAATATGCTAAATATAATTCAACTAAAAATCTGATTTTGCACACCACTCACTGATTTCTGGTTTTTTCTAGGCTTGGTGCTCTGGTTCCTTCATCTCATTACATTTCTTGTCTTTCCACATAATTTTATTTCCTCCCATACTATGAAGATTTCTCCCTAAAGTAATATATTTCCAAATAAATTATTAATATAAATACAACAACTAATACAAACACTCAATTAACACATTTAACACTTTATTCTTCAATTTCTTCTATTCTAATAAAATCAAATACATTTAATTTGCTAAAAATCATGTCTCTACAGTTATATATTCCTTGAATCCTTCAATTTCTCTTAAATCGAATCTCATACATCACAATCCAATACATTCACTTTATTTTATAAGTATCAATTTGTATCAATTCATACAAATACAATTTCTAATACTTAATTACACATAAATTGAAATCTCTACACTATCAACTTTAATTTTTACACAAATTCTCATTCTAATCTTCATCAATTTAACATAAGTGAATTTCCTTCACTTAACAACATCAAATTCAACTTCATTAAACTCGATTAAACTAATTATAATTTCAATTTCAAAAATTCTCAAAACTAATGATTTAATTTCACTCCAAACACAATATCACAAAAACTCCATAATACAAGTTCACTAATTTGAGAACCATTTTGATTTCTTACTTAATGATTCCAAATTCATACTATCAATTAACTCAAAAATATTCCAATTACACAATTAATATCTCAATTTAATAATCTAAACTCAAAATCATCAAATCTCCAATTCTTTAACTCACTAGTTTTCTAAATTTTCATTTTAATCAATTCAATTTCAACTAATTTCCAATAAAACTCTACAAAAACTCAAATCAAATACTAAATCAACAAAACCCATAATCTTTTTCTTTATTTATGGAAATTCAATTTCACTTTATACTCAACAATCAATTTCAAAAACAATTCAAAACTCAATCAATCTCTCAAATCAATTCAATTTCATCAAACATTAACTACTAATTCTACAACACAAGGATATTATCACAATTCAAACCAAATCAACTTCATCAATCACTTACCCAAGTCCTCCCTACTCTTCTTACTCTTCTTCTTCTTCTAGCTGACCGAATCTCCTCCTTTTCTTCTCTTCCTTTTTCTTTTTCTTCTTTTTCTTTTCTTCTTCTTCTCCCTCATGGTTTCTGCAGCTTTTTCTTCACAGTTGCTATTTTATTTTCTTCCTCTTCCTCCTTCGGTCACAGCTCCCTTCCTTGTTCTTCCTTTCTTCTCTTTTCCTTCTCTCTCTCCTTTCTTCTTCTCTTCGGCCGAAGCTTCTTCTTCTTCGGTCACTGTTTCTTTCCTTCTTCTCCTGCTGGCCGCTGCTCACTTCCTTCTCTTCCTCGGCTGCACCTTCTTCTTGTTCTTCTCTTCTTTCTTATCTCCTTCGGCTGATCTCCCTACTTCTTTCTCCCATCTCTCTTCTTTTCTTTTCTCTCCCCTCTCTCTCTCTCTCTCTCTCTCTCTCTCTCTCTCTCTCTCTCTCTCGTTTTCTGGTTACTTCTTCTTCTCGATTTTTCATTTATGTTTTCTTCTTCATTTTTTTTATTGTATTATATATATATATATATATATATATATATATATATATATAAACTTTAATAATCACAACTTACCCCTTAATCTCTCAATTTCATAATGTGACCACAACATACAATTTAATCATATGATCTTAATCAACAATTTTTTGATTTACAATTTAATCCATAACAATCCATTAACTCTTTTCCACAAAAATCCATTTCAATTTACTTTTCCATCAATTAATTAAATTACAATCTCATATCATAAAAATATATTTTAATATCCAATAAATATTCTTAATACTCCAATTTATGGAAATCCTTACTATATTCTCCAAAACTTATAATTGGATTTCGTATATACTTTACGAAATCTTACTAATCATCCAATAAATTCCAGTATAGCATCATGCAATCAATTCTAAAAAAATACATTACAATACCTGTACGTGTACAGTATAAACTATCGAGAGGGTGTATTATAATTTCTTCCCCCTTTATAAAATTTTGTCCTCGAAATTTACACAAGCTACCTAACACGAATCAGGGTACCTAGAACACATTATGAATCTTTACTAACTCTTATGGTAATTCAACTTATATACTACTGGTCTATATTGTTTATAATTGCATATGGCACCCTACATCGAGCTCAACTTACCATACCTTTCTAACTTTCAATACGTTTTTAGTAATACCTTATCACCAATCTCCAACTTTAGACCTCTACTGCAATTATCCACATAACTCTTTTGTCTATCTCTCGCTGGTTGGAGTTTATTTTAAATAAGACCTGGGTTTCCTTTTCATCTGCCTAATTCTAACATATAGGGGTTCTGCACTTCCTACTGTATAATACTTCACATAGAGTTATATCTAGGCTGGTCTAATAGCTATGACTATAGATGAACTTCATTAATAGTTGATGATATCCTAGTTTTCCCTGAATTCCACAATACATGCTAAGTATATCTTCAAATTTCTCAATAGTCCTCAATTGGAGAGGACTTACATGCACTGACTTTTCACTATCATATCTATCTTTCTAAATCTGAAAATCTGTACTCTTTTCATTCTTAGTCTCTTTTCTTAACTTTACTATCTGATAATCATTCTTATATTCTTTCTCATCAATTTAATCAATAAAACTATTATTCTAGATGGACTTCATCTCCTTTCTCTATATTTTATATATGTAAATTATTCGACTAGAATTGATCGAATTCTCCAACATAGCCTGATAATCTGTACATTTAATAAAATTATCAAACACCTGAAAAATTTCTAATTTCGGCTACATTAGTCTGCAATTTCCAGTTCCTAATAACCTCTGCTTTCATTATTCAACTCTACTATTCTCATTAACATTAACATAAATTATCTTAACTGAAAATTCTCAAATATTAGGGAGACCTTAAACTGATTATTGCAAAATGATTAGAGAAAGAATCTTACAAAGTTTCTTGAATTTCCATTCTTCTCTATTCAGAAAAAGAACTCTTTTTAATATTCAGCTAATCCTCATTTAACTTACAACTAAGCATATTTTATCAAAAACTACTATCATTTTACATTAATCTCCAAATGGAATTTGTCAACCAAAAGCTGGTTCAAAGTCTTCCTATGTCTGATACTCAAACTACCTCTCTGTTTTGATAAACTAATAATCTCATAATTAATCAAATAAACATACTTCCTCTTACTAGTAAATTCCCATAAAAACTCCCTATTAATTGTCTCAAACTTGTTTCAAACTTCTATAAACAACTTAATGGATTAGATTTCATAAATAGGGAGAGCAATAACATTAGCCTTCGCTAAAATAAATCTTCCAAAATAATATCAAAATTTTGAATATCTAACACAGCTATTCACTCAAAACTCTTTACTATTAATTTCTATTATCCTGCTCCTGATTACTCTATCAGCTGACAATGAATCTCCTGTCCTTCTTAACTAATAAACTAGAGATAGGGGAGTCTAATAAAGTTCTTATTCAACAATTTTCTAATTGTATCTTAATCGTTTCAACTAAATCGGAGCCATCTCATTGAGATAGGATTGGCTTTGTTCTCGAAGTCAAATCTATTACAGCTTCTACTTCTCTATTTGAGAAAATGCTGAAATATTACTCGAAATTACATTCGAGAATTCCTCGGAAACGATTTTGTAATTCACTTGTATATGTATATTGATGCGATTCGAATTCCGGAAATGTGTATACTGTTTTGGATATGATTTCATAATTTAAATTGACAATTTTGTTCGAAATGAATTATATGATTTTCGAAAAGTGATTTGGCTCTGATATATGTAAACATAGATATGGATATAGGAGATTGACATATCAATTAGGTTCACTTAGTAGTACTGCATTGAGATTTCTGAGATTTTGATCATTATGATACCACTCTTTGGATTATGTGTAGCCACCGTTGTGGACAGTCCTAGAGTGAAGACATTTCCGTCAGGTAGTCACCGTAGGGTCCGATGTCGAAAATGATACCTGTATAGGGATACCATTTTATGCTAAAATGGGAAACCCGACTGTATATAATTCAGCGAGCAGTCCCCGTTGGGTTCCAGTGCCGAACAACCCGTAATCCAGTCCTGAAATTATGTTATGTATGTCAGGAGCCCAACATGAAAATAGAAATTTGATTTGAATTGAAACGTAATTTATTTTGAAAAGTGATTTGAGATTATTAGTGAAATTATAAAATTGATATGTTATTTAAAAGTATTTGATTTGAATTGAGCCCCATATTTGAACATTTAATTGTTATCTATAGTTTTGATTATTCGATTAATAATGTTATTATAGTATATTTGTCAAATTTTGTGTACACCCACTAAGCAATATGCTTAGCGCGTTGATTTTTATCGCGCATAGGTAAAGAAGATTCCAACATTGAAAAGAAGTGAAGAGGTGAATCTGCAAGAACAGAGACCAGCGTCACATCATTCCTGAGTTTTTGGGTAGTTTTTATATTCCATTTATATATTTTTGATTAGCATGCATATACAGAAGAATTTTGTAAATATTTGTAAAAGTTATGTTGTTTTTACATATTTTCTAAAAATGTTTATGTTTTGCGGAACTATGAATTTTATCACTTTTGAATTGATTTTGATTAAATAGTTGTATGAAATGTTTGGAAAGTCGCACTGAATTTGGAAGAGTGCGCAAAAGTGACATGATAAATTCGAAGTGTAAATTTAATGATTTGATTGAAAACAGGTTTTGGAAAGTCAGAAAAATAGAGGAAACTCTAGCGAAATTTTTAGAAATTTATTTGGACCATTTTCAAAAGGTTTAGTAAATTTTAAGGTTTTATAAAAGTAAATCAGCGATTCCAGTATATGGTAGCGCTCCCTGATTCGGTCTGAGCGGATTTGGGTCAGGGGGTGTTACATTTAGTGGTATCAGAGCATGGTTCAGCCGTTTCTGGACCAAAGAGTCATTCATTATATATGCATGCATTGTATAAAAAAAAAAAAAATGGAGGATGTGACTCTAACCTGCAGAATGTCTCTTCTGTCTTATATAGGGTGAAAGAAAGAAAGAAGATATGGAACCTTCTGGAAGTGGAAATAGAAGCAGACTTGGTAGTCCTGCCAGTGTGGCTGGGGGAGGTTCTGGAGAATCAATGGGTCATAGAGTGGCTGGGCCAGAAATTCAGGGTCAGCCTGCAGTACTACAGCAGGTGACAGAACTCTTACAGAGTGTGGCGAGAGTAGCGCCACGGAGGTCAGCTAAAACGGTTGTCCAAGTATAGACCCACAGACTTTTATGGCAAGAAAGATGAAGATGCGTCCGTTGCAGAGGATTGGTTAGAGCGGACAGAAAGAATATTTGAGCAGATGCATTGCACACTGACGGAGAGCTTGGAGTGTGCAGTGTCATTGTTACAGGGAGATGCATACCAGTGGTGGAACTCAGTTAGATGAACAGTTCTGCTAGAAGCCAGAACTTGAAAATTCTTTCTGTGGGAGTTCAGAGAGAAGTATATTGGCTGAATCTATACAGATAATTTGAAAAGAGAGTTCATAAATTTGAGGCAGAGACATATGACGGTCACATAATATGAGAGAGAGTTTGTCAGACTGAGTAAGTATGCACAGGAGATGGTAGCCACAGAGGTAGAAAAATGCAGACGATTCGAAGATGGCCTAAATAATTACATACGAGTCCATCTTGCAGCATTAAGGATGGAAAATTTTAACAGACTGGTGGCAGCAGCCCTTGATGTAGAAAGGGTCGAAAAAGATGAGCAAGTTAGGAAAGACAGAAGCCAACAGAAGCGAGATCCCGGACAGTCTACTTCTTATTAGCCACCGAGTAAGAGATTCAGAGGACCTCAGATTTCAGGTCAGACATCTTAGCATAGGCAGGGATCCAGAGTCAGATCAGAACAACCAGCTGCTTCAGTTGCCAGTACCCCTGGGAGCACAGCTAGGGGACCAGCCTCATCTTCATGTGTACATTGCCAAAAGAATCATCCAGGAGAATGCTGGAGGGTCACAGGAGCATGTTACAAAAATTGGACCACATCCACACCTGCTCAGCAATTGGAGAGATCAATTCCAGCTGCATCGCGAGGGAGGAGGCCTACTTAGTCTAGCGCCGAAGAGAGCAGTCACAGGGGAGTATCGGAGTCCACCGGCAGACAAGAGACTCGTACTCCAGCATGAGCCTATGGTATTAGGGCTCAGGAAGATAAGGATACGCCAGACGTGATTGCTGGTACTATTTCTATCTTTGACACCACAGCTATTGCATTGATAGATCTAGGTTCTATTCATTCCTATATATGTGATGCATTGTTGAAACAACGAAGTTTGAAAACTGAACCTACTGAGTATGACGTATTAGTCAGTAATCCGATAGGCCAAAGTGTAGTTGTGAATCGTGTGTACAGAAATTGTCCCATTCGGATTCAGGAATATGAATTTTCAGGAGATTTGATGGAGTTGTCATTCCATGAGTTTGATGTTATTTTAGGCATGGATTGGCTATCCAGACACAAGGTGGTGATCGACTGCGAATTGAAAAGAGTAATACTTAGAATAGTCAATGGTACAGAAATCACGATGGTGGGTGAAAAGAGTGATTTTCTCTCTAATGTCATTTCAGCCACTACAGCCTGTAAACTGATCAGAAACGGTTGTAAAGCTTATTTGGCCCAGGTGGTTGATTCCAAAAAAGTTGATTCTAAGATTCAGGATATACCCACAGTGTGTGATTTCTCAGATGTATTTCCAGAGGAGCTTCCTGGTTTGTCACCTCAGAGAGAGGTTGAGTTTGTAATTGACATGGTACCAGGTACTGCACCAGTATCAATAGCTCCTTACAGAATGGCACCGGCAGAGCTGAAAGAATTGAAGATACAGTTACAAAAATTGTTGGATAAAGGATTCATCAGACCCAGTGTATCCCCGTGGGGAGCTCCAGTGTTATTTGTGAAAAAGAAGGATGGGTCACTGAGATTGTGCATCGATTATAGGCAACTGAATAAACTTACTGTGAAGAATAAATATCCGTTGCCTAGAATCAATGACTTATTTGATTAGCTGAGAGGAGCTACCGTATTCTCGAAGATTGATCTTAGATCAGGGTATCATCAACTGAGGGTAAAAGATTCTGATATACCGAAAACAGCATTCAGAACATGGTATGGGCACTATGAGTTTGTAGTGATGCCATTTGGGCTGACAAATGCACCTGCAGCCTTTATGGATCTAATGAACCGGATATTCCGACCGTACTTGGATCAGTTTGTGGTTGTGTTCATTGATGATATCCTGGTACACTCACAGACTACAGAGGACCATGACAGACACCTCATATTAGTATTGCAGATTCTGAGGGAGAAGCAACTCTATGGTAAACTGAGTAAATGTGAATTCTGGTTAGCTAAGATTGCATTTCTGGGCCATATTGTATCAGCAGAGGGTATTAAGGCAGATCCCAAAAAGATTGAAGCAATTATGGAATGGAAGCCTCCAAAGAATGTAATAGAGATCAGAAGTTTCTTAGGCTTGGCAGGTTATTATCGACGGTTTGTGAAGGGATTCTCATCCATAGCAAGTCCGTTGACCAAGCTATTGCACAAAAATATCAGATTTGAATGGAATGACAAGTGCCAAGTAGCATTTGACAGATTGAAGACAATACTAGTAGAGGCTCCAGTCCTAATTCAGCCGGTTTCAGGTAAAGACTTTGTGATATACAGTAATGCCTCACACAATGGTTTGGGTTGTGTGCTGATGCAGGAAGGCAAAGTGGTTGCATATGCATCCAGACAGCTGAAAACTCATGAACAGAACTATCCTATACATGATCTGGAACTTGCAGCCATTGTATTTGCCTTGAAGATATTGAGGCATTATCTGTATGGTGAAAAATGTTACATATATACAGATCACAAGAGTCTGAAGTATCTGCCTACTCAGAGAGAGCTCAATCTGAGATAGAGACGATGGATGGAATTAATTAAAGACTATGACTGTGTGATTGACTACCATCCAGGGAAAGCTAATGTGGTAGCAGATGCTCTGAGCAGAAAAGCATTATTCACCCTAAAAGCCATGAATGTCCAGTTACAGTTGAATATAGATAATGCCTTGGTAGCTGAGTTGAGATGCAAGCCAAATTTAATTCAGTAGATGGCAGAAAAACAGAATCAGGATGAAAGATTCCAGATGATATGTAGACAGATCCCAGAGGGGAAGCATCTGGATTTTACAATCAGAAGTGATGGTATTGTATGTTTCAGAGACAGGATATATGTTCCAAATATGAAGAATTGAGAAAGATGATCCTGACAGAGGCACACAGTAGTCCGTACTCGATGCACCCAGGTAGCACAAAGATGTATAGAGATTTGAAGACTCAGTATTGGTGGTCTGGTATGAAGAAAGATGTGGTAGACTTTGTGAATAGATGTATGACATGCCAGCAGGTGAAAGCAAAACACCAGGTTCCATCAGGTTTGCTACAGCCCATATCCATACCTGAATAGAAGTGAGACCGTATCACTATGGATTTTGTCACAGGGTTACCTCTCACCCGGAGTAAACATGATGCAATTTGGGTGATAGTGGACCGATTGACTAAATCAGCCCATTTCCTACCTGTCAGAACAGACTATTCATTGGATTGATTGGCAGAGCTGTACATTAGAGAAATAGTCAGATTGCATGGAGTGCCTGCATCGATAATATCAGACAGAGACCCGAAGTTTACATCCAGATTCTGGAAGAAATTTCATGAAGCTTTGGGTACTCGATTAAGCTTCAGTACAGCTTTCCATCCATAGACTGATGGACAGTCAGAGAGGGTAATTCAGGTGCTAGAAGATATGCTCAGGAGTTGTGTAATTGATTTTGAAGGGAGTTGGGCGGATAACCTTCCATTGATTGAGTTTGCATACAATAATAGTTACCAAACAAGCATAGCTATGACACCATATGAAGCACTGTACGGAAGAAAATGTAGGACACCTGTGTGTTAGACAGAGTTGGGTGAGGACAGATTAGTAGGCCCAGACTTGATCAAACAAACTGAGGAGAAGGTAAAGATTATCAGAGACAGACTGAAAACAGCATCTGACCGACAGAAATCATATGCAGACCTGAAAAGAAGAGATATAGAATATGAAGTCGGTGAAAAAGTGTTTCTAAAAGTATCTCTATGGAAGAAAGTACTCAGATTTGGCAAAAAAGGGAAGTTAAGTCCTAGGTTTATTGGCCCATACGAGATCATTGAATATATGGGACCAGTAGCCTACAGACTGGCTTTACCACCAGAATTAGAGAAGATTCATGATGTATTTCATGTATCCATGTTGAGACGATACAGATCTGACCCGTCGCACAGAGTTCAGACTGAAACCATTGAGATTCAACCTGATCTGACATATGAGGAAGAACCAGTGGACATTCTGGACAGAGAGATAAAAGAACTATGGAATAAGAAAATACCGCTAGTGAAGATACTCTGGAGGAACCATAATGTGGAAGATGCTACATGGGAGAGCGAAGAAGTGATGCGACAACAATATCCACAACTATTTGAATGACACCTAAAAGCATTTGAAACTTGGCAACATGCATGTATTGACTTGATTTCACAAAGTAAGAGAGAAATGAGAGTTGACCATGAAACGTGAGAGTTAGAGAGTGAGTTATAGAGAGAGAAAGAGGGAGAGTTTAGAGAGAGAAGGTAATAGAAGAAGAAAAAGAAGGAGAGTGATAGAGAAGTTGGAGAAGAAGAAGTCTAGGTGGAAAATAGCATTTCAAGTTTAGTGATACTGTTTTCGTATTTTTCAGATTTTCCAGACTATTTCGGAATCGTTATATTTTATTGTTTTTAGTTTATTTGAGCTATATTGATTATGATATGTTGTTTGAAATTGATTTTGGGATGATTTGGTATATATATATATATATATATATATATATATATATATATATATATATTGTTAGTGATTTGGATTACGTTTATTTGAAATATAATTTGGATCTGTAATATTGTTTACAAAAAATATTCTGAATTGATTTTCGATATGTTTTGATTATAGTAATATTACGGAGAATATTCTTAAAAGCAATTTCGTATATATTGTTTTGCGATTGGTTTCGAAAAGTGATTCGGGGCATTTGGATTTACTATGGATTTATGATATATAATTGCATGTGATTTTAAATGTGATTTGAAGCGATTTCTGGATTCATAAATATTTTCGGAAACGATTTTGTAATTCGCTTGTATATGTATATTGATGCGATTCAAATTCCGGAAATGTGTATACTGATTTGGATATGATTTCATAATTTAAATTGACGATTTTGTTCGGAATGAATTATATGATTTTCGAAAAGTGATTTGGCTCTGATATATGTAAACATAGATATGGATATAGGAGATTGACATGTCAATTGGGTTCACTTAGCAGTACTGCATTGAGATTTCTGAGATTTTGATCATTATGATATCACTATTTGGATTATGTGTAGCCACCGCTGTGGACGGTCCTAGAGTGAAGATATTTCCGTCAGGTAGTCCCCATAGGGTCCGATGTTGGAAATGATACCTGTATAGGGGTACCATTTTATGCTAAAATGGGAAACCCGACTGTATAAAATTTAGCGAGCAGTCCCCGTTGGGTTCCAGTGCTGAACAACCCGTAATCCAGTCCTGAAATTGTGTTATGTATGTCAGGAGCCCAACATGAAAATAGAAATTTGATTTGAATTGAAACGTAATTTAATTTGAAAAGTTATTTGAGATTATTAGTGAAATTATGAAATTGATATGTTATTTAAAAGTATTTGATTTGAATTGAGCCCCATATTTGAACATTTAATTGTTATCTATATTTTTGATTATTCGATTAATAATGTTATTATAGTATATTTGTCAAGTTTTGGGTACACCCACTAAGCAATATGCTTAGCGCGTTGATTTTTATCGCGCGTAGGTAAAGAAGATTCCAGGGTTGAAAAGAAGTGAAGAGGTGAATCTGCAGGAACAGAGACAAGCGTCACATTATTCCTGAGTTTTTTGGGTAGTTTTTATATTCCATTTATATGTTTTTGATTAGCATGCATATACATAAGAATTTTGTAAATATTTGTAAAAGTTATGTTGTTTTTACATATTTTCTAAAAATATTTATGTTTTGCGGAACTATGAATTTTATCACTTTTGAATTGATTTTGATTAAATAGTTGTATGAAATGTTTGGAAAGTCGCACTGAATTTGGAAGAGTGCGCAAAAGTGACATGATAAATTCGAAGTGTAAATTTTATGATTTGATTGAAAACAGGTTTTGAAAAGTCAGAAAAACAGAGGAAACTCTGGCGAAATTTTTAGAAATTTATTTGGACCATTTTCAAAAGGTTTAGTAAATTTTAAGGTTTTATAAAAAGTAAATTAGCGATTCCAGTATATGGTAGCGCTCCTTGATTCGGTCTGAGCGGATTTGGGTCAGGTGGTGTTACAAATTGATCGGTCATTTATTTTCATATAATTACGACCCTTAAACCGTGTCTTTTAATTGTATTCTTGAGTATTTTTGGTGCTTTTGACGTGTTTTCCTTGAGTGTGCAGGTTTAGGGACCTAAGTGATGATTTTATATATTTTTGGGGAAAAGTATAATTTCAGTAACTTTGTGGAAGGGCATCGATGAAAGAATGTTAAAGTTCAGGGGCAAAACTACAATTTCAGGAAGTTCCACCAAACTTAAGTGAAACGGTGCGTTTTGCACCAAAGGTTTCTGACTTTAGTGGAACGGCGCCGTTTTGGCACCAAAGAGGTGATGCAAAACGGCGTCGTTTTGCAGTTTAAAGAAATAAAAAATAAAACCCAGCAGCCATGCACAGCGCGACCTCATCTCCCTCGCGTCCACCAGCTCGCGATGAAGATGATCCAACCTAGCAGTGAGCACGGCGAGCACGACCGCGACCAGCCCCAGCTCGCGGTGCAGCTCGCGGTGAAGAAGAGAACGGCGTCCAGTGAGCAGCGCGAGGAACCGAGCGCGACCCGTGCTCTCGTGGGGAGCTCGCGGTCTAGAAACTATGCAAACCAGTGAGCGTGGCGAGCTTGAGCGCGGCCATCCCTCCTCGCGGTGCAGCAGCTCCAAGGCGATCCAGTGAAGACCGCGACCAAGCCACCGCGACCACAGGTCGCGGTGAAGAAAAACAGCGCCCTAATGGGCTGACTATAAGAAGAAAAGTGCAGCAGCTGGGCAGAAGAGAGAGCTCGTGGCAGACCAGTTCCAGCAGCTCTCAAGCTGCTCCAAGGGTGATTTTCCACCCTCCTTGCTCCTCCCAAACACATTCCAACATCACAAATCACCAAGACATCTCTAGATCGTGAGTGCTCATCGAAGAAGACGAAGATTGAAAGTGGAGAAGTTCAAGCCGGACCAAAGCGGGACTTTGAGTCTTGAGAGCTTCGATGGGTTGTATTTCATCTCATTAATCTTCCTTTGATTGTTCATTTATGATTATGAGTTGTTAGAACTATTGTTAGGTGATTTTCGGAACTATGAACGGATTTGGATTTTATTGTTTATGAATATATTATGTGATTTATTTCATGATATTATGTGCTTAATAATCAATATGTTTTCCATTTCCGTGATTGGAACCGTGTGACCACCTCGCATTATCCTCTATTGAATCCTTCTCGCTTTATTTTAATTGTTTTAGTTAATTTAATTTAGTTTAATTAATTGTAAATGTTGATTATGAGCTAAACTTGTAAGTTGGGGTTTTGATGGATCTTATTCTATGATGATTGAATAAATTGATTGTATAATTTGTTGCGGTTGATTATTGTGTTGTTGAGTGGTATTATTGTGCTTAATGCTTTTGAATGTGAAGGCCTACTTTTAGATGATAAATTGGTTGTGTGTTATGTATCGAGAGGAGACGCCCACAACGTGCTCGATATAATGTCCACCACAAGTAGAATTGGATAGAGATATACTAATTTGCTTGTGTGATCACATAGGGTGTTTATTGTGACTAATGCATTTCCATGCACTTTGATATACCATCGAGAGATAGGATATTAGTGTGTGCGGAATAGGTCCGATTTATCTCGAGAGGGGACTTTGGATAAATTAGATAAACACGGTCATCTTCATGAATAATTAAACCTTAACAATGTGCTTTCATGGAACTCAATTGTATGGAATAGGTGAATTCAAATACCCTAACTAATCTCTCATATTTGTTGTTTGCTTTATTTTTATGTCTTTATATTTTTATCTTTAATATCTTTCGATTATCCAAATAGAAATAGACTTGGTTAATTTTAGTACTCAACGCCTAAATATCCCTGTGGAGACTATAATTTACTCATCATTTTATTACTTGTGCCGACCCCGTATACTTGCGGGTAACAAAATGTCGTGTCAAGTTTTTGGCACCGTTGCCGGGTATATTTTAGTTGTGTTGATATTAATACCGATTAAGTCTATAGCTAATTTGGATTTGTATATATTTTATTTTTATTCTTATTAATTTTGATTTTTTTTTTGTTTTCTTTGGAGGACATGTATCCTTGGTATGAGGCACAGGAGCTTATCGAGGAAGTGGCGACTAGTGACTATGGAGCACATTCAAAGTGTTACTTTTGTGGGGGGCCACATTGGAGTACCAATTGTCCACTTGGCAATCCGTTCGATGCAGGCAGTTCTGACTAAATGCAGTGTGACGAATATGTAGACTATGATCAGAACAACCCCTACCCGAGCTCGTACAATCCTGGGTGGAGCAATCATTCCGAATCTCATTGGAGCAACCAGCAGGAACATCAGGAAATTAATTCAGCATTGGAAGACATGATTATTAAATTCATGATAAAGCTAGATGAAAGAATGGATTCCCAAGATGAGGCCCTGAAGAAGCTGGAAGCTAAACTTGATCAAGTTGCTCAACATACTCAAGCAGCTACCCAACGCTTGGAGATTCAAATCGGCCAATTAGCTACAGAGATCCAATGGCAAAAGCACGAACCATATCCTATGGTGCAATGCAATGAAACGGCCGTGGAAATCGAAGAGCAAATTGAGCACCAGATTTGGGTTGATCAAGTAGAGACGGAAGGGAGCAAGAACTTATTTTATGGAGATGAGGCATCTACCCTTCCAGAACCACTTGAGTTATGTCTAGTCCATAGCGCCACTGCGAAAGAAGAAAGCTACCAAGATACATACATTTTTGTCGACCTCGGAGAAGGGAAGCCCAAACCGCCTCCGCCTTCTGAGAAGCCACCGCACTTGGGCTGTAAAGAGATACCTTCGCATTTGAGGTATGCAGTGCTGGGAGAGTCGTCTTCTCTTCCAGTCATTTGGTTAGGATGGTGCGGTAAGCTGATGAGGAGATACCAATTATGGGGCAGGTGGGCGAAAGTTCAAGTGATGAGGTAAATATGTAGAGTATTTCTTTTCTTTTATTTTGAATTTTTTTTCTAGTTAAATTTTTTAGTGTTTCGTAATTATTTCCCATGAACCTTTTGAAGTGTTGTGCCTTGTGTTGAAAATTTTGAAGTTCGGGGGAAGTTTGGTTGGATGTACATATTTTTGAAGTGTTTGATTCCTTTGATTTTGTTTTTGTTTGTTAGTTGTGGATATTTAGGGTTGTTTGTTGTGGATATTAGGACTGTTATTTTGTGCTCATTTGTTTTGTGCGTTTTTATTTTTGTGCCTAGTTTGTTTGTTTTTAGTTTTTATTTCTAATTTTTAGTTTTTATTTCTTTATAAAACCCTTTTCCTCGTACGTAAGGTGTAAAACATTGAGGACAATGTTTCTCTTAAGTTTGGGGGTGTTTCGGTATTTGTGTGTTTTTATGTCTTATTGGTGTATATAGGCTGGAAACCTAGACTTTCCTCATACGCAATGCGTTTGGAAGACTTAGGCATAACAATGCCACGTACAATCTGTGCACGAGTCATTTATTGTATACAACCCATCGAAGCTCTCAAGACTCGAAGTCCCGCTTTGGTCCGGCTTGAACTTCTCCGCTTTCGATCTTCGTCTTCTTCGATGAGCACTTACGATCTAGAGATGTCTTGGTGATTTGTGATGTTGGATTGTGTTTGGGAGGAGCAAGGAGGGTGGAAAATCACCCTTGGAGCAGCTCAACTGCTCTGCCACGAGCTCTCTTTTCTGCCCAGCTGCTGCACTTTTCTTCTTATAGTCAGCCCATTAGGGCGCTGTTTTTCTTCACCGCGACCTGTGGTCGCGGTGGCTTGGTCGCGGTCTTCACTGGATCGCCTTGGAGCTGCTGCACCACGAGGAGGGATGGCGGCGCTCGAGCTCGCCACGCTCACTGGTTTGCATAGTTTCTGGACCGCGAGCTCCCCACACGAGCACGGGTCGCGCTCGGTTCCTCGCGCTGCTCACTGGACGCCGTTCTCTTCTTCACCGAGAGCTGCACCGCGAGCTGGGGCTGGTCGCGGTCGTGCTCGCCGTGCTCACTGCTGGGTTGGATCATCTTCATCGAGAGCTGGTGGACACGAGGGAGATGAGGTCGCGCTGTGCATGACTGCTGGGTTTTATTTTTGATTTCTTTAAACTGCAAAACGACGCCGTTTTGCATCACCACTTTGGTGCCAAAATGGCGCCGTTCCACTAAAGTCAGAAACCTTTGGTGCAAAACGCACCGTTTCACTTAAGTTTGGTTGAACTTCCTGAAATTACAGTGTTACCCCAGAACTTTAACATTCTTTCATCGATGCCCTTCTACAAAGTTACTGAAATTATACTTTTTCCCCAAAAATATATAAAATCATCACTTAGGTCCCTAAACCTGCACACTCAAGGAAAACACGTCAAAAGCACCAAAAATACTCAAGAATACAATTAAAAGATACGGTTTAAGGGTCGTAATTATATGAAAATAAATGACCGATCAAATACCCCTAAACTTATATTTTGCTTGTCCTCAAGCAAATCGGAACACACCACGACTAAAAGCAAAAACAAAAATAACTAAAACTAATCAACAAAAATGAACTAAGCTATATCCATTTTCGTAGGATGCAACGATGACACTTAGCACGTGCCACAAGCCTTTAAACCCCTAGGTGGCCCTAGTGGACGAGTTATAGTCTCGTGAGGGTTTACCAGCTACGATACCCACAAACGTCCTAAGCTAACCACATTTATAACTAAACATCAAATTAAATATATACACAAATACAAAGGCATAAGAATAGCACAAAATCAGAAATCTAAAATGCTGTCAATAAGTCTAATATACCATATATCATACAGGACACTGACATGCAACGCATTTATAATCGTGACACCTTCCATATCAATAAATCGCTGAAATAATTCGCCTCGACTTTAGGCTCACCAGTTTTCACACAATGACACTCAGAATCTAGGCAATCACACTTTCAACTGCATACGACTGGAATTTATGAGCAAATAATTTCGAAATGTGTCGTATGCATCAATAATTAGAAAAAACGCACAGATTTAACAAAGGATCTCATGAAAGATATCAAATGCTAAGAACAGAAAAATTCGTGTATATACATGTCAAATATTACAATTAAGTTTCCTAAGGAGATCAACAGGTCTTTATATGGTTCTAATGGGGCTTAGGGTGATTGGCTCAAAAAGAACGGAAATCAGGTTCAACTCACTTGGAAACCTATTATGAGACTTCATAAAATTTTCAATCTGTACATTTTCTCTCACGACCACCAAATTCATTCAACTTGTATTCCCAATCTTTTTCTCACATTTCTCCTTCAACCTCTTTTCAACTCTTTCTCAATTTTTACTTTGTGCATTTCACTCCTTTTTCTCATTTTAGCCAACTCTTTTTATTTTATTTATTCTTTTATTGGCTATTCTCTTTTTCTGCACATTACCCATATCCATATCATCTTTTCTACTCCACTCCTTCTTCCTCACTCAACACTTACACATTTTTCTTTTAATTGCCTCTAGTTTCCAAGCGTCAAAGGTAACGTCTTACAATTTCGGCTAGGATTTTTGGACATGTAGGTCATACAATAAAAGGCTAATATGCGAGTGTTTGGCCGCGAATGGGATAGGGAGCACTCAATTACGGATAGGAAATCAAGCTATTTAGGAATTCACACACAATGCTTGGATCATATCTCCAAAATCTACTCAATTGAACATTCAGCATAAACATACAAGATTCTTATTATGCAGTTCATTAACATCCAATGCAAACCTATAGAGATCAATCTAATGACAATAAAGCTCAAGAAAGTGTTTAAGAGTAGAAACAAGAATTCCCTCAGAATAAATACGCAATAATCTCAAAATCTCACTAAGGGTCGTCTCCACTATTAATCAGAGCTATTAATTGAAAGTTGTCACATATTACAATGCAAAGACGTCAGACCTATATGCTTAGATGCAAAGATATTACTGGCATTATTCCAAATAACAACTTTGTACACTCAAATGACCTAAGTATTTACATATTATTACTCAATTATTTGTAAAGCATGCATATGGTTCCGCTATCCTAACACAAACACAACAAAACACGAAAATATAATAAAAGACTCGAAAACTGATGTACGTGGCATTGTTTTGCCTAAGTCTTCCAAACGCATTGCGTATGAGGAAAGTCTAGGTTTCCAGTCTATATACACCAACAAGACACAAAAACACACAAATACCGAAACACCCCCAAACTTAAGATAAACATTGTCCTCAATATTTTACACCTTACGTACGAGGAAAAGGGGTTTATAAAGAAATAAAAACTAAAAATTAGAAATAAAAACTAAAAACAAACAAACTAGACACAAAAACAAAAACGCACAAAACAAATGAACACAAAACAACAGTTCTAATATCCACAACTAACAACCCTAAATATCCACAACTAACAAACAAAAACAAAATCAAAGGAATCAAACACTTCAAAAATATGTACATCCAACCAAACTTCCCCCGAACTTTAAAATTTTCAACACAAGGCACAACACTTCAAAAGGTTCATGGGAAATAATTACGAAACACTAAAAAAATTTAACTAGAAAAAAAATTCAAAATAAAAGAAAAGAAAATACTCTACAGATTTACCTTATCACTTGAGCTTTCGCCCACCTGCCCCATAATTGGTATCTCCTCATCAGCTTACCGCACCATCCTAACCAAATGACTGGAAGAGAAGACGACTCTCCCAGCACTGCATACCTCGAATGCGAAGGTATCTCTTTACAGCCCAAGTGCGGTGGCTTCTCAAAAGGCGGAGGCGGTTTGGGCTTCCCTTCTCCGAGGTCGACAAAAATGTATGTATCTTGGTAGCTTTCTTCTTTCGTAGTAGCGCTATGGACTAGACATAACTCAAGTGGTTCTGGAAGGGTAGATGCCTCATCTCCATAAAACAAGTTCTTGCTCCCTTCCGTCTCTACTTGATCAACCCAAATCTGGTGCTCAATTTGCTCTTCGATTTCCACGGCCGTTTCATTGCATTGCACCATAGGATATGGTTCGTGCTCTTGCCATTGGATCTCTGTAGCTAATTGGCCGATTTGAATCTCCAAGCGTTGGGTAGCTGCTTGAGTATGTTGAGCAACTTGATCAAGTTTAGCTTCCAGCTTCTTCAGGGCCTCATCTTGGGAATCCATTCTTTCATCCAGCTTTATCATGAATTTAATAATCATGTCTTCCAATGCTGAATTAATTTCCTGATGTTCCTGCTGGTTGCTCCAATGAGATTCGGAATGATTGCTCCACCCAGGATTGTACGAGCTCGGGTAGGGGTTGTTCTGATCATAGTCTACATATTCGTCACACTGCATTTAGTCAGAACTGCCTGCATCGAACGGATTGCCAAGTGGACAATTGGTACTCCAATGTGGCCCCCCACAAAAGTAACACTTCGAATGTGCTTCATAGTCACCAGTCGCCACTTCCTCGGTAAGCTCCTGCGCCTCATACCAAGGATACATGTCCTCCAAAGAAAACAAAAAAAATCAAAATTAATAAGAATAAAAATAAAATATATACAAATCCAAATTAGCTATAGACTTAATCGGTATTAACATCAACACAACTAAAATATCCCCGGCAATGGTGCCAAAAACTTGACACGCCTTTTTATTACCGCAAATATACGGGGTCGGCACAAGTAATAAAATGATGAGTAAATTATCGTCTCCACAGGGATATTTAGGCGTTGAGTACTAAAATTAACCAAGCCTATTTCTATTTGGATAATCGAAAGATATTAAAGATAAAAATATAAAGACATAAAAATAAAGCAAACAACCAATATGAGAGATTAGTTAGGGTATTTGAATTCACCTATTCTATCCAATTAAGTTCCATGAAAGCACATTGTTGAGATTTAATTATTCATGAAGATGACCGTGTTTATCTAATTTATCCAAAGTCCCCTCTCGAGGTAAATCGGACCTATTCCGCACACATTAATATCCTATCTCTCGATGGTATATCCAAGTGCATAGAAATGCATTAGTCACAATAAACACCCGATGTGATCACACAAGCAAATTAGTATATCTCTATCCAATTCTACTTGTGGTGGACATTATATCGAGCACGTTGTGGGCGTCTCCTCTCGGCACATAACACACAACCAATTTATCATCTAAAAGTAGGCCTTCACATTCAAAAGCATTAAGCACAATAATACCACTCAACAACACAATAATCAACCGCAACAAATTATACAATCAATTTATTCAATCATCATAGAATAAGATCCATCAAAACCCCAATTTATAAGTTTAGCTCATAATCAACATTTACAATTAATTAAACTAAATTAAATTAACTAAAACAATTAAAATAAAGCGAGACGGATTCAATGGAGGATAATGCGAGGTGGTCACACGGTTCCAATCACAGAAATGGAAAACATATTGATTATTATTAAGCATATAATATCATGAAATAAATCACTTAATATATTTATAAACAATAAAATCCAAATCCGTTCATAGTTCCGAAAATCACCTAACAATAGTTCTAACAACTCATAATCATAAATGAACAATCAAAGGAAGATTAATGAGATGAAATACAACCCATCGAAGCTCTCAAGACTCGAAGTCCCGCTTTGGTCCGGCTTGAACTTCTCCGCTTTCAATCTTCGTCTTCTTCGATGAGCACTCACGATCTAGAGATGTCTTGGTGATTTGTGATGTTGGAATGTGTTTGGGAGGAGCAAGGAAGGTGGAAAATCACGCTTGGAGCAGCTTGGGAGCTGCTGGAACTGGTCTGCCACGAGCTCTCTCTTCTGCCCAGCTGCTGCACTTTTCTTCTTATAGTCAGCCCATTAGGGTGCTATTTTTCTTCACAGCGACCACCACCGCGACCTGTGGTCGCGGTGGCTTGGTCGCGGTAGCTTGATCGCGGTCTTCACTGGATCGCCTTGGAGCTGCTGCACCGCGAGGAGGGATGGCCGCACTCGAGCTCGCTACGCTCACTGGTTTGCATGGTTTCTGGACCGCGAGCTCCCCACGCGAGCACGGGTCGCGCTCGGTTCCTCGTGCTGCTCACTGGACGCCGTTCTCTTCTTCACTGCGAGCTGCACCGTGAGCTGGGGCTGGTCGCGGTCGTGTTCGCCGTGCTCACTGTTGGGTTGGATCATCTTCATCGCGAGCTGGTGGACGCGAGGGAGATGAGGTCGCGCTGTGCATGGCTGCTGGGTTTTATTTTTGATTTCTTTAAACTGCAAAACAACGCCGTTTTGCATCACCCCTTTGGTGCCAAAACGGCGCCGTTCCACTAAAGTCAGAAACCTTTGGTGCAAAACGCACCGTTTCACTTAAGTTGTAGTTTTGCCTGAACTTCCTGAAATTGTAGTTTTGCCCCAGAACTTTAACATTCTTTCATCGATGCCCTTCCACAATGTTACTGAAATTATACTTTTTCCCCAAAAATATATAAAATAATCACTTAGGTCCCTAAACCTGCACACTCAAGGAAAACACGTCAAAAGCACCAAAAATACTCAAGAATACAATTAAAAGATACGGTTTAAGGGTCGTAATTATATGAAAAAAAATGACCGATCACAAATTACAAAGCGTATTCTTCATGAAAGTTGTTGGCCTATGTGTGTACTTACTTTTGTAAGTTTTTAGAATTTTCTGGGTGGCACTTCGCTAGATATTAGATAGAAACTGGTCATAGGTCAGTGCTGGAAAAAACAGGGGAGATAGTTTTTGTTTGACATGTATATGATCCAATATGTCACCCTTCCTGTTTGAATTGTAAATCGTGTTCTTCATGAAAATTGTTCATATATATGTCTACCTTCTTCTCTAGTTGTTTCAGAATTTTCTAGGTGGCGTGTCTCTAGATAATAGCTAAACACCAGACATAGGTCAGTGCTGAAAAAACAGGGGAGACAGTTTTTGTATGTCATGTATATGGTCCAATATGGCACCCTTACTGTCCGAATTTTAAATGGTGTTCTTCATGAAAGTTGTTCATATATGTGTCTACTTTCTTTAGTTAGTTTTTCAGAATTTTTTGGGTGGCTTTTCTTTAGATATTAGCTTGAAACAGAACATAGGTCAGTGTAGAAAACTGCACCCGACCCAACATGTGCGCCCGACCTGTTTTGTGAGGCAATCCGAGCCGTGGCTCTTCCTATATAAAGGTCACTTCGTATTTTTCATCCAAAAAACCAGAAAGAAGTTGAATTAGTACCTAGATAAGTTTATGTTGTGATTTAGAGTGCATTTGTCTTGCTTGAATGAATTATACCTCTATCTCACATGTGTTTAGTGGATTGGTACTAATCTAGGTTGGTTCAAGAGTGTTAGTTGTTGTTATAATAATTTACTTGTTGCTAGAATCACATTCATATAAACATGTTGGTTGCCTTGTAGAGTTCATGC
The DNA here is from genome assembly GCA_003430845.1 of Xanthoceras sorbifolium. Classification (NCBI taxonomy): domain Eukaryota; kingdom Viridiplantae; phylum Streptophyta; class Magnoliopsida; order Sapindales; family Sapindaceae; genus Xanthoceras; species Xanthoceras sorbifolium. The sequence goes on along the minus strand of CM010620.1, from coordinate 15,223,369 downwards.
ATTGAATATGTTTGTTTCATGACTTGAAAGTGTTGAATTTGTTGCAAAATTTGTTAGGTCTTGAAATGTGTTTATGCTAAGTGTTATTTAAGTAGATTGTGTGCACTAGTTCACTTATCATCATAGGTTGTATTGGTCATGCATCCTAATTGTATGTTCATACATCATTGAACACTTAGACTATAATCCTTTGTGTTATTGGAAGAGCTTGTGTGACTTTGGTGAAGTCTTGTGAACAGGCTCAAGGTTTGCTTCTTGTGCAAAAGTTGCATTTGTGTGGAATTTCACTAGTTGGCTCTTGCGAGACGATAGGTGTAGGCTCACGCCAATAGGAGTGTGAATTCTATGATAGCTTAAGGATATACATTTAGTCACCTAGTGGATCTTGGGAGATCATTAGGGAAAAGACCTGCGGGTAGACTAGAGTGGGATAGTCCAAGAGGAGTGAGTCCTTGTAATTTCAACTTAAGGGTGTACTGCATTTATCACTAGTGTATTGTCCGTTGAGTGGCCAAGAGTGGTCCCGTGGTTTTTGATCCCTTGTTGGAAGGGGTTTTCCAGGCTAAAATCCTTGTGTTAATTTTGTTTATCTCTTCCGCATTTGTTATGTGTTTATAATTGTTGAATTGATCTAATTAAATTGTTGGTAATCAAAAAATTGGGTAAGAACCTATTCACCCCCCCCCCCCCCCCCCCTCTAGGTTCATATAGACCGTTGCACTTAAACTTTCAATTGGTATCAGAGCGGGTAGCTAGACATACATAACTAGATCTTTGGGTGTTTATTTGCTTGTTTGCTATTTGCTATTTGTCTATTCTTGATCCCATGGACTCCGTAGTAAGAGAGGGTGCATCCCATACCAAACCTCCACTTCTAAATGACACAAACTACTCATTTTGGAAAGTCCGCATGAGAGCATACTTGAAATCCATAGATGAACATGTATGGACAAGAATCGAATAGGGGTACACACCTCCCACAACCACAAGTGAAGATAGGAGAAGAGCATTGAAACCCAAGTCAACTTGGACACCTATAGATTATAGTTTGGCAACTTGGAATTCAAAGGGGTTGAACGCTATTTTCTGTGGCGTTGATGATAGTCAATATAGGCATATTCAAAAATGTGAAAGTGCCAAGGAAGCATGGGAGATCCTCCAAATCACACATGAAGGAACTACAGCTGTCAAGAGATCCAAGCTTCAAATGCTAACATCTCAATTTGAGAGTCTTCGAATGGAAGAGAATGAGACCTTTGCAGAATTTGAAGCCAAGCTCACAGACATCACCAACAAGAGTTATATGTTGGGAGAAGTTTATTCTAGCTCGAATATTGTTAGGAAGATTCTAAGATCCTTGCCCGAAAGATTTCAAGCTAAAGTTACAGCTATTGAAGAAAGCAAGGATGTTAATTCCATGAGAGTAGAAGAACTTATTGGTTCCTTGAAGACTTTTGAAATGGGATTGAAACCAGTCAAGAAACACAAAAGTATAGCCCTCAAAGCAATCAAGGAAGCTGAAAATTCAGAAGATGATAATGATCTCAATGAAGCCGAGATTGCCATGTTTGCTAAGAGGTTCAAAAAATTCCTCAAGACAAACAAAAAGAAGGGTGAGAACTCCACAAGAACCGAAGATATAAAGAAAAGCTTTCTAAAAAACGTTGACACCTAAAAAGAAAGATCAACAAGAGAGGCGTCCAATGTTATGAATGTGGAGGCTATGGGCATATCTCAACTGAATGTGCCAACAATTTGAAGAAAAATAAGAAAGGTAAGGCAATGAAGGTATCATGGAGTGATAGTGATGAAGAAGATGATACAAGCTCCACAAGTTCAGAGGAGCTAGTGAGTAACTTCACTGCTTTTGTTGCAAGTTATCATAGCAATGAGGAAGAAGCTAGTGAAGGTGAAACGAGCATGAGTGAGAGATCAGATGAAGAAAGCCTTAAGGAAGCTTTTAATGAGTTATATGCAAAAAGCTTCAAGATAAAGAAGGAAAATGTTTCTTACAATGTCAAACTCAATATTCTTGAGAAAGAGAAGCAAGAGGCATTATCAAGGGCTCAGATTGTTGAAGAAGCCATCCAAAAACTCAAGAAAGAAAAAGAAGATGATGATCAAAGAATTATTCTAGTGAAGAAGGAACTGAGTGAGAAAGAGAAGACCTTGCAAATTGTGAGACATAGGGAACAAGAATGTCTCAAGAAATTGGAAGATGCAAGGAAATCAATCGAGGGGCTGACTTTGGGTGCAATAAAGGTTGATCAAGTAATTAATCTTGGCAAGGCTTATGGAGACAAGAGTGGCATAGGCTATGCAATTGAAGAAATCACTCCTTCGTCAAGTAAGACAACATGTTTCAAGGGAGAAAATTTGAAGCAAACACTTGAACAACCAAGGATAACAAGCAACCCCAAGAAGGCACTTCTTAGACAACCACAAGCATAAGGTAAAGTTTCTAACACCACATCATTTTGACGCTAAAGAAATGAATGGCAACCAAATCATCAAGGTAGATTTTCTAACTTCATTCCTATTTGTCATTTTTGTGGTAGGAAAGGGCATATTAGACCTAGATGTTTTGATTACATTCAATTGTGCCATAATGAAATGGAATCTAGGGATTGTCACTTTGAAAGATTTTCTAGACAAATGCCTAACAATGTTGTTAATTCAAAACTACAAGAAAAGAACTTGAAAAAGAAAATGAGAAAAGCATGGGTTAGAAAAGATGATTTCATATGTTATGCTGCTCATTATGCCTTGAAAGCCATTAATGCAAATTCTTGGTACCTTGATAGTGGTTGTTCCAGGCATATGTCCGGAGATAAAAATATTTTTGAAAATCTTATGATGAAGGATGGAGGATGGGTCACCTTTGGTAATGGTTCTAAGAAGAAGGTGATAGATAAAGGGTCAATTAAAATTTATGGTTTACCTAGTCTTAATGATGCTCTTCTTGTTGATGGATTGCAGGCAAACTTGATTAGCATTACACACTTGTGTGAAAGTGTACATGCTGTCAATTTTTTAAAGATACTTGTGCAATCTTGGACTCTAATGGAAATGTTATTTTGCAGGGAAAGAGAACTGATGATAATTGTTATTGTATTGATGTTAAACCTCTTAAATGCAATTTGACTAACCATGAACAGGTTGAACTTTGGCATTAAAGACTTGGTCACTTGAATTTCAAGGACCTAAAGAAACTTGAAAAGATGAAGGCTGTGAGAGGTCTTCCTGAGCTAGGAAAGAAACAGGAAGGTGTATGTGGACCATGTCAAATTGGGAAGCAAACAAAGGGGATACACAAGAAAAATAAAGGTACAATGTCCAAACGTCCCTTGGACTTCTTCACATGGATCTCATGGGTCCTATGCAAACCGAAAGCCTTGGAGGTAAGCGGTATATCTTTGTGTGTGTTGATGACTTTTCTAGATTCACTTGGATTGATTTTCTTAGAGAAAAGTCAGACGCTTTTGAAAAATTTAAATCACTTTGCATTAAACTTCAGAATGAAAAAGATCTTAAAATCAAGAACATTCAAAGAATTAGGAGTGATCATGGAAAGGAATTTAAAAATGCTAGCTTCGGTAATTTTTGTGATAACCTTGGTATTTTTCATAAGTTTTCTGCTTCTAGAACTCCTCAACAAAATGGTGTTGTTGAGAGAAAGAACAGGGTACTGCAAGAGATGGCTAGAGTTATGCTCAATAGCAAGAAACTTCCAAGGAATTTCTGGGCTGAAGCTATCAATACTGCATGCTACATTTCAAACCATGTTTTCTTGAGACCCGGCACTAGACAAACTCCATATGAGTTATGGAAAGGAAAGAAGCCGAATATAAGCTACTTTCACACATTTAGGAGTAAGTGCTACATTTTAAATGATCGTGACCAACTTAGTAAATTTGATGCTAAAAGTGATTAAGGTATTTTTCTAGGATACCCTTCTAACAGTAGAGCATATAGGGTATTCAATTCAACTACTCATACAATTATGGAATCATCTAATATGGTTGTAGATGATGCAGGAATTTTGTCTAATATTGATGATGAGTATGTTGTTGAGAATTCTGAATGTGCAGGTTTAGACTCAAATGTGAAAGAAGAGGAGACTGAAGAAATGCCAAATTAAACAGATCCTAATCCTTGGGTTAGGAGGTCTCATAAAAAGGATGACATCATAGGAGATGTGAGTAAATGAGTACGAACAAGAAGACAACTAGCTAATCAAGTTAGCTATGTTTGCCACACGTCTCAATTCGAACCCAAGAAAGTTGAAAAAGCACTTCAAGATGAGTTCTGGATTGGTGCCATGCAAGAAGAACTCAATCAATTTCAAAGGAATGATGTCTGGTTTCTCTTCCCTAGACCTAAGAGTACCAATGTCATTGGTACAAATTGGATTTTCAAGAACAAATCGGACGAAAATGGAAATGTAGTGAGGAACAAAGCAAGACTAGTTGCTCAAGGCTACACACAACTCGAGGGAGTAGACTTTGATGAAACCTTTGCTCTAGTAGCTAGATTGGAATCTATTAGACTTTTATTGTGTGTTTCTTGTGTGTACAGGTTCAAACTACATCAAATGGATGTGAAGAGTGCATTTCTAAATAAAGTTCTTCAAGAAGAAGTATACGTTGAGCAACCAAAGGATTTGTAGATCCACATCATCCAGAGCACATATACAAATTGAAGAAAGCACTCTATGGATTGAAACAAGCTCCGCGAGCATGGTATCAATCAGATCCAAAAGAGTCACATCTCACAGCTATGAAAAGAATAATTCGATATGTCAATGGAACTTCGGACTTTGGAATTTGGTACTCTTTTAACACTAACCCTAACCTGGTTGGCTTTAGTGATGCAGATTGGGCAAGATGCATTGATGATCGAAAAAGCACAACTGGAGGATGCTTCTATCTAGGAAACAGTCTTGTGTCCTGGTATAGCAAAAAGCAAAACTCTATCTCCTTGTCAACTGCAGAGGCAGAATACATTGCAGCAAGTAGTGGTTGTACACAACTTCTATGGATGAAACAAATGTTGGAGGATTATGGTTTGGAACAAGGTACTCTGACAATTTATTGTGCCAATACCAGTGCTATAAATATTTTCAAAAATCCTGTTCAACATTCTAGGACTAAACATATTGACATTCGACATCATTTCATTAAAGAATTAGTCGAAAGCAAAGTGGTGTCCTTAGAGCACGTGTCCACAGAAAATCAACTTGCTGATTTGTTTACCAAACCTTTGGATCATGTTAGGTTTCAATCACTTAGTAAATCCATTGGTGTATGCTCCCATCATTGATTGTGCCATGTCATTTATAACATGTGTTGTTCATGTCTAAGAGTGGACTAGTGTCTTATTTGTGTAAAATGATTTGTATCATTTATTTACTCTTAAATTCCTGACATTAGCCCTTCAGATCTTTGTTGTAATTGACAAAATGCCCATTTGGACTTGTATAAGCAATTGTGTGAATGTTGTGTGTGTATTAAGCTCATCCAGTTTCTGAATGTCAAAAGATTTCTCATTGCTCTCAAATGTTTTTGAAAGTAGTTTTCTTGTTGAGAAATGTATAATTTGATTAATAATGGCTTGGTAAACAAAGGCTTGGAAATGGTTATGCCCTATGGAAGAGTGAAAGCTACCTCTACAATGTGCTTGAAACAATATCTTTATCTCCAAGTTAGAGGAGAATGCTACCTCCTTAGGTGCAATGAAAGCCGCCAATGCCTTTGGAAATTAAAATTAAAGTAGAAATAAAAAAAATAAAAAAAATAAAAAAAAAAGAAGAAGAAGGAAAAGCTCAAAAAAAAAAAGGAGAGAGAGATGAGCTTATGTTGAATGGTAATGTAAAGCTGTTTTGTAGTTGATATCAAAATATTTCCTTCAAAAGCTTATTTTTGAAATTTTGTGACTTTCTTGAGACAGGATGATATATATTTATATATATGTGCTTGTATGTATATTGGTCACTTATTGTGAGCAAATGTTAATCCGTTAATGAAGTGATGATTGTGTTTGTGTTTTTGAAGTTGAGATGGGATTTGATATTTGTTGTGGTGCATATTTGTGATTATTGGTTCCTTAAGGATATGACTCCTATGTTACTTGTGTATAGCATTTAGGGGGAGTTGGAACGCGTATTTTCTTGTTTCTTGTGCGATATTTTTCTGTTTTCCCATATTTTTGTCTATTGTATTCTTCCTTTGCCTCTCCTGTGACAAAAAGGAGGAGAAGTTTGTATTGATGTGTAGTACTCAGGTGGAGAATTTGAGGGGGAGACGCTTGTGTTTTTTTTGTTTTATGTGCGTATGGAAATAGCCTTAGGGGGGTAAATTTTAATGCATACATGTGTTTATCGTTCATCGTTTTGTGTCTGTTGTTAATGATTATGTTTATCTATGGGCGTTTATATGAACCGCACAGTGTCTACTAACGTCTTTTGTTTTGTGTTAGTGTGCTTTCTTTTGTTTCAGGTTCACCTTGCCCGGAAATGATCTCAAGCTTCAAGTTTTTAGTTTTAACATCATTCATTGTAATTTTGTGAGTTCAAACTTTGTATCACTTTGTCTATTTGTGAGGTTTGAGGTTTTGTCACGGACTAGCCAAAGGGGGAGATTATTAGGTCGAGTATTTTTTAGGTTGGCTAATTCCGTGCAAAACACTCTTTGGTTGTAATTGTGTTTGAGAGCTTTTGTTGAAGGCATCAAGATCATCGATTCATTTGGTAAGTTGCTCTCAATCTCACAAAGGTTTTTAGGATCTCACATACTCACAACATATCAGTCATTGTGTTTCTAGGCATCTCATTCATCATTGAAATAGTATATGGTGCATAGTTCATTGTATTGCATTCATATGTTATGTTCTGCAGATGCATCCTATAGATGGTCTCATATCTCCTCCTTCCTATCCGAAGTACAAAGCATATTCTTCATGAAAGTTGTTGATCTATGTGTGTACTTACTTCTCTAAGTTTTTTAGAATTTTCTGGGTGGCACTTCGCTAGATATTAGATAGAAACCGGTCATAGGTCAGTGCTGGAAAAAACAGGGGAGACAGTTTTTGTTTGACATGTATGTGATCCAATATGTCACCCTTCCTGTCCGAATTGTAAATGGTGTTCTTCATGAAAATTGTTCATATATATGTCTACCTTCTTCTCTAGTTGTTTCAGAATTTTCTAGGTGGCGTGTCTCTAGATAATAGCTAAACACCAGACATAGGTCAGTGCTGAAAAAACAGGGAAGACAATTTTTGTATGTCATGTATGTGGTCCAATATGGCACCCTTACTTTTCGAATTTTAAATGATGTTCTCATGAAAGTTGTTCATATATGTGTCTACTTTCTTTAGTTAGTTTTTCAGAATTTTCTGGGTGGCTTTTCTTTAGATATTAGCTTGAAATCGAACATAGGTCAGTGCAGAAAACTGCACCCGACCCAACATATGCGCTCGACCTATTTTGTGTGGCAACCCGAGCCGTGGCTCTTCCTATATAAAGGTCACTTCGTATTTTTTATCCAAAAAACTAGAAAGAAGAACCCTAGCAGCTCTCTCTCTTCATACTCTCTCAAATCCAATCTCTCAAAACTCACACAATCTCTCTTGTATGTCCATGGAATCAAACTAGAAACTTGTGGTAAGTGTTTTTCTTGTATGTTGAAATTGTTTTATGCTTCATATCATTTAAATCTCTTTGTTGTTATTGAATGAGAGTTAGATATTGATTGGATGTTGAAAGCTTGTGATTTTTGTGTTTAATGCATGATAAGGGGTTTAGGAAGTTGAATTAGTACCTAGATAAGTTTATGTTGTGATTTAGAGTGCATTTATCTTGCTTGAATGAATTATACCTCTATCTCACATGTGTTTAGTGGATTGGTACTAATCTAGGTTGGATCAAGATGTTAGTTGTTGTTATAATAATTTACTTGTTGCTAGAATCACATTCATGTAAACATGTTGGCTGCCTTGTAGAATTCATGCATTGAATATGTTTGTTTCATGACTTGAAAGTGTTGAATTTGTTGCAAAATTTGTTAGATCTTGAAATGTGTTTATGCTAAGTGTTATTTAAGTAGATTGTGTGCACTAGTTCACTTAGCATCATAGGTTATATTGGTCATGCATCTTAATTGTATGTTCATGCATCATTGAACACTTAGACTATAATCCTTTGTGTTATTTTGTTTATCACTTCCGCATTTGTTATGTGTTTATAATTGTTCAATTGATCTAATTAAATTGTTGGTAATCAAAAAATTGGGTAAGAACCTATTCACACCCCCCCCCCCCCCCCCCCCCCCTCTAAGTTAATATAGACCATTGCACTTAAACTTCCATCTTTTCTGAAAACTGAAAAGCTGAGATAATATACTTTTTTCTGAAAACTGAAATACTGAGATAATATATTTTTGTGAAAACTGAAAAACTAAAATAATATATTTTTCTGATAATTGAAATGCTGAGACAATATATTTTTTTGAAAACTGAAATGCTAAACTAATAAACTTTTCTGATAATGTTTTTCTGATAAAACTTTTCTGATAAAACCTTTCTGATAATGCTTTTCTGATAAAACTTTTTTTTGATAAAACGTTTCTGATAAAACTTTTATTACAAAACTTTTCTAATGAAACTTTCTGATAATACCAATGGAAAACCCATATCTGATAACTGATAATGCATAGGGCGACTCAGCTGGCGCCGCACTATATGGAGGGTGTCACCAGGCGACTAAATGGCGTCGCATTGGTGACTCTGATAATCTGATAAAAGACATCTCACTATCTATGTGGCGGAATGTTGCGTCGCCTCCATATAGCGAGATAACACCCCAGTGTGTGGGCAACTGACAGACTCGACAGACTCAACCCCCCTAGAGTAAGCAGACTGTCCCCCCCTTAACTTGCCCTACACAAATGGGGTGTACCGCCGGGTTTGCTGCTGATAATCTGATAACTGATAGCTGCTGATAATCTGATAATAAATGGGTATCCTATTGGCCTGAAAATGTTTTCTTTTTATCTAAAACATTCATGAAATCATAAAATCTGTTTGTAATATCTTTTTTATCAAAAATCATAAAATATGCATAGAATATATTTCTTAAATTAAATCTCACGTATATATATTTTCTCAAGTGAAAATATAAACTCAAACATTCTGAAATATAAGAATACTTTAATTGAAATATACCTGAAGTAATCAATTCAATTTAAATTTTAAAACTCGTATAAATAACAAATATATGTAAAATCTTAGAATAACAAATCCAACTTAGAAAGAAATATACTAAATATAATTCAACTAAAAATCTGATTTTGCACACCACTCACTGATTTCTGGTTTTCTCTACGCTTGGTGTTCTGGTTCCTTCGTTTCATTACATTTCTTGTCTTTCCACATAATTTTATTTCCTCCCATAATATGGAGATTTCTCTCTAAAGTAATATATTTCCAAATAAATCATTAATATAAATACAACAACTAATACAAACACTCAATTAATACATTTAACACTTTATTCTTCAATTTCTTCTATTCTAATAAAATCAATTACATTTAATTTGCTAAAAATCATGTCTCTACAGCTATATATTCCTTGAATCCTTCAATTTCTCTTAAATCGAATCTCATACATCACAATCCAATACATTCACTTTATTTTCTAAGCATCAATTTGTATCAATTCATACAAATACAATTTTTAATACTTAATTACACATAAATTGAAATCTCTACACTATCAACTTCAATTTCTCTTCTTCTACTTCTAGCTGACTGAATCTCCTCTTTTTCTTTTCTCTTCCTTTTTCTTTTTCTTCTTTTTCTTTTCTTCTTCTTCTCCCTCACGGTTTCTACAGCTTTTTCTTCACAGTTGTTGTTTTGTTTTCTTCCTTTTCCTCCTTCGGTCATAGCTCCCTTCCTTCTTCTTCCTTTCTTCTCTTTTCCTTCTCTCTCTCATTTCTTCTTCTCTTCGGCCGAAACGTCTTCTTCTTCCGTCACTGTTTCTTTCCTTCTTCTCCTACTGGTCGTTGCTCACTTCCTTCTCTTCCTCGGGTGCACCTTCTTCATCTTCTCTTCTTTCTTCTCTCCTTCGACCGTTCTCCCTTCTCTCTTCTTTTCTTTTCTCTCCCCTCTCTCGAGTTTTCTGGTTACTTCTTCTTCTCGATTTTTCATTTCTGTTTTCTTCTTCATTTTTTTATTGTATTATATTTATATATATATATATATATATATAAACTTTAATAATCACAACTTACCCCTTAATCTCTCAATTTCATAATGTGACCACAACATACAATTTAATTACATGATCTTGATCAACAATATTTTGATTTACAATTTAATCCATAACAATCCATTAACTCTTTTCCACAAAAATCCATTTCAATTTACTTTTCCATCAATTAATTAAATTACAATCTCATATTATAAAGATGTATTTTAATATCCAATAAATATTCTTAATACTCCAATTTATGGAAATCCTTACTATATTCTCCAAAACTTATAATTGGATTTCGGATATACTTTACAAAATCTTACTAATCGTTCAATAAATTCCAGTATAACACCGTACAATCAATTCTGAAAAAATATATTACAATACCTGTACGTGTACAGTACAAACTATTGAGAGGGTGTATTACATTATGGGATATTATATCATATATCTCTCTTCCACTCACTATTTGTAGTTTAAGATTTTCTATAAACTAAGAGTTTCTAAAACTCTATGTTTTTAGTCTTTACTTAGATTCTACAGCTAATATAAAATCTAAGTTTACTAGTTATAATAAATTATTCAATTTTAACACTTAAAAAATAATTTATTATTCAATTTCTAATTTACATAAACTATTTAAAGAAATTATATGTGAAATTACCAAATTTTAACTATTAAAACTAAATCACATTATTTGGTCCAATTATGTTTTTGATGTTTAATCAAATTAAACCTAACATTTAAATAGACCTAACTAATATAATTAAACACTTTAATATATAGATTAGTCATTAATGAGATTTACTAAGTTTTTACTCCTAAAAACTAATCTTGTTATTTGGTTCTTTTTAATTATGTAATTAATCTAATTGATCTTAATTAATAACAAGAACCTAACTAATCTTTTAATTAAACTCTTTAATTTGTTGATTAGTCAATTAATGGATATTACCAAGTTTTTACCCCTAAAAACTAAATCCATTATTTATTTGTCATTTATGAAATTGTTTCTTATTTTAATCACATTAAAATGAAACAATATAATATGACAATTATGCATGACATATTATTATGCATGTGTAGGCACACCTAATCTAAATGACATTCATATATATGACAATGTTTTAACATGCATATTATCATCACATGAAAATAAATAAAGCATACATAATTGACCGAGTGATATGGGTTATCTAACTTAAACAACTCTAATTATAATTGTATTTCCAAGGCATGTCTTGGCCTTCAAGAGTTCTTCTCCGAGTTAAATTCTTCTTGTCTCGTTCTCCAATCAAATCAAACTTGATTTCTGTAAAAAGTCAACATCTTTTCCAGAGGTCCACGTGTTATCTTAACACATACCCTAGGTGAAGACGAAACCCTAAACAACCCTAACGCATGCGAAAGTGCAGCTGCCAGTAGTATAGTGTGCACGAGGCCCTCGCATGAACCATGCTTTCGCGCGCATTTATGGGTCGTTTCGTCCATAGTTTTTCGCTCTAATTTTTTGAACTTTTTCTAGAAAATATTCTACAATATTTTTCCAAAAAACTTGCCAAAAATTGTCCGTAAAAAACATAGGGAACAACCCTAACATAGAGGCGGCTGCAGCCTGCATACAGCCAGGTGCACGGCTGCTGCTACGCTAGGCGCACGTGGCCTACCGCTGCTAGCTTCCCCTGCGTGCAGTAGCCCACAAGCTGGTACACGCAGCCGCTCCCGCTCTGGTGTGCACGACAGCCCGCGTGGCTGTACGCAGGGCAGTCAAACAGCCTTTTTTTTCCTGTTTCTTCTTCGCATCATCCACTTCTTCGACTCTTCATAGGACAGATTGATTATAAGAACAACAATAAAAGAAAATACAGCAGAAAAAAAAAAAAAAAAAGAACTTTGCCATAAACAATTGGCCCAAAAACAAAAACAATCCTATAACCCATTCACTATATAATTAACGACCAATTATACTTTTATAATTATACAATCAAATTATATAACAATAAAACAAAATCATACAATCTAGATTTGTGCCTACACAACAATATATCATAGATCAAGAATAAAAAAGAAAAAAATAAAAACAAGAAAGATGTAGTTTTTTTTTTCTTTTGCATATATACAAAAACTTAGAACTAATATATACAAAAACTTAGAACTAAAGTCTCTGATACCAGTTGAAGGGAAATTAAAAAAACATTTGATTATGTTATAACGTGCGGAATGGGGTTTCAAAAATTTTCTTTATTAAAAGCAATTTTTAATCAGGAACGAGTTCCTGTATATACGCAGAAAAAAGAAACTTTGTTAACTACATATTTTTCTTTATTTTGTTTTACTAATTTTTTGATCTACCACCAGATCTTCCGAGCTATGACCCACGGTTTGATAACACGTGTGTGGGCATGTCACAGCAAGAGATGGAGGTCACGTGAAAGATGGACGACGAACTTCTTCTCCCTACGGTCAACCGCACCTACAAGGAAAGGAATCAGAAAAAAGAAAAAAAAAAAAGCTTTTTCTTTTTCTTCTCTCTTTGGTGGCCGAACTCTTTGTCTTTTTTCACTTGTGGGTTTTTTCAATTTTTCTAATAATATGACTCTTATTTATTAGCTCTTTAAGGTTTTAGTTTAACCAAGTTAAAATAGGATTCCCTATCCCTTTTTTATTTTGATCTCTTAAAGACTTTAACTTTTGACTTTTAGGACTTTAATTATTTTGTCCTAGTCATCGTTTAATTACGTAACCTCATATTTAATAAATAGAATTAATAATTAATAATTAATAATTTCTATTATTTTATTAAATATTTAATTAATTAAATAATCACATTATTTAATTATTCTCTTTTAATTAAATCGTATTATTTTCGTAAGACTATTAATTGGACCATCCAATTAATCTATCGCGACCTTCGTTACCAACAATTATAAGGGCTAGCAAATGGACCTAATGGACCCATAGTATTGAGCTCCAATAATACTTAGTAATATTAATTAAACTCTTTAATTAATATTTCACGATTATTAATCTCGGAGTTATTCCACTAAAAGCCTGAAGTTGTACTCTCAGAACTGTAGATGTGTTTATACAATCTGAAGTCTTAGCGTCCATTGATATAATTATTTACATATAGTGTGATCTTCCACAAGTAGTTTATAACTAGAGCTGGGTCATAAAGTCCATTATACCCTTTTAGAAATATCTTTTCCTTTAAGTACTATTGATTATCTAATGAACAATTAAATCCTGTCTTTTTCACGAAAGCAGGAGAGATCTCATAATTGTTCAAGCCCCGAATCAACCCTTAAGGGAACTACTCATCTACTTCAATTAAGGAGTGAATTTCACTATTGTGTTCAAACCTTCTCAGCCACAAGCCAAATCGCAACTCTAAGATACAGTGGTCTTAGTCGAAATTTACATCGACCTCACTCATGGTAAATCAATAGCCACGATCTAACCTGAAGAAGTCGATAAGACATTCAGGATTAAGATTACCTGTAAATAGCCATCGTTTATCGATATATATGAATCTCATTTGCTAACAGATCTTGGTGAGAGATTCATATAAATCGTGGCTCAGTCCTATATGATCTCATCATATAAGGTGTCTTCATTCTCATATCAACTACATGAGCAGTCTAGGATAAAACTACCGTAATTTACAGAATGGACCGCAGCAGTAGATTAATTACAAACAAAGTCCTCAGCTTTGTTTGCTTTCTACAGATTCTTTAAATTGCATATTTCAAAATGAATCCTCTTGTATATGACCTTCATATACTCATTTTGATATCACATCTTGCAATCTAGGATGTTCTTGCATAATATGAATGTATTACTTAATATAACTCACTTTTAAACTAGAATGATAAACTGAATAATTCTTATTATGTCTTTAACCATTTACATATACAAACTTTAGGGCATAAAACCCCAACAACACAACTATAAGATCAACTAAATGCAGGCTATTACATTCAAAAGCATTAAGATCAATAATATCACCCAAAAAAATAATAATCAATCACAATAAATCAAACTATCAATTCATTCGACTATCAAAGAAAAGGATTCATCAAAAATCTAACTTACAAGTTTAAGTCACAATTAAGAAATTACAATTAAACATGTTTAACAATGATAAAAGAGAGATACAAGAATGAAAATCAAAGAAGGAAAGGGATAGAAGAACTCCTGGAACATATGAATTCTCGCCCTCTTCCAATTGTGATTTCTTCTATCTTTCACTTCCTCCCAAATCCAAGCTTAGTGTTGAGAAGATGATTAAAGGATTGAATCCAAACCCTCTTGTCTCTAAGATGATCTTCCTCTACCCCTGGCCTATTCTTTTCTCTCTTATTCTCCTCTTAATCCAGTTATCTGAGTCCTAGCCGAATCTCCCTTTCTTTTCTCTTCCTTTTCTTTTTATAGCTTGCTGGTTTAGAGCAAATGATGCTCCGCCGCGACTTACAAGTCGCGACCCAAGTCGCGGAAGCTACTGCCAGAATCTGGTATTTTTATTGTTACGACTTGTGACTCGAGGTGCATGTTGCTGCCCAAGTCGTGGGACACACTGCCAAGATTTTGCAATTATATTCACCGCGACTTACTGCGTGACTTGTGCAAGTAGCGCCACAAGTAGCGGGGCAAAACGACGCAGTTTTACCCAGATTTCTCCCGAACTCCCCGAATGACACAGTTTACCTGCACACTAGAGTAAAACATCAAAAACACCCAATATTTATTCGGGAACAGAACAAAAGTAGGTAGAGATAGGTAAAGATGGAGGCCCATTTTTGATTAAGAAATGGAGCTAACAAATACCCCCAAACCTAACTTTTGCTCGTCTTCGAGCAAAATCAGAACAAAATAAAATGCAAACAAAAACAAAAACAAAACTAAAACAAATAAATAAATAAAAACAAATAGTGCCTAAACCACTTTCGTAGGTAAACACTTAGCATGTGTCACAAACCTTTAAACCCCTAGAGTTATAGTTTTGTGAGGGTTTACTAGCAACGATACCCACAAACGCATATTTGAACATTAAAGAACAATTAATTTGCCAAATGAAACGCAGTCCATTAAGATAAAAATTAGCAAAAACAATAAGTAAAATTCGAAAGTATCCATTCATAGATTTTTGCACCACTTGCTACGCACATACCAACACTTTAAGAATCTTAAAAAGAAAACAATTGTGTTTAAATAACCGGGATAGACGCGACATAGGGGCGTAAAAAGGAAAGAGAGGGATGGGGTTTCTCTCTTTTTTGGCATAGTGGGCCCCCAGCGGGAGGGACATGGGGGCGTAAAAGGGGGATCCTATCAACTTGTTTTGACCTTGGATAATAAGCTCATGGGTTTGGTCTTACTTCACCGTCGAGAAACGAAAGAAGACTTCCATCTCCAAGTTTAACTCAGGTGTAGCTCGCTCGCTTCTTTTTGGGTGTGAAGCGGTGTCAAACCAAAATACCCGATAGAAAGAACCCCCCAATGGCAGGAGCAGGTCCAATCTTCAAAAATGTATATCGGGAGGTAGAGTTATCCTCATCACTTTTCCGTATCGCCGAGTTATCTCCGCTCCGCCCAATAGCAAGAGTGGTAATAAGTGGAAAGAAGTAGGTTGTAGAGCAACCCAACCCCGCCTGCTGGGATAGCCATAGCAGGAACAACATGGAAGAATCATCTTTAGCCACGCGAGCCGGGCCGGGCCTCGATTCAGAAAGATGAATGGCCTAAAATTCTAAATAGGGGGTTACAAATCCCCCATCTCATTGGGGGCGGAAAATGAATCGACATTTCGATGTGAGACAGCCTTTTCTATTTTAGTTGGGAAAGAACGGAGAAGTCCATCCGAACAAATTTGAAAAAGGTTATGCATGAAGTGGGATCAACTTCTATGTTGTGGTCATAATCATAGTATGCCTGGTTTATGCATGAATATACTAGAAAAGGGGTTCAAAATGTCCCATCAATAAAGTGAGGGCTTTCCGGACCTCCCCCTTTTTCAATATTCAATAAAGAAGCCCCGCTCCCTAAGGGGCCCCTCTCTGATAAGGAAGGAAAGAATCTCAATCAATCATGCCTCAACTGGATAAATTCACTTATTTTACACGATATGAACATCATGAGCTGTCCCGCAATAAAAGGTTATGTTGCCGATACCTTCTTCTCGGTTCCTTCTTCCATAACCCGAGCTCGGAGAAGGAAGATATAAGAGGGCCCTATGGAGAATGTGGTCAGAAATCCATAATAGAGTCCTCATTTGTGTGTATTTTAGTGTTCCTTACTATCCACCCTTTTTTTTCAATCCCCCGTTTGGTAATATATGTATTGTAATACATACAAACTATAGTGAAAACTCCATACGGTTGACTTTTGAGCCCGCTTCAAGCCAGGATGACCAATCAACCAATCATGTATGGCATATACATCACACATCCTGGATCAAGTAAAGACTCTGGGTTTCCAGCAAGCCACTGCTACATCCATTTCATTAGGAATTGATGATCTTTTAACGATACCTTCTAAGGGATGGCTGGTCCAAGATGCTGAACAACAAAGTTTGATTTTGGAAAAACACCATCATTATGGCAATGTACACGCGGTAGAAAAAATAGACTAATAAGGTTGCCCATCACTCCCTCGCTCTTTTTTGAAGGCCCTTTTTATTCTCTTTCTAGTATGGTTCCTCCATAAGAACACTGAACGCCCAGCTTCGCGGAGCAGCTCTCTCCCCAGTAGGAACTCAACTACCCGCTTCTCTGCACTGCTTTACGGAACCTACGGAGACTTTCTGCGACTAGAACATTGAATTTCCCGTGAGCGATTGATTTCGATTTTCCTCACATAGGATTCTGCGGGAAAATAAACAAAAACAAGCCTATTTGTTGGCGGTGCCCGCGCCTCTTTCACTACTTACATCAATATCTGATCTATCCGCTCATGCAAGCAGTGGAATCATCTGATAACGCCACAATAGCTATTTTCTACTATATTTCCTTCCATCCTTCTCCACACGCCCAGGCATCCATCTACGAATAGGCGCTTCCTTCGCCCATTCATCTCGAGAGTACATTCTGAACAGAAACGCTCAGGAAAAGAGCAGAGAATGGGTTGTGCGCCCTCCGCCCCATCTTCAAAATGAAGGGCTTTGATGCCAGCAAGCAAGCATCCTTGTAGTTGTTGGGGAGTAGGGTTCCAAACCTAGTTTTTTTTTAATAATACCCTTTCTCTAATAATAAGGTAAGGCTATGAACTCAATCATTTGCGCAGCTCGTAGTTCCTCTTCCTTTAGTTGAGTATCACTCTTTTATTTTCTTTAGAAGAGTAGACAAGTGCGTTTGCTTCTTCTTTCTTTGCTTTGGAAGAGCCTCACTTCGGTACAACAACTTTACTTCGGTATAACGAGAAGGAATTTACTAAGGTCAGCTCAAGAAGGAGCTACTTTGGTCAGTGCAATAGGAGGCACTTACTAAGATGCGCGGAGAAGTTTACTATGATCAGTGCACAGTGAGGGAATAAACTTCACTTTAGTAGTGATGTGCTGGTTGGTGTGGTTTTAGTGCTCGCTAGTTTGGATGGAGCTTGGGTACTGCTCTTTCTAGGGGTTGTCCATCATTGACTTTTCAACCCTTGAAACCAAACCGGAGTCCTTGGATGATCCACATCTCAGGGTCAGGTGCTGATGAGCACATTGAACTATCCATGTGGCTAAGAGCCCTCACAGCCTAGGCACAACGACGCAATTATCAGGGGCACGCTCTACCACTGAGCTAATAGCCCGTCGCGCGGGCCTCCCGCTAGGGGCCCACTATGCCAAAAGCGAGAGAAACCCCATCCCTCTCTTTCCTTTTTACGCCCACAAATAAGATTCGGATACTAAGCATATCCAAGAAAGACACAAGTGGTTTCGACAATTTTTCTCTTAATTGCACAGGAATATGAACAAAACACGTGCATCCAAACACTCGCAAATGCCTATAGGATGGACCCAGTAAGAAGTTCATGAGGTGCCGCTGTAGCTTATTCCTTCTCTCTTTCCCCTCCAAAAAAAGGAGAGGTCCCTTCTTTATGCACATCTATATACATAGCCAGACACAAAGGTGTACAATCCGGTCAAAATCTGCGGTTCTTTAAGTTCATTCACTGTAGGTTCTTCAAGGAGGCAGCGGGGATTCGACTTTCCCTGGGGGTAGGGTACTACGAAAGGAAGTGGATCGTGGATTATCAATAAGACTAGAATTGATTCTTCCTGGGTCGATGCCCGAGCGGTTAATAGGGACGGACTGTAAATTCGTTGGCAATATGTCTATACTGGTTCAAATCCAGCTCAGCCCAATAATTTGCTGATTCACCATGAAACAATATAACCCCTTTTGTTTTCCAGAAATGGCATATACGAAAGAATAAAAAAAGAACAAAGATTAGGAATCCTTCCCCAATCAATATAGAGAAAGACCAATGCTACTAGCAAGACCAGGGGAATCTTCCACTACTGAATAACTTTTGGGCTACTCCTTCTTCTCTTTCCTTTTGGGATTCTTTCCCAGTTGCCTTGTCCAGGACTACTTCTTACTTAACTCACACTGACTCCTTCTTCTATGGTACCTACAGCTCAATTGTGGTTGTTCTCTCCTCTCAATGAAATTTGCCATGTTGCACTAAGTTACTTACGGATGTATGCATGCGGTCCGGGAACACTTTGGGGTGAACACCCATCCGAACAAGTAGGGTCAATAGTTCAGCATTTAGGCCGTAACATTTAGCAACAAAAAAAATCTTTAACCCAACAAGTGCTCTCCGAACCAAGCTAGATAGTCTCCTATCACTAGGCTCACCAACCAACCTGGACTTTGATTCTTATTATTCCTACCGGATATCAAAACCATAAGGATTGTTTCCAGCAATGAGTTCCCATATGACATAAGCGCTCTTGGGTGGGCTGGGCCATTCCATCAAATCTTCCAACCCAACGTCACACGTTCTCTAGGTCCGAAGGGATCCAGTGTCTAACTATCCACTCCTCCCGGAATTGTGTTATCAGAGCCGTGCCAGGAATGGCCGTTAGTGGACACCCACCACTTTTCATCGGTTAGAGAGGCCCTCTTTAATACATTAAGAAAAGATGTTCACAGGGGCCAGAAAGACTCGGTCATAGGAACTTAGACCACCTACGCGCTGGTAAACGAAAACCACCTCGACCAGATCAGAGTAAACAACAATGTCGAATCAGGCCGCCCCTTGCCTTGAAAGAATTCACACGCGGCCACCTGCTTTCCCAAAATAAGGGGAGATCTGCTGCTTACTGCTCACGGAAACATCCAACCTATACTATAGTCAAGTCGTCCGCGTAAGACCAAGATAAATGCTTTATCTTGGCTAGTGAAAAATAAAAATTGATAAATTATTGACCGAGATAAATTATTGTTACATGTTAGTCGGCAGCCGAGGAAGACAAGAAGCTCTTCGCCTCTACTAATGTCGAACTAAGACTAAGAGAACAGCCAGATAGCGGGCAATGGACATGAGAATAAGAAGACTAGGGCTTTCCTGCTTGAGAAGAAGCCACAACCTTTCTAATTCTAGCTACGGCCCAAAGAAAGACAAAAGAGGGACAGGGGATAAAAAAAAGAAAGAATTCTAGATTGACAGATGAAAGGAAGAAAGGAAGGAAGGGCGCTCCCACATACTACTAAAAGCTCCAGCTCGGGCAATAATCCTCTCCACTAAAAAAGAAAGGGACTACTATCAAATTACCGATCGAAAATAATCATCAACCTATCACTTTGCGGTCGTACACTCTCCTCCCCTAACCCCAGCATTAGATCACTACGAACTAAATCCATTTCATTTGAAGTCTTAAGAAAGAACGAAGCAAAGGAGGAAGAGGGCTCATTTCGCGTATATCTATTTATTAGACTTTTTTCTTTGTTAAGGCAAACCCAAGAAGAGTGGTTGGCCTGCGCAGATTCGTTTAACCCAAGGTAAAAAGGTTATTGAAGTGATTAATTCTTGGAAATTAGGGGGCGTAGAGAACAAAGAAATTGTTGGAGTTTGCATTTTTATCTAGTACCAGTATCAACACGCGTGATGTTAAGAAAAGACCTTTTGCAGAAAGGTTGGCTAGAGATTTCTTGTAAAAAC
This sequence comes from Xanthoceras sorbifolium, assembly GCA_003430845.1. Lineage (NCBI taxonomy): Eukaryota > Viridiplantae > Streptophyta > Magnoliopsida > Sapindales > Sapindaceae > Xanthoceras > Xanthoceras sorbifolium. The sequence continues at coordinate 15,202,965 of CM010620.1, read as the reverse complement.
ATTAGCCCCACTCAGTTCATAATGAGAATATTTCAATCTTTTTTGATTCCATGTATTATTTTCATTATGCACCTAAGGGAGGAGCCGTATGAGATGAAAATCTCATGTACGTTTCTAGAACGGAAATTCATTGAATCGAATGACGACCATAACGGATGTCAGCGCAATTCGAAGGAAATTATGCGGAAGCTTTACAGAATTATTATGAAGCTATGCGACTAGAAATTGATCCCTATGATCGAAGCTATATACTCTATAACATAGGCCTTATCCATACAAGTAACGGAGAACATACAAAAGCTTTAGAATATTATTTTCGGGCACTAGAGCGAAACCCGTTCTTACCCCAAGCCTTTAATAATATGGCTGTGATCTGTCATTACGTGCGACTATCTCTACTATAGAAAAAAAGGGGAAGAAAGAGCAAATATACTAATAAATACTAAAAAAAAATAGGCTTTCTACATATCCATCGTGCAAAAAACGATTTTTATCAGCTGTAGCAAAGAAAGAAACTTCATAGAGTCGAAATATGAAGAAATAGATATGCCTAGATACTTTATTCTATGGATAAAGGATCTAATATGATTTCAATGGGTTTTTGCCCAGAAGGAAGGGGCGTGTTCATACCGTCATATATTCAACCAAATAATAAGAAGCGATAACTGCAGAATCATACTTAGAAGTGTCGACTTACTCTAGTTGATTTGAAGCCCCTGGGCTTGGAGCCGGATGAAGCTTAACACCCCAAGACAGAATTGGTCCTTTCGACTTTACTACAGGGGAAGAGCAGGAAAGAAGGACATTAATCTTGGGACAGGTGCAACCAGAAAGCCATCCGTTCCCGTGGTTTATAGTGACTAACAAATGTTTCGTCCCAATCCATATGCTTTGGTGGGGTGACGAACGAATAGTCCACATCCGATGATCTAACTACGGGAACAGATGGCTTTCCCAATAGCGTATATTTGGAGCTCAATATGAAATCCTATTTTCTTGCAAGACCCGTTCGGATAAGGGAAAACTCCAGAGATTGCTTCGAAGTAAGATCCTTGCGTTGACCCTTTCCTGAACCAGAACGGGGGGGGGAGAGGAAAAGGGGTTCAAAATGTCCCATCAATAAAGTGAGGGCTTTCCGGACCTCCCCCTTTTTCAATATTCAATAAAGAAGCCCCGCTCCCTAAGGGGCCCCTCTCTGATAAGGAAGGAAGCCTGACTTGTGTTGTGCGAGCGATGATGAAGGTCTGCCTTGGCAAATTAGAGTGACTTTGACCGCAGCAAAGTACAGACATAGGCACATCTTTTCGACCGGGGAATAGTTTTTCCGATCATACCCCGAGGATAGTTACCATCAAGTAGAAGTTGGTCATTGATCGGTCATTTATTTTTATATGATTATGACCCTTAAATCGTATCTTTTAATTGTATTCTTGAGTATTTTTGGTGCTTTTGACGTGTTTTCCTTGAGTGTGCAGGTTTAGGGACCCAAGTGATGATTTTTTGGGGAAAAAGTATAATTTCAGTAACTTTGTGGAAGGGCATCGATGAAAGAAGGTTAAAGTTCTGGGGCAAAACTGTAATTTTAAGAAGTTCCACAAAACTTAAGTGAAAGGTGCGTTTTGCACCAAAGGTTTCTGACTTTAGTGGAACGGCGCCGTTTTGGCACCAAAGGGGTGGTGCAAAACGGCGTCGTTTTGCAGTTTAAAGAAATAAAAAATAAAACCCAACAGTCATGCACAGCACGACCTCATCTCCCTCACGTCCACCAGCTCGCGATGAAGATGATCCAACCCGACAGTGAGCAAGGCCAGCACGACCGCGACCAGCCCCAGCTCGCGGTGAAGAAGAGAACGGCGTCCAGTGAGCAGCGCGAGAAACCGAGCGCGATCCGTGCTCGCGTGGGGAGCTCGCAGTGCAGAAACCTCATGCAATCCAGTAAATGTGGCGAGCTCGAGCGCGACCTTCCCTCCTCGCAGTGAAACTCGCGGTGCAGCATCTCCAAGCAAACTAGTGAAGGCCGCGACCAAGCCACCGCGACCACAGGTCGCGGTGAGTGAAAAACGCAGCCCTAAGATGCTGCTATAAGAAGAAAATGGCGCAGCAGTCTTGAGAGGAAGAGAGCTCGTGGTAGTGCAGTCCAAGCAGCCTTCAAGTTGCTTCAAGGGTGATTCTCATCCTTCTTGCTCCTCCCAAACACATCCCAAGCATCACAAATCATCACAACAAACTCTAGATCGTGAGTGTTCATCAAAGAAGACGAAGATCGAAAGCGGAGAAGTTCAAGCCAGACCAAAGCGGGACTTCGAGTCTTGAGAGCTTCGATGGGTTGTATTTCATCTCATTAATCTTCCTTAATTGTTCGTTTATGATTATGAGTTGTTAGAACTATTGTTAAGTGATTTTCGGAACCGTAAACGGATTTGGATTTTATTGTTTATGAATATATTATGTGATTTATTTCATGATATTATGTGCTTAATAATAATCAATATGTTTTCCATTTTCGTGATTGGCTCCATTGAATCCGTCTCGCTTTATATTAATTGTTTTAGTTAATTTAATTTAGTTTAATTATTGAAAACCATGATTATGGGCTAAACTTGTAAGTTGGGGGTTTTGATGGATCTTATTCTATGATGATTGAATGAAATGATTGTTTAATTTGTTACGGTTGATTATTGCGTTGTTGAGTGGTTTTATTGTGCTTAATGCTTTGAATGTGAAGGCCTACATTTAAATGATAAATTGGTTATATGTTATGTACCGAGAGGAGACGCCCACCACGTGCTCGATATAATGTCCACCACAAGTAGAATTAGATAGAGATATACTAATTTGCTTGTGTGATCACATAGGGTGTTTATTGTGACTAATGCATTTCCATGCACTTGGATATACCATCGAGAGATAGGATATTAGTGTGTGCGGAATAGGTCCGATTTACCTCGAGAGGGGACTTTGGATAATTTAGATGAATACGGTCATCATCATGCATAGTTAAACCTTTCGAATACCCTAACTAATCAATTGGATGGAATAAGTGAATTCAAATACCCTAACTAATCTCTCATAGTGGTTGTTTGCTTTACTTTTATGTTTTTATATTGTTATCTTTTAATTCGTTCTTTTAAACCTTTCGATTATCCAAATAGAAATAGGCTTGGTTAATTTTAGTACTCAACGCCTAAATATCCCTGTGGAGACGATAATTTGCTCCTCATTTTATTACTTGTGCCGACCCCGTATACTTGCGGGTACAAAAAGGCGTGTCAGTCATAGGGAAGAAGCCTTTCTAATTCTATAATTTCTGGACCTCCAACGAAGAGTTTGCCCCTTTAGTTGAGCAAGTTTGGAGTACTCCAGTGGAGGGTACTCCTATGTTCAGGCTGTGCACCAAGCTGAAATGTCTCAAGGCTGAATTGAAGATCTTTAATTCCAAACACTATGGTTATGGGAGATCAAAAAGCCCTGTTCTTTGGAAGATCTATCTCGTGTCTGGTACTGCATGGTTTTACTCTACAAGAACTCCGAATCATTCTCTTGAAGCTCATCCTTTTCATCATAAATGATCCGCTTGCCCCGAAATGACCCCGCCCGATAGGGAAATCCCAATGAATTGGGTTTTTCGATACAATCAAATAGAAAGCCCCAGGGGCGCCATATTCTAGGAGCCCAGACTATGTGATTGACGGCTGTAAGAAGAGGTAATACAAAAGTGTGTATTAACGCGCAACGGGCTCTCCGCTCCTAGTCACTAAGTAGTGCTATTCTGTCCTCCGGGGGACTCCACCAAGAGGTTCTTTCTCTTACGTAATTTTGCCCTCCCGTTCTACTTCCGTGCCGGAGGAAATGGGATTTGAACCCATGATACAATCTTCTTGTATGTCGATTTAGCAAACCAATGCCTTAAGCCACTCAGCCATCCCTCCAAGTTGTTGATCGGGATTTGATGTGCGTGAGCTACCTGGACATTCTATCTAATCTCGTAGTGGACAGGCAACTGTTTGCTTCGAAATAGTCTTGCTTGCGGTTCGTGACCTAAGCGACCACGGATTTGAATATAGCTGTTAAAGGTATGCCCAATACCTAAGGTCTCTTTTTCCGGTTTCCAAGAGGTGTCAAACCAGAAAGAAAGATACTGGTCATCCCTTAAGAGATGCCTAAAGGGCACAAAACAAAAATAAGAGATAGAGCTGGGGTTAAAGATGGCACGGTTCCAGCTTTCCTGGATTGACTTTCAGGAGGGCGATTTCCTTTTCGTGTCGCTCTCTTCCTCGCGTTCCTTGTGTCTATCTTTTCAAAAAGACGGGTCTTCCTAGTGGCGGCGAGTATCTCAGTTTTCTACTTTTTTATTCATAAAGCACTGCTCTTTCCTCACATCTACCTAACCAACAACGATTACCTATTGATGAATGAAAGAAAGGGTTTATGAGCCCTAGCCCTGTAAGCCCACACCTGTGTAGAGTAGATCGTTCAACACCTGCGACACAAACCCATTTGTGACCTATTGGTCCTAGTCTCATAGGCGATCGAACGACCGCCCCCTAATTACTAGACCGACCTGCTGTAATAATTCCATAAACACCTTGTTCATATGCTTTCTTTTGTTGTTTGGCTACAACAACATCACTTGATTGAAGAAGCCATTAGCGCCAGATCTGCGGGCTTCTATTTTCTCAAGAATGAAAAAAAAAAGATCCTGTTCTTTGAGAAGCAACTGCATTCTCAAGCTGCCGATGATCCCTAAACCGCAGAAGCATGTGGGCGTGGGCCAAACCCAACCTCGTGAGTGAGCCAGCACTCATAAAGACGTAAGTAGAGACAGTGATCCCTCATCTCCTAGGTCATCTTCTGTTGTTCCCATTCCCATCCATTTAAAGGGGAGGTGCATCTTCGGTGCATTAGCAGCAATTGGAGAATACTGGGGATCTGGTGCCGATAGAAGCCATTAAGCTGAGCTATCCCGGCCCAGTTGCCCATATCTTTATTCCGAATCCAGTCAATCCTTTCCATCAATCGATCAGAGGTAAGCACTAGAGGCGAACTATTCATCTCTTCCAACCGGTTCAATGGTAAAATTGAACCTCTTTTGATTCGAATCCCAAGAGGTTCTTGCCAGTCGGACTGAACCACCAGGGATGACCTCCCAACTAGTACTTATCCCCCCAGGTCTCTTGCTCCTGTGTGGCTACCCGGGGTTGTAAATGACATAGCGTTCCTGATAGAAAATGGTGACTCCTTCAGAAAAAGAAAAACAAAAACGAAGTTATTCAAGTTCTTTTTTCCTAAGAAGTACCGCTCCGACGGCTCGACAAGCCATCTACTTAAAAGGACCCTCCCTGCAGTGCGCCCCTCCTTGAATTATTCCGTCATGCAATACTTATTGAATACAAAGAAGAAAATGCATTTCGACCCTATCGTAGTTCTCAATCATTTCGTGGCACCGGGCGTGGCTGAACTATCTACGATGGGGGGAATGAATGCACAGGGAAGAAGCTTAGATAAGAGAATACGTTCTCGCATCGCTTTTTTTATAGAAAGCTTGACCAGTGAGAAAAAGTCTTTGGCCGAATCCAAAAAGGAAAAGAGGTTGACTTGACTATAATCTGACGCGGACGACTTGACTATAGTATTCATATTCGCACACTTCACGCTGGTCGTAACATTTCCTCTCCTGCCTACGGTGATACTCAACTAGAGGAAGAGGAACTACGAGCTGCGCAAATACTAGCTAACGAACCGAAACCAGATTGATTGTAAGGCGTTTCCACTACATAAGAAATAACTTGAATGAAGACCTTATTCCATCTTAGTGTTCGCCCGCCCGAAAATCTATATAAAGGATTGCGTTTGGGCAATATTGAAACCGTTCTTTCCAGCAGTATCGCTACTGTCTTTTTTGCAGCTTTTGTTGTTGCTGGAACTATGTGGTATGGTTCAGCAACTAATCCCATCGAATTATTTTAGCACCAAGCTGAGGCTAAAAATAAGACCAAGCTTAGTATCCAAGGATTGACCTTAAATACAAGAACAAACACTCTTTTTTTACTATGGTGTTATGTCGAAAGAAGAGAGCTGACCCTAAACAGAGAGAGGAGAGCTTGTGAACAAAGAAAGCAGATCACAGAGCTAGCTTTAGTCGAGAAAAAGGAGAGTAAGGACGCAGAAAGAAAGAAGGCTGCTGAGCAAGAAGCAAAAATGGCTGCATACGAGTAAGCCCACTTTGGTCGCTGTTCAAAATAGTATACGGGCCTTCCATTTCAATCCATCTTTGTTCAGCCAGCTCATAACAAAATATTAGACCAATCTCAGGGCTTACACAACCTAATTGGTTGAGGAAAAGGAAACCCCAACGACCAAGCACTCCTGCCCCCAAAAGCGGAGACTGAACACCGCCAGGTTGTTAAAGACACGTCTGAAGAGGAGGCGGGCGCCCTCTAAGTTTACCACCCTACCCACTAATAGACTATGAGGGGGGGCAGGCGAATGGGAACTGACCGAGAACCCGAACCGCTTGACTGGCAGACCTCTTCATACTCGATTCATTAGGGTCGAGGATGGATGGAACCAATCAGAAGTGCAAATTCGCCTAGAATGAATTGTGATATAGCGCCGAATAAGCCACTGCTCTATTCCCGACTCGAAATCCATAAAGGAAAAGATACCCTTATCTCTTATTAACAGATCAAGAGAGCACTCTACTAATACCATAATCTTTAGTCGGAATTTTTTAAAAGGAAGAAAGGGCGCTCCCACATACTACTAAAAGCTTCAGCTCGGGCAATAATCCTCTCCACTCAAAAAGAAAGGGACTACTATCGAATTACCGATCGAAAATAATCATCAACCTATCACTTCGCGGTCGCACACTCTCCTCCCTTAGTAATATGGGAAAGTAAAAGAAAGAATTGGAGTATTGGGACTTGAATATGTCTATCAATGACTTTTGAATAAGTTTATAACAGATAGACCGCCAGACGGGCATGCAACCTCATACACGCATTCCTTGGGATCATAAGGAAAACTATCCCTGCCCGTGCTACTGCTCTAAGGCTTTCCATAATGAATTTGATGGCATGCTTTCGACATGCTGTGATGAGAGGTGCCTTAGCCTAAGATTGTAGGAGGTGGCACTGCCGGTTGTCCGTTGGCCGCCACCTTGTCACAGTCCTATCGAGTTTTTGTGCTTAAGTAATTCAGATCTCTCATATAGGCTTATGGTATTAGTAGAGTGCTACATCGTCGAGATGACTTCGCTTGCCAGTAGACGGTTCCCTATATGTCAGGATGCTTGACAAAGACAAATGAATACAATGTACGAAATTCCCTTGGATCAGCCAGAGATTCTTCTTCTTCCTTGACTTCTAACGGAACCAATGGATTTGTGTATTGGATTACAAATCGAGAGGAATCGAGGATATAATATAAAAACAACAAATAACTTTCAAGACGGAAGTTATCCTATAGATGCTGTATTCATGCCTGTTCAAAACGCGAATCATAGTATTCATTCTTATGGAAATGGAAATGAAAGAATTTGTGTATTTAGGATAGATCTATATTCATGCATGAATATAGAAAAGAGCCCACTAAAATTAATTACCTAGTATATAACCACAACAGGCATACTATGATTACCTAGTATATTCATCCTAACGACAAGTCCTCGGGGAGGACTTGGGGTGGAGCTACTGTTCAAGGGACGGTCTATGTGGTCGGTTAAAAATAACTCCTTTTAAACAAAAAAACTTCTCGAGCTGGATTAGTATATGAATTCCCTGGTTACTTTCTTTCCAAAGCCCCGTATGAACAAGCCAAGCTATTCATTAAGACTGCCCAAGCTACTCATGCCAAGCAGCTAACTTCGAGACAACTAAGGGCAAACTTCGAGCTAAAACTAATAGATTAGCATTAATAGTAAATTCCCCGGGGGGATTTCTTTCTTAGGCCGTTTGACACATGATCTTGTGAGCCCGTCTATTATTGAGGAACTACGAGCACCATTTATAAGGATCCCTCGCCATTTAATGTTAATGGATTCATCATCATTTCCCCGACATTGTTCTCCGACGATGTCCCCTGGGTGAAAGGGGGCACCATTCTCTTTCTTTCTTCAATCGTTCCGATCAGGACAAATGAGTTGGTTCATTTCGTCCTCCTTGCTTTTCGGGTTGGTTAAAAGTGCTTGTCCGATGCCAAGGTATGACTGAACGGCAGGAGAGACAGACTGACAGTTAATTGCTGACCGATGAAAACAGGCCAATCAGTAAGTGGTGTGAGCTGTCCCCACTCCGCTGGTTTTTGTGCAAGTAATATTCCCACTCGCCCCTTGCTAGTAGGCTTTCTCACGCCGCCCCTAGGAGAGCACCCCGCTTGTTGATGCTTGCTCTTACTTTTAAAGGAGTATGCACTAGGCCCACGCTTTCTCGATCCACTATTGAGACCAAAAGAAGTTTGTTCCCACGGAGTGTAACTAACCTTTAAAACTAAGCCAAGTCCCCAGTCACTTGACTTAGAAGGAAGGTTCTCTTGAGAAGGAATCACTCCTAGGCTAAAAGTGTACTTGCAGTAACTCGAGGAAGCACCCCTTCTCCCGAAGTTACGGGGCTATTTTGCCGAGTTCCTTAGAGAGAGTTGTCTCGCGCCCCTAGGTATTCTCTACCTACCCACCTGTGTCGGTTTCAGGTACAGGTACCCTTTGTTTACATGTCAATGAAATTCACCTCTGACCCGAATTCTACGTGAGGCAGCAGCTCGTGAAGTTTCCATATGAAGCGCTGATCTTCTTTCTAGTGACTAATCGGATTTCGAAAGCCCAAGTGCGTACCTGCTAGTACGGACCAGTAAGGGGACGCATTAGATATTTACCTAAACCAAGTAGGTCCTTGAGCTTAGCCCCAAGACGTTGGTCTCATAGTTGCGCAAAAGGTTGCTTGTTGCTCCAACTTAGGAGTAAGGGCTCTAGATCCTTTTCCGCAGGCTGCTATGCTAGTTGTAGCGCGCTAGCGCTTTACTAATAGAATACAAAGTAAAGGGGACAAGCCTTTCTAACCGGGGGAGGGTAAGAGAAAGATAAGAACAAGCATTTGAAGCTATCAAATAGGCCTTTGAAAGGAAGAATTTATATAGAATCAGAACATTTGACTCAGCAACCTCGGTACAAGATGAAAGAACGGGTTTGGCAGTCACATAGACTTCATCCCATAGAAGAGGTGAATGCAAGTTCCTTTATGATTTTTTTATCAATTCGTAGATCAAATCATAAAGGAACCACTTGCTGTGATTAGTAGATTGACGAGAAAAAGTATATCCGACACGCACGCAACCCGCATTTTCTATCTGAAAGCCCAACATTATATACATAACCGGTAGTGTTCCAGTGGAAAATCAGGTTAAGCAGCTGACTTCGCCCCAAGAGACTATGAGAATTGTATGCGATCATGTGATCAATTGTAAACAAGCTCTTGTACACCCATCTTCAAAGCCCGTCCCAAACCACTTCTCGGAGGTGAAACCAACGGAGGACTTTACCTTTCTCTTTTAAAGAATGGCCTTTACAGCGCCCTATGTCGATTCCCACTTTCACTCTTTTGCCTCGCCTCGACTTTAAATCTCTTAGGATAAATCTCTATAAAATCACTCATAACCTAGGCAACACATTCATCAAACACATGTGGAAGAAATTTATGCTCAAAGAAATCCGAATATACATCGCATATGAAAAACGCTACTTTTTAAGCATAAGGATCTCATTGAAGGGATCAAACATTAAAAATAAGATATCAACATGAAAACCTCTACAATGAAGCTAGACTCCGACAAGACTTAATATAGGTTGTAATGGAGCTATTTGGTGATGAGTTAAGAAAGAAATGGAAAAAGGGATTGCAAAAAGCTTTCAATTAAGTTAAGAGATTACATAGCATTTTTCAATATATGGAAAAATCTCTTTTATTTTTCTTCTCTTATGCACACACGGCTTTGCACAATTCCCTTCTTTTATTTTTCTGATTTTTCTGAATTTTTTTCTTTTCTCTTTATTTTTTTTAACAGTAACATACAACCTTGGCATAGACTTGTAAAATTCACCTATATAGTTATTTTCTTTTCTTGTCATCTTAAAATGATCCAAGCTAATAAGGTAAGGCTATTTCATACACAGAGTTTGGTTTTGGATTTATGTAGGTGATGAAAGAAAATGCTTTTAAGTGTTTAGCTTCAAAATGGTTATTGGAGCACACATAAGGATAAGATGAATTTTTGGATTTATAATAGCTTAACATGCATAGCTTACATCATTTCTAAAGGGGAAAACCAACTCAACGGGTAAACTCATGATATCTTTGATGATATTCAAAAATATTCAATGCGGAACTTAAATGAGATCAAACTAATCAATCAAAATTCAAGATAAGTATGCAAAAAGTAAAAACGAAAATACCCTCTCAAATAACAAAGTATAAGCTCAAAAACTCAGTGGGTAAGTCTCCATTATTTATTCTAGTCGATCGAACATGACATGTTTTTACAAAAAGATAAACAAAGTGTAACACAATGCGGTACAGAACATGACAAAAAAAATATGAGTGGTCCCAAACAAATTAAAACTCATTGAAAAAGCTAACAATTATGTTTCAACATAAAGTGCACATATGACAAAAATAAAGGTTCAAAAATGTTCAGAAGCTAGACTAAACACACTAAACACGGACTAGATGTACGTGGCGTTGTTATACCTTAGTCTTCCAAATGATTAATGCGTGTTGTAGTAGCCAAAATATGTCAAACCCAAAATATAAGCAAGGATCCAGCCCATAAACCCAAAGTATATCTCAAAGACCAGGCCCAGAGTCAAAAAGTGGTACGACATTCATATAGTACGACATATACTCGGTGTAAGACATTCATGTAGTACGACATACACTTGGTGTGAGGCATTCATGTAGTACGACATACACTCGGTGTGAGGCATTCATGTAATACGAGATACACTCAATGCCCCACACAACTAAGTAGCAATAAGGGAGATAACTCAGTGTCCACGCTTGGAAGAGCTCCTACGTCGCACGACATGCTCATCTCAGGTCGAAGTCTAATCAGCATGTCGTGCGACATATAATCATGATTGTCCAAAATTGACAAACCTACATGTCGTACGATATAGAATTTCTTTGGTTCTGTGGGAGACCAAATCATGATCTACTTTAAAGACGGTCCTACAAAACCATAATTAAAATCTATAACGGCCAGATCAAAAGAAGCATCCACAAACTTCTTTGGTGGAAGACAGCAAGGATAGATAATGATGAAATCTCTCAAATGGGCAGAAGCATCACCCCTCTATAAATAAAGGATAAACTCTCCAAAGGAAGGGGGACCGGAAAAACTGAGATCTTAGAGCTATTAATATTCAGACAACATTCTCCGGCCATTGTTCATCATCTCCGACCACCTTCTGATCATACTCCGTTGATTCGATCTTGCATCTCCTTCCATCAAGGAGACCTCAGTAGCCAATATAACAGGAAGTATTACTCACCCGATGTCCCAGACGTCCTGCGGGTCACGTGCGTTCTATCTTTGTAGGTTGTAGTGCCCCATGTCCCCGAGCGATTTTTGAGGACTACAATTTGGCGCCCACCGTAGGGCACGACAATCTCTGAACAAGCGAAGGTAGAGCGTAGCAACTCCGACCATGTCATCCGACGATTTTCATCACGATGCAATTGAGGTTAGGGTACAACTTCTCATAGCCCAGATGCAAGAAAATACCCAAAGGCTCCAAGTGCTCGAACAAGAGAACCAACGAGTGTTGGTAGAGAATCAGGAGTTGCAAAATAGGATCAATTCCCTCACCGTCTTCCGACCATTTGGAGACGCTTCAACATCCCAGGCCGTGCCATTCGATCAAGCCACCCACGCCACTTACTACGCGCCAGTTCGCCCGAATGAACAAGGTACTACAGCTGGCGACCTCGATCCAATTCTTATAGGTGCGGAGCCTAACGTTCGAGCCGCAGGAAGAGCACGCACTGTCGCACGACATCAAGCAGTCAGTCCGCCAAACGAGACAGATAGGTATCAATCGGAGGGCATGGCAAGGGCGACGTGAGAGATACCACCTACCTCCACCCCCAATGGCAACGTTGGTTCAACTTAACAAATCGTCCCACTACCGGGAACGCCATCAGGTCCTTCGCGTTTAGCCCCGTCAAACTCAAATCAAATAAATCCTGAGTCAACATTGGCTAACCCCAACTTGGCGCGAAGGTTCGCGGAGATGGAAGCACTCATCCAACGCATTCTAGGAATGTCTGCTCCTATAAAGAAAAGCGCAGCCAATAGCTTTGCCGACTCTCCGTTCGTCAACGCAATAGTATTGGTAGAGATGCTAAGAAAGTTTAACTTCCCAGGTATGAAGCAGTACGACGGGACAACAGACCCCGATGACCACATTGCGCAGTATCGACAACGAATGTTCACTGTCACCATCCCACGAGACCTAAGGGAAGCATGCATGTGCAAAGGTTTCGGCTCGAGCCTCGTAGGATTAGCCCTACAATGGTACACCAACCTTCCCAATGTTTCCATCAACTCTTTTGCCCAACTCACGGATACCTTCGTAGAGCAGTTCGCTAGCAGTCAGAAGTTAGAAAAACAATCCGACGACCTCTACACAATCAGCCAAAGGAGGGGTGAACGCCTACGAGACTTTATAGGTCGCTTCAACAATGAAAAGGTTTCCATCCCTCATTGTAACCAAGCAACAGCCATATCAGCCTTCCGCAAGGGTCTACTCTATGATTCCGACCTATACAATGAGCTCACCAAGTACCCTTACAAAACGATGGAAGACGTCCTAGCCAAGGAATGGGTACAGATAAAGTGGGAAGAAGATGAAGTGAACTATAAACCTAATAGAGCAAACAGCAGGGAAGACAGGTCGAGTAGGAGGGTCGAACAGTGAATTAATGACAGACGCATCGAACCGTACCCGACAATACTTCGAAGGGACGGTCAAATAAGATACGAACGCCGACGCGATGATAAACCGCCAAGACCGTTCGTTCGGCCAAAGAACGTATTGCCAGAATATAATTTGAGCATTAGACCAGAGGAGGTAGTCGCCGTTCTCAAAAGAATGGGTAGATCAGTTAGGTGGCCATACAAGATGATGAGCCCACCGGATCAGAGAGATAATTCCAAGTGGTGCAAATTTCATGGTGACCACAGCCATCGGACGGAGCATTGCGTCGTACTACGACTAGAAATGGCAGAACTACTCAAGAAGGGCCACTTTAAGGAATTTATGACTGACAAAGGTAAGCAGACCTTTTTGAACAAAGATAAGTCGCGCGACATTGCTTTAATTCCACCACCAGAACCTCCTAAACATGAGAGAACTGTGAACGTCATCTCTGGCGGATCCGAAGTAAACAGAGTCACTTACTCAGAAGTAAAGTGCCATTCACGGCAAGCCGGTCGTACGGAAGTCCAAAAAACCAATACGGCGGACCCAACTTATAATTACCCAATCAGTTTTGGCAGCGATGAGCACACAGACCTACTCAACCCCCACCACAACGCGCTGGTCATCTCATTAACAGTGGCCAACTGTTTGATTAAGCGGATCCTAGTAGACAATAGGAGCTCAATAAATGTACTCTTCCTTGGCGCGCTAAGAGAGATGCACATTGACGAGTGCAACATCGTACGCCGCTCAACCATCTTGGTGGGATTCAGTGGAGAGCATAAGAACACCATAAGGGAAATCGTCATTCCCGTCTACACGGAGGGAGTCAACCTGAACACACGCTTCCTCATCCTCGACTGCCCGTCGTCGTACAACATTATCATGGGTCGCCCGTGGATTCATGAGATGAGGGCTGTCCCCTCGACGTATCATCAGGTCATCCATTTTCCTACCAAGTGGGGAGTCCATGAAATCCGAGGGCAGCAGAAGACGTCGCGGGACTGCTACGAGAATACTTTAAGAACCAGGCCGTCCGACTTATAGCAATTACAGAATGCGAGCACTGCCACCAACAAAGACAGACCAAAGATGGAATAGCTCGATGAAGTATTCATACATCCGAACTTCCCAGACCACAAAGTTAGTATCGGATCCCGCCTTCCACAAAATATTAGAATAAAGTTAGTCAGCTTCTTGACGGCCAGACACGACAGCTTCGCATGGTCGCACGCCGACATGACCGGCATAAACCCGGAAGTTCAAGTGCACAGGCTGCAGGTCGACCCAGATTACCCATCCGTAAAGCAGAAACAAAGGAAGTTCGCACCCGAACGCAACAAAGTTATCAACGAGGAGATCCAAAAGCTAATCAACATTGGCTCAGTGAGAGAAGTGAATTACCCAGACTGGCTCGCAAATGTAGTAGTAGTAAAGAAAAAGAACGGGAAGTGGCGAGTCTGCATCGACTTCACAGACCTCAACAAGGCCTGTCCGAAGGATTCCTTCCCTCTACCACACATCGACATGATGGTGGACGCCACAGCAGGCCACGAACTATTAAGCTTCATAGATGTATTCTCTGGCTACAACCAAATCCTCATGCATCTGGACGACCAGGGAAAAACTTCTTTCATCACGGAGCGCTGCATTTTTTGCTACAAAGTGATTCCGTTTGGCCTCAAAAACGCCGGGGCAACCTACCAAAGGTTAGTCAACAAAATGTTCGCAAGCATGCTTGGACAGACCATGGAGGTCTACATCGACGACATGCTGGTAAAATCATTAATAGCGGATCAGCACCTTGACCACCTCCGACAGTCGTTCGATATCATTGACAAGTACGGGATGAAACTTAATCCCACCAAGTGTTCCTTTGGGGTTTCATCAGGAAAGTTCCTTGGCTATTTGGTAACCAAGAGAGGCGTCGAGGCCAACCCAGATCAAATCCAATCCATCATGAACTTGAGGTCCCCCAAAAGCGTCAAAGACATACAAAAACTAACTGGGCGACTCGCGGCCCTCAACCGTTTCATCTTAAAGTCATCAAAAAAATGCAAACCTTTCTTCGACGCTCTAAGGAAGAGTAAATCATTTGATTGGAATCAAACAAGCGAAGACGCATTCCAAAGCATAAAGCGGTACCTAGCCGACCCTCCCCTCCTATCCAAACCTAAGGAAGGAGAAATACTTCTACTCTACCTCGTTGTATCCGAAACAGCACTTAGCGCAGTACTAGTAAGGGAAGAAGATGGCAAACAACTCCCCGTATATTACATCAGTAAGACCCTACTCGACGCAGAAACAAGGTACACTCAACTCGAGAAATTGGCCCTTGCACTGGTTATAGCCGCAAGGAAATTGAGGCCATACTTCCAATGTCACGCCATCAGCGTACTCACGACCTTTCCATTGAAGAACGTCCTATACAAGCCCGAACTTTCCGGACGACTAGTAAAATGGGCAGTAGAGTTAAGCGAGCACGACATCAGCTATCAGCCACGTACAGCGATCAAGTCGTAGGCGTTGGCAGACTTTATAGCGGACTTCACACCTGGGATTCTACAACAAGCGAATGAAGAGCTTTGTACCATATCGTGCGATGTGTCGAAGGAGGATTGGACCTTGGCAGTCGACGGATTAAGTAACGTCAGGGGCAGCGGACTAGGGATAGTACTTACCTCACCCGAGAGGCACGTCATCGAACGATCCATTCGATGCGGATTCAAAACCACTAACAATGAAGCCGAGTATGAGACCGTCATAGCCGGACTGACCTTGGCAAAAGACTTGCACGTTGAACGAATAAAGGTACGTAGTGACTCCCAATTAATTGTACGGCAATTGCAAGGGTCCTACCAAGCTCGAGATTTGAAAATGTCAGCTTACTTAACTTTGGTAAAAGAACTATAAGCCTCGTTCGAATCATTCGACATCGAACAAATACCAAGATCCGAAAACACACATGCCGACGCGCTCGCCAACCTCAGTTCCGCACTAGATACCACAGTTGAGCGTACTATCCCCATGGTTTTTCTCAATGGCCAGCTGTGTGGAAACCAACGAAGCTCGAAGTCGAACCGATTTCGGACGAGCCAACTTGGATCACCTCAATTTACGACTACCTCAGGAACGACACCCTCCCATCCGACAAGGTAGAAGCACGAAGAGTCAAGATAAAGGTTGCTCGATTTTCCATAATAGAAGGTCAACTTTACAAGCAGTCCTACTCCGGGCCTTACCTTAAATGTGTCGACCCAATTGAGGCTCAGCAGGTACTCAAGGACTTGCACGAAGGGCAATGCGGAAACCACTCAGCAGGGAGAAGCCTAGCCAACAGCGCGATCACGGCAGGATACTATTAGCCCACAATGCGATCTGAGTCGCACGACCTAGTTAAGCGGTGTGACCCATGCCAGCGTTTCGCCCACATTTCGCATCAACACCCGGAACGACTTCACCTCATCTCAGCACCATGGCCTTTCATGAAATGGGGGATAAACATAATAGGAAAAATGCCAGTCGCTACCGGAGGAAAGGTCTACATACTAGCCGTGACCGATTACTTCACGAAATGGGTCGAAGCCGAGTCATATGTGAGAATCAAAGACTCCGAAGTAAAGAGCTTCATTTGGAAGAATGTCATATGCCGCTACGGAGTCCCAAAGGAGATAGTCACTAACAATGGCTCACAGTTCATATCATACAACTTCCAAGACTTTTGTGATAAGTGGAAGATCAAACAAAGCTATTTGAGCCCAAGATACCCTCAAGCTAACGGACAAGCAGAATCCACCAACAAAACAATCATGTCTACCCTCAAGAAGAGACTCGACCAATACAAAGGAAAATGGGTCGACAAACTACAAGACGTGTTATGGTCCTACCGTACGACGGTCAGAACATCAACAGGGGAAACGCCATTCTCCCTAACCTACGGCTCGGAGGCCGTAATAGCAACTGAGGTTGATTACCCTTCTTATAGAATACAACACGCAACCGAAGAGACAAACAACAAAGAGTTACTAAACGAACTCGACACAATCAACGAACGTCGCGACAAGGCCGCAATCAGATTGGCAATATATCAGCAAAGAGTCTCCTGACATTATAACAGGAATATTCGTCTAAAAACATTCAATATTGGAGACTGGGTCCTTCGTCGCGTCTTCCAAAACACAAAGGAAAACGGAGTAGGTAAACTCGGTCCTACGTGGGAAGGGCCATACCAAATCATCAAGGTAGTTGGACATGGAGCCTACAAACTACGATGTACGGATGGCATGGAGATCGGCAACAGTTGGAACGCATGCCATCTAAAACAGTATCATTTCTAATTCTAACCCTTATACTTTTTCAATTTTACCATCCTACGACATGAAACTCACTTAGGCATCGGAGGACCGTTGGTTTTACCAACGGCTAACCCTAACTCTTTTATACAGGTCAGCATCGCTGGACAATCCCACACTAAAAGTATTCTTTCATTCGAGTCACACAACCTAATTTCAAGATGTTATGTCGCACGACGAAATTTATCAAAATTGAAGTATGAAACTAAAAGGTTCCACACTCCAACTGGGGCAAATCAATATCATAAGAGCAAGAACCGATTGGTCACACGACCTGGATTCAAGGTTATGGACCACGACCTGCACTCAAGGTCACTATCAATAATGGCTGCACAACCTGCATTCAAGGTTATGGACCACGACCTGCACTCAAGGTCACTATCAACAATGGTCGCACGACCTGCATTCAAGGTTATGGACCATGACCTACACTCAAGGTCACTATCAACAATGGTCGCACGATCTGCATTCAAGGTTATGGACCACGACCTGTACTCAAAGTCACCTAAATCAAATATTGGTTGCACGACCTACATTCGAGGTCATGGACCACGACCCGCTTTCAAGGTCACCTAAATCAAATATTGGTCGCACGACCTACATTCGAGGTTATGAACCACGACCTGCTTTCAAGGTCACTATAAAAGTAGTCACACGACTTGCGTTCAAAGTCATACTACCTAGGAGGAATGACCTGCATTCAAGGTAAAATTATATTTAAACACAACTATTTTGCAAACATTTGTCGTACAACTGTATGGAAAATTAAAATGCATCATATATTGATAAAAGAAATATCGTTCAACAAAATATAAAAGCCTCCATAGGCATAAAAACTTAAAATTCACAAAAAGTTAAAAAATTACAACCCATTATGGGGCAACGTCATCAAGTTCTCCAGTAGGCTGAGCAGCCAAAGCCACGACAGTCGAGCCTTCTGGAAGAGGAAGGACAGGCTCCTCACCGCCAGCCTTATCCTCTACATCTTTGGCTTCGACTTGCTCATCACCTTCTTCTTCGTCATCAGAGCGTGTTAGCTCCTAGTGGTCAGTAATCCACCTTTCAACCTTCTACTCAGTCGCACGACCATCTCTATACTCCCTCATCAGGTCTGCACTATTGGGATTTATGCCCTAAAGCTTATAATTGTAAATGGTTAAAAAAAATAATAAGAATTATTCAGAATATCATTCAAGTTTATAAAAGTGTTATATTCAGTAATACATTCGTATTGTGCAAGAACATCCTAGATTGCAAGATGTAATCTCATAATGAGTATATGATGGTCATATACATAGAGGATTCATTTTGAGACGTGCAATCTAAAGAGTCCGTAGAGAGCGAACAAAGCTGGGTACTTTGTTTGTGATTGATCTACTACTGCGGTCTATTCTGTAAACCACTCATTTAGTTGACATGAGAATGGAGGCACCTTATATGATGAGATCATATAGGACTGGGCCACGATTTATATGAATCTCTCACCAAGATCCGTTAGTAAATGAGATTCATATATAATTGATAAACGATGGCTATTTATAGGTGATCTTAATCCTGAGTGTCTTATCGACTCCTTCAGGTTAGATCGTGGCTTTTGATTTACCATAAGTGAGGTTGATGAGAATCTCGACCAATACCTCCGTATCTTGGAGCTGCGGTTTGGCTTGTGGCTGGGAACGTTTGTACACAATAGTGGAATCTACTGCTTCTTGATTGAAGTAGATGAGTAGTTTGCTTAAGGGTTAATTCGGGGCTTGAACGATTATGAGTACTCTCCTTCTTCCGTGAGGAAGACAAGATTTAATTGTTCATTAGAGAATCAATGGTACGTAAAGGAAAAGATATTTCTAGAGGGGTATAACGGACTTTATGACCCAGCTCTAGTTATGAACTATTTGTGGAGGATCACACTATATGCAATTAGCTATATCAATGGACACTGAGACTTCAGATTGTATAAACACGTCTACATTTATAAGAGTGCAGCCTCGGGTTTTTAGTGGAATAACTACGAGGTTAATAATCGTGAAATATTAATTAAAGAGTTTTAATTAATATTACTAAGTATTATTGAAGCTCAAAACTGTGAGTCTATTAGGTGCCCTTGCTAGCCCTTATGGTTGTTGGTAACGAGGGTCACGGTAGATTAATTGGATTGTCCAATTAATAGTGTTACGAAAGTAATGCATTTTAAATAAAAGAGAATAATTAAATAATGTGATTATTTAATTAATTAAATATAATAAAATAATAGAAATTAATAATTATTAATTATTAATTCTATTTATTAAATATGAGGTCATGTGATTAAATAATGACTAGGACAAAAGAATTAAAATAATTAGATTATTTTAATAGTCCAAAAATAAATAGGATTTAGAATCCTATTTTGACTTGCTCAAACTAAAACCCTAAATGACTACTATATAAGTGTTATATAGTTATGAAAAAACTTAACCTAGCACACAAGAGAGAGAAGAAAAGAGAGTTTGACCACCAAAGAGAGAAAAGAAAAAAAAGTTTTTTCTGACTCTCCCCTCTTTTACAGGATTCGGTCAGCGTTCTTTTCATGTGACCTCCATCTCTTACCATGACGTACCCACACACACGTTGTCAGACCGCGTGTCATAGCTCGGAAGATCTGATGGTATATCGAATAATCAAAAAAAGAAAATCAAGAAAAAGGTATGCAATTTCTAAAGTCTTTTTTTGCGTATATACAAGAACTCGTTCCTGATTGAAAAAGGTTTTCAATATAAGAAAAATTTTTGAAACCCAATTCCGCATGTTATAAGATAATCAAAATCTTTTCTAAAACTGCCTTCATGCACGGGTCTTAATGATCACATTGATAACATTGTCCTCCGCCTTGTCGTACAAAGCGTCATATCCAACTCCTTAGCCTTCAGCCTGGCCTCGAGTAAGTCTACACTCGACTTCAGCTTGTTCAGTTCAAGAGTCGCCTCGACTGCACGACTGGATGCCTCATGGGCTGTCTTCTTGGCCTCCAGGCTTGAGGCTTTCAGCTTCTCATTGTCAAGCTTGAGATTCTGGCTACTCGACTTCAGGTCCCTCACCTTCTTAAGGGCCAGACCAAGCTCTTCCTTCAAGTGAACGTGAGATTGAAGAGCCTATAAAAATATCGAAATTAAACACTTAGAAAAAATTCAAAGGAAACAAAAAATGAAGTTAGTAGTCGTACAACTTTACCTGGAAAAGATGGCCAAGGCCCCAATCAGCAGCTTGGGAGAGGCCCATCTCCTTCAAGCGACTTTTATCTTCAAGCAAAAGCAGTCGCTCGACCTGAGGCAGGATTTACCCAACATCAGAATACGCAGAAGCATCATGAGGGAAGACAAGGTCAACCGACGCATCGCCACCAGTAGCTAAATCCTCCCTCATGCGTTTCTTCCCAGCATAACTAATATCAAGGGCGGCTTTGCCTCGACTAGATGGGGGAGGTGGTGGAGGAGTAGACTCAACATGGTCGCTCGATTGAGCCTTCTTCTTTCCTTTCCTCTTCTCCCTTAGCCTTCTCATGGCATCATCAGCACCAGAAGCAGTTATTTCTCCAGCCATCAAGTCAACTGCAAATCGTCACTCGGCGTAGGATATAGGTGTCAGAAACCTTGTGCCGTACAGTCGCTCGACACAATGCCTAACCCTAACAAACTCCACTAAATGTTTGAAAGCTGGATAAGGTGTACCTGACTCATTAAAACTTCCACAAATGGCTCGCCCTCAGATTCTCTTCAGCCAAAATCCTCTTCCAACTCCTCTTCTTCGCGTCGTATGATAATACCTTCGCTATACGCGTCGCACACGTCAGACCAACAACAGCTTGAGGGGCTCCTACGTTCACTGCAATACAAGGAAACAAATTAGCACAACACTACAATAAAAAACAAAAGTTGTACGACACGTCGCAACTAAATTAATGACCCACCAGCCTTGGACCATGTCGTACGAACGGTCGTGTCTCCTACGGGCCATTCAACAAATAGGCCCCGTGCATAGAAATACCTATCCTTCCACGACCTATCATTTGTGGTCAGCTCCGTGATGAGGTGCTCCTTATTTGCCCTGAGGTTCAAGTTATAGCGGCCTTTCTCCGTGTCGTGCTCCCTTATCGAATAAGTATAGAAAAGGTCCGAGAGTTCAAAAACAATGGACTCCATCGTACACAAGAGTTCCAGCCCCAATAGAATTCTCCAACTGTTTGGCATGAGTTGCCCTGGGGCAAGCTCAAAATAATCCAAAACCTTCCTTAGTAGACCGACTATAGGTAGCCTGAACTCTACCCTCTGGAATGGGAGCTCATAGAAGCACGTCCATCCAGGTATGTCCCAGTCCGGTCTCTCCTTTTTGGCGGGAACCCGTAAATCAACTCTATCGGGTATGCCGTAGCAATACCGGATACGCATCAAGTCGTCCTCTGTCAGCACACTGGCTGGGTTGTTTAAAAGCAAGCCCAACGGCCTACTCGGACCTATGGGGCAAGGACCAGCATCCCCCCCCGATAGCTCGACGAGTGAAGTCCCAACAGGTATATCTTCTATGGCGCGCGACGTACCTTCATGACAAGAGACTGTCACTTGGTCGTACGCGTGAGAAGCCAGAGTGACTTCCCCACTCTTGGTCCTCGACTCACCCCACGAATAGGGCGACAGGTCGATAGGATCGTCGTATCCTCGCCCCAACGTACTATGAGTATTCTCGTCGCTTTTACTCGACATCTTACCTACAAGTCGAACGACAGTAGGTTAGTAGTCAAATCTAACTAAGTATCCTAGATGCCCTAAAACTCACTTCCTAAAGTGTTAGTATGGACCTAAGAGATGTCGTGCGACATATATCCCTACCTATTGTCGTACGACCACAATATCACAAACAAATTTCATATAAACCTAAATTGTGTTTTTCGAATCAAAAACAACATTTTTCAAGTTTTTCTCAAAAACTATTTGAAGAAAACAGAAAATACCCAGAAACCAAAAAATGCAAATATGGGAAATCAAATATAGCGAGAACAGGAAAAACTTACCAATAAAGCAAAAGTGACCACTGCTTCACCGAAAAACACGTGAAAAGGACAAAAAACGAGCAGCAACGACGTCGGAAAAAGCTTGCGCAAGCGACTGATTTTTGAGAGAGAAAGAGAAAGAGAGAGAGAGAGCAAAAATTGAAAATGGGAGAGAAAGGGAAAGGGCGGCAATAAAAGGAAAAAGCATGCGCTAACGTGTCATTTTCTTATTGGGCAAACACCCTCATAACCGTCATCATTAATCAGGCATGCACGTTTCTCATAAAATCACAATTATTTCGGCACAACTATCGAGGAGTCATTGGAAGGCCAACTACTCACCGCCATTACCACCACATTGTCGTACGACCATGACAAACCCCAGGGATTGTGATCTTCTCATGAAACCAATGGCTTTCCTTCACAAGTGACAGTCGTATGATATAGAAGAACTACCATGAAAATCAACATACAAATTCTGGTCTACATATCGGACGACACAAACCCCTTGACTTTTTTCTTAAAATCCAAGGTGTTTGGGGGCAAACTGTAGTAGTCAAAATATGTCAGACCCAAAATATAAGCAAGGATCCGGCCTAGAAGCCCAAAGTATATCTCAAAGACCAGGCCCAG
Source organism: Xanthoceras sorbifolium (assembly GCA_003430845.1). Taxonomy (NCBI): domain Eukaryota; kingdom Viridiplantae; phylum Streptophyta; class Magnoliopsida; order Sapindales; family Sapindaceae; genus Xanthoceras; species Xanthoceras sorbifolium. Next base: position 15,179,987 of record CM010620.1, on the reverse strand, counting down.
AGTCAAAAAGTGGTACGACATTCATATAGTACGACATACACTCGATGTGAGATATTCATGTAGTACGACATACACTCGGTGTGAGGCATTCATGTAGTACGACATACACTAGATGCCCCACACAACCAAGTAGCAATAAGGGAGATAACTCAGTGTCCACACTTGGAAGAGCTCCTACGTCGCATGACATGCTCATCTCAGGTCGAAGTCCAATCAGCATATCGTGCGACATACAATCATGATTGTCCAAAATTGACAAAACTACATGTCGTACGACATATAATCTCTTTGGTCCTGTGGGAGACCAAATCATGATCTACTTTAAAGACGGTCCTACAAAACCATAATTACAATCTATAACGGCCAGATTAAAAGAAGCATCCACAAACTTCCTTAGTGGAAGATGAAATCCCTCAAACGGGCAGAAGCATCATTCCCCTATAAATAAAAGATAAACTCTCCAAAGGAAGGGGGACCGAAAAAACTGAGATCTTAAAGCTATCAATATTCAAACAACATTCTCCGGTCATTGTTCATCATCTCCGACCACCTTCCGATCATACTCCGTTGATTCGATCTTGCATCTCCTTCCATCGAGGAGACCTCAGTAGCCAATATAACAGGAAGTATTACTCACCCATCTCTATTTACGAGCATTATATATTTATTAGCATTCGCTAACTTGACCGTCGGAGTGACTTTGGCCGGCACCACCCTGGTGTCCTAGACGTCCCGCGGGTTACGTGCGTTCTATCTTTACAAGTTATAGTGCCCTGTGTCCCCGAGCGATTTTTGAGGACTACACGTGTAAAGAAAGTCTAGTTTTCTAGCCGATATACGTCAACTAAACACGAAAAACAAAACACAGCTCCTAAGATAAAATAAATAAACCGAAAACACAACAAAAATACTACACACTAAACACAACCGAAATACAAGAAAAATATCAAATGAAAAATAACCAAAAAATCACCCCCAAACCTAAGATAAACATTGTCTCCAATGTTTTAAAACCCTATGCTCGATAAAAATGGTGCTAAATAAAGAAATGAAAACTAAAAACTAAAAACTGTAGTAGCCAAAAACTGTCAAGCCCAAAATATAAGTGAAGATCCAGCCCAAAAGCCCAAAGTGTATCAAAGGACCAAGTCCAGAAGTCAAAGAACGGTCATAAACTTATTGACTTGGTCGCACGACGACCCAACTAGGATCACTACGCAGTGATCCAAATAAAGACAATCATGTAAAACGATGATTAACACACCCAAAGAACCTTCATGTAGTACAACATACATTCAGCACCCCACACATTCATCCAAGTAGCAACAAGGGAAATAGCTCAATATCCACACTTGGGAAAGCTCCTACGTCGCACGACATACTATCATTCTCATCTCGGGTCAATGTTCAATTGTCTATACTACGTACTACGTCGCACAACATATGATTATGATTGTCTGTACAAATGTCAAAACCACATGTCGTACAACATAGAATCTCCTTGGTTATGTGGGAGACCAAATCATGATTTACTTTAAAGATGGTCCTACAAAACCATAATTACGATTTAAAACGGCTAGATCAAAGGAAGCATCCATAAAACTCTTTAATGGGGGACAGCAAAGAGAGGTAATGATGAAATCCCTCAACGGGCAGAAGTATCATCCCCCTATAAATGAAGGATAACTCTTCAAAGAGGGGGGGACCGGAAAAACTGAGATCCTAGAGCTATCAATATTCAGCCAATACTCTCCGACCATTGTTCATTATCTCCGACCACCTTCTGATCATACTCCGTTTATTCGATCTTACATCTCCTTCCATCAAAGAGACCCCAATCGCCAATATAACAGGAAGTATTACTCACTCATCTCCATTTACGAGCATCATATACTTATTAGCTTCGCTAACTTGACCGTCGGAGTGACTTTGGCCGGCACCATCCCGGTGTCCAAGATGTCCTGCGGGTCACGTGCGTTCTATCTTTGCAGGTTGTAGTGCCCCGTGTCCCTGAGCGATTTTTGAAAACTACAAAAACCAACTAACTAAAAAATAGAATCCAAACACACACGCAAAAACAAAGCAAAATTAAAAATCAAACACAAAAATCAAACAATGTTCAAACACTTCAAAAATATTTACATCCAACCAAACTTCCCACGAACTTCGAAATTTTTCAACACAAGGCACATCACTTCAAATAAGCTCATGGGAAATGGTTACCAAACCTTAAAATTCAAAATTTAAACAAATAAACAAAAATTAAAAAGAAATAAAATAAAATAAAGAAAATAAAAATAATATACAATTTTACCTAGTTGCTTTTGCTTTCGCCCACTTGCTCTATAATTTATATTTCATCAACTTACTGCACCATCCTAACTAAATGACTGGAAGAGAAGATAACTCTCCCAGCCCTGCATACCTCAAATAAGAAGGTAGCTTCTTGCGGCCCAAGTGCGGCGATTGCTCTAAAGGTGGAGGCGGTTTGGGCTTTCCTTCTCCAATATCTACAAAAATGTATGTACTATGGTGGCTATCTTCTTCTGTAGTGGCACTGTAGATTAAGCATAGCTCAAGTGGCTCTGGAAAGGTAGATGCCTCATCTCCATGCGACAAGCTCTTGCTCTGTTTCATCTTTACTTGATCAACCCAAATCAAATGCTCAACCAGCTTTTTGATTTTCAATGTAGTTTCATTGCATTACTCCATCGGATATGGCTATTGTTCCTGCCAATGGATCTCTGTTGCTAATTGACTAATTTGAATCTCCAAGCTTTGGACGGCTGCTCGAGTATGTTGAGCAATTTGATCAATCTTGTCTTCCAGTTTCTTCTGGGCATTATCTTGGAAATCCATTCTTTCCTCCACCTTAGCCATGAATTTAAAAATCATGTCTTCCAATGTTGAATCATTTTCCTGCTGGTTGCTCTAATGAGAGTCGGGATGATTGCTCCACTTTGGATTGTATGCGCTCGGATAAGGGTTATTTTGATCATAGTCGAAATATTCATCATACTGCATTTGGTCATAACTGCCTGTAGCAAATGGATTGCCCAGCTAACACTCGGTACTCTAATGTGGCCCCCCACAAAAGTAACAACCCGAAAGTGCTCTATAGTCATTAGTCGTCACTTCCTCATTAAGCTCATATGCCTCATACCAAGAATTCATTTTCTGTACATAAAAAAAGAAGAACAAACAATTAGTAAAAATAAAATATATACAAATCCAAATTAGCTATAGACCTAATCGGTATTAATATCAACACAACTAAAATATTCCCGTCAACAACGCTAAAAACTTGTTACGCCTTTTTGTACCCGCAAGTATACGGGGTTGGCACAAGTAATGCATAATGAGTAAATTATCGTCTCTACAAGGATATTTAGATATTGAGTACTAAAATTAACTAAGTCTATATCTATTTGGAAAATCGGAACGTTTATAAGAAAAGAATTAATGATGTAAATAACATAAACATGAAAACAAGCAAAACTGGTATAACATAGACCGATATAAGAGATTAGCTAGGGTATTTGAATTCACCTAATCCATCCAATTGAGTTTCATGAAAGCACAATATTGTGATTTAAATATCAATATTGATGATCGTGTTTATCTAATTTATCCAAAATTCTCTATCTCAATAAATCGGACCTATTACCACATAAACTAATATCCTATCTCTCGATGAATATCCAAGTGCATGAAAATGCATTAATTATGATAAACACCTTATAAGATCACAAAAGTAAATTAGCATAATTCTATCTAATTCTACTTATGGTGGACATTACATCGAGCGCGTTGTGGGCGTCACTTCTCGGTCCATAACATACAACCATAAGATCAACTAAATGTAGGCATGACATTCAGAAGCATTAAGATCAATAATATCACTCAACAAAATAATAATCAATCACAATAAATCAAACTATCAATTCATTCAACTATAAAAAAAAGGGATTCATCAAAACCCTAACTTACAAGTTTAAGTTATAATCAAGAAATTACAACTAAAAATGTTTAACAATGATAAAAGAGATATACAAGAATGAAAATCAAAGAAGGAAAGGAATATAAGAACTCCTGGAACGTATGAACTCTCATCCTCTTCCAATTGTGATTTTTTCTAGCTTTCACTTTCTCCTAAATCCAAGCTTGGTGTTAAGAAGATGACTAAAGGATTGAATCCAAACCCTCTTGTCTCCAAGATGATCTTCCTCTCCCCTTGGCCTCTTCTTTTCTCTCTTGTTCTCCTCTTAATCCAGTTATCTGAGTCCCAACTGAATCTCCCTTTCTTTTCTCTTCTTTTTCTTTTTATAGCGTACTGGTTTAGGAAGCCTGACGCTCCGCTGTGACTTGCAAGTCGCGCTTCAAGTCGCGACCTAAGTCGCGGAAACTACTGCCAGAATCTAGGATTTTTATTACAATGACTTGTGACTCGCGGTGCATGTCGCAGCCCAAGTCGTGAGACACACTGCCAGAATTTTACAATTATATTCACTTATTGGCAACTTGTGTAAGTAGCGCCACAAGTAGCGGGGCCAAAACGACACAGTTTTGTCCTGATTTCTCCCGAATTCCCCGAATGACACTGTTTAACTACACACTAGAGTAAAACATAAAAAATAACCGATATTTACTCGGGAACAGAATAAAAGTAAGTAGAGATATATAAAGATGGGGGCCCAGTTTTGATCAAGAAATGGAGCCAACACCCATCAGGCTCTTAGCCTCAACAAGTGTCTATATTTTTATTTGCATAAATATTTTTAGAAGTGCACATTATGGCTAGAAATTTTATTATAAAACCAATTCACCCCTTTTGATTGTTCTACGATTTAATAATAGACCAGCCTTTTCATCCAAAATGTCTAAAATGCTCCTAATCATACACTTTATCAATTATTTTAATGTTTTTTAAAAAATAAAATTTAAAGAGGAAAAATATATATCAAAATATAAAACATCTCAAAAATTTTAAAAAAATTTAAAACACTCCATTGTTAGCAAAGTCTAATCCACGGGCGATGGAGGATCCGCTCCTCACATATGAGCAAACACTCTTTCACATGGAGGAAATATGCTAGCAAATGCTTCTCTACTGCTCCTCCACATGGAGAATTAAGCAGATCGCTCCATCTCCTTTGATATATAAATATATTCTTTATTTTAATTAGATGATAGAGGAGATCAAATCTCCTCTATTCATTTTTATTTCAATTAACTATTATTTAAATGATTAATAATGTAAAATATCTTATTTCATTGGTAAAAAGGATGAATGTGCCCTTAGTCGTTAATTTTTAATGATCAACTATAATGGTAGGGGAATTTATGTACTTTTGAACAAAAAGTCATTAAGCTGCAATTAGGTTTAAATTCGGGAAGTTTTGTGTAATTTTTGATGCTCCATATATCATTATCATTTAATAAGGGTATAAGTGTAATTTCAAAATGGTAAATGAATAAATACTAATAATAACAAAAAAAAAAAAAAAAAACCATAATTAGTTGTTTACGCAGGAAAAAGTAAAATAGAAGAGCGACGAAAATATATGTTTCTAATTTTCTTTTTCGTTAATAACCAAAACAAAAACAAATGTTTTTTTTTTTCTTTTTATCTTTTTCAAACAAAACCCTAATTCGATCGATTCAGTTTGGGCCTCGAAAAACCTATCTCTCTCTCTCTCTCTCTCTCTCTCTCTCCTATCTCACAACCCTAATCGCCTGTTGAATCACGATCGTCCGATCGACTACATCGACCTCTCTCTCTCTCTCTCTATTGAAACAGGTGTCTCTCTCTCTCTCCGCGTCTTTCTCTTGTATGATATTGTACTCGCATTCATGTTAAAATTGCCGTCTTTGTGTTTGTAACTAATTGAGAGTCGAATCGGGTTTTCGTTGTACAACTGAGGATTTGACATTAGGTTTTGATTTTTGTGGGAAGGGTTTGACGGATCCTGTTTCCCCATCATTTTCTTTATTGTTTTATTTTTTATTATTTTTTGTGTTCTGTGGATGATTGATTAATGTTAATAGCCAAGATTTCTTCTATGTGTTTAGTCTCATGTGCTGCTAATTAGGATTCTGTTATTGTTTTTTTATTGCCGAAACCTTAAAATTCTTTGGTGGGTATTTTAATTGTTTGTTAAGGGAATCATATTGAAGATCATCCACACTTTGGAATTAATGGCTTAATTTCAAGCTTTCTATTACAAGAGCTTGGAGTTTTGAGTTTTTTCTTTTTGGCCATCATACAGCTCCTTAGTGAGCTGGATTCACTCTGGACCCGACTTTCTATAATTTTTAATATATTTGGTGTCACGCAATGCACTCATTGACAGACATGCGCTGTTGTTTTTATACTTGGATGGTCTCTAGTTTGTATATCTGACCTGGGCTCAGCTAACATTTTGATAACGACTCCTAAACTTTTAAGACATATTTAATTAGCTGAAGTGATTGATATCAGTCATGAGTAACTAGAAAGACCTCGAGGCGTCACTTAGGCATGCCTGTGTTCTGTATATTGAGGAACCTGTGAAAATTTTTTTTGAGCTTTAGTGCATAAGCATATCTATGTTTTTGTTAATGTGTGTTGCAGATGATTTAATATTCTGTCGGACTATTATCAGTATCCATTGTCTGACTACTGGGGTTTGTAGTAGTAGTGTCTCGGCTTTTATGTCCCAGAACTTTTGGTTCAAAATTTCTCGTTCCATTTCATTTGGAGTTATCTTTGCTAATTGTTTTTTTGTTAAACCCTTTTACATCTAGACACTACAACCGCGAGATCCGTTCCCGGTCTTTTTTCTCCGTTTTATTTTCTTCCCTAAAGTTATCAACTTTCAACTATTATCATAAACTGTCATGGTTCTGAAGTAGGAATTATCTTATTGCTGATTATACCTCTTGTAACTTTTCCAAATATAATCATGAATTTACTACATTGACAGTCCCTTTTAGTAAACACTACTGGTATCATGATGATTTTTCAATAGTTTGTTGGATTATGATGAACCATATGAGAATCAAGTACATCTGTGCTTATGTTTAAGCTTCTTAATATTGCCTGCCAAATGGATGATTGAGGTTAGGGTTGAAAGTTATTTCTGTTTTATATGTGCTACTTGTATTTCTTCAACTCCACTTGAGCTGTGTTTTGCTCATCTTCTATCTAAGATACTAGTCTCCGTCTTCACTGTTCATGCAAATTCAAAATGATGACTGTAGTTTTTGAATTGGGAAGTGAAGAGTCCTAATTCTGAATTCTTCTATGTGATGTTAAAACATAATTTTATCTATACATTTATAGGTTTGAGTTTGAAGATTAACCGTGTAATTTAAACTTTGAAGTGAAATGAGAGAGGTCAATGGATAGGTGAAACAGGGCTGATTATTGGAGTCTTCTCAATATATATATATATTGTACTAATTGATGCATGTATCGTAAAAAATGCCTGTAATATAGAAAGAATAAAGCTTGAATCAGAAGCTATACTTTCGGGTTATATCTGGTGCTAAATTTTTGTCAATGTTTTCATCCCTAGATGGGATTTCATGTAAGTGTTTTAAGCTGATCAGTTTAGAAGGGAAATAATCTTTTCTTCATCGCCTTTACATTACCTATTTTGTTTTGTCCATCTTGTATGGAGTAATATCATTGTTCTAAAAATCGGCCTAGGCGCCGCCTAGGCGCTAGGCGGTGGCCGGCCGCGGCGAATATGGCCAATTCGGCCATATTCCGCGGCTGGCTACCTAGGCGGTCCTAGGCGGCCTTAGGCGGCCTAGGCGGCCTTAGGCAGCCTAGGCGCCCGCCTAGGCGGTCGGCCTAGGCGGACTAGTCGGTCCTAGGCGGCCGCCCAGCCGTGGAAGCCTTTTTATTTATTTATTTTTTTTTTCAACTAACATCTAAAACACAAAAATCTTAGGTAAATAATCACTCCCTAAGTATTATGATCATCTCCAAAGGTAAACAATATATGTATTATTATTTTTTTAGGTGGTCAACGGTGCGGTCAACACGTTAACTGTTGACCACCGAGGAACCGCCTTAATCGGCGCCTAGCCGAAAAATCGCTAGGCGCTACCCCGCCGCCTAGCGATTTTTAGAACACTGAGTAATATGAAAAGTTTGGTAGGCATTTCCTTTTTAAAATGAAAAGAAAAGATAGTTGTTTGGCATTAACCAGATGAACTTCTGTATCTTACCTATGGTTTGATCTCTTTTCGTATAATCTTGTGATGGAGCCACGGATAAAGGGGTCCACTTAGGTTAGTTTAAGTAATTTTAGTTTCGGTAGGCAAGGTGTATATGATTTTGAAGATCAAGGCTAATTATTATATGGTGAAATAAAGTTTTTTCTGGATTGTTAGTTTAAGAGCTATCGATGGTTTTGTATGAGAGGGGACCGTAACTTCTGAAACTCCTGCACATTAATAGTATTTGGTGACTTTGTTGGTCTTGAGTTAAGTTAAATAAGTTTATTTCGTATTTAGTTGAATTAGGTCTTCTTTGAGATTCATTTTGAGATGTTGAAATTCTCATTTTTATGTTTTCGGCTGCAAATATATTTGGTGCTGATTGGGAAAGTTATTCTTGTTTAATCTAAACCGCTTTGGCAGCGCTTTGAAGAAGTCGGAAGTTATTTCTGAAAATGATTGTAAAGTAATCTGATAATTTTTTGAATAACTTCCTTAAAGTAATCATATCATCTATTTTAACTGAAAAATGGAAAATCTTTAAAAATATTATAGTTTTTATTTGTTTATCCAATTCAAAATTGATTAATTGTACAATAGTGCTAAATGTGACTTTTTTACAGGTTAAAGGGATAGCAATTTGGCCCTTTGGTTAAGTTTTACTGTTAAGAGATTCCTGATTCTTTAGATTTTAGAAATTCTAATCATCTTGAACTTAAGAAACCAATGTCCATAAATGCCTGTATAATTTAGTACTTCTTGAGGATTTGGTTTATGATAAATTGAATCACGCAGTTTGTTGTTGAAGACTCGGATGCTTAGCGTCCTATTTCTCTATCTCTCTCTCTTGTACCTCCTTTAGTTCTCCCTTGCCGTTCTAATTGAACTCACATATAGAGCTGTTTACTTTTTAGGTTTTACTGTTGGATAGTAGTACTTCGTTTTCTGGAGGTATCTTGTCCAACTTTTTGTAGATCTTTTGTCTTATACATAGTTTTGTTTCAGATAAAAAGAAAATTGAACTCATGTATAGGAGTTTTAAATGTATAATATATCTTGTAAAGTTTCGATGGTTGCATCACTTTTTTACTCTGTTTGAATGTGATATTGGTAATTATATATTTCTGGTTATTATAATAATTATGTCTATTTGTTTTGATACTATCTTTTATGGCCTCCATCTCTCTCTATGGGTTAGACCAATTTATAAAACAGCTTTAGTACTTGATTAAAATTTTGAAGTGTCATCTTAATACCAATTCTTGAAAAAGATATACTTATCTTTAAAAGTCTCTTACTGGATAACTACCCTCTTATCACAATCATTACTTGCTTGTTGTATTTTAGGATATTTGCCTGGTAAATATTGACTAAATATATTACAGTTTAATGTCTATGTTTACAGTGTTTTAAGGAGAAGCTAAAGTAGTTTAAGGAGTGCAACACTTTTTCTTTACAGCAGGAGGGGACACAATTTCTTCTCAAAGGGTTTAGAGGATCTTAATTGTGCATGGTTTTGACATTTTACTCGGGAGTGATGTGCATAGTTGTTCAAGACATTGGTCAATTTTATATTTTGTTTAAAATATTAATCATTGGTGCAAATTGTATGAAATGCATTGGGTTGTATATTGATCTATATTTTCCCCACACTCCTAGCCTTTCTTCTAATACTGACACTCCAACAACCATATTATTATGTAGTGCTACATATGTATTTGGCAAATGTGTCTGCCGGAAGTGTCTACATTGAGATAAAGGCATGCTTGGTTTTCATGTAGGTGTTTCTTCTTTGGGACTGAATGATGAGTCTTTCTATACATGGCTGATGGTAAATATCGTGTTTGTTCGTGGCAGGAATATATTTTCTCTCCAAGGAGATGTCTCCAGCATCCAAGTCAAAGTCCAAAGACAAAAAGGCCAGCAAGGAAACTCTGAAGACACCTTCAAAGTCATCAGGAGCTGTTAATGCTGGTAGTAATATCCCAGCCAGTGCATATAATCCACTGCTGGGAACATTTCATACCCTTGATGCAGTGCCAACTTCCTCTGCCTCCCCACTTCATAGTAATGGTCGTTTCCGGAACATAGATGAAACAGATGAGCACTTTGGAGGCTCTCCAGGAACTGGGATGGAGTATGATTCTGTTTCCAATAATGGTAGCTGGTCTGGTGAGTCTGAAGACCACAAAGAGAAAACATCTAATCAAGCTGCCCGACAGGAAACAATACCTGGAGCTGATAATGACAAGCGAGAAAAAATCCGTCAGAAAAACGAGAGGAAGCATCAGCGACAGAAGGAGAGGCGAGCTCAGGAATTGCATGAGCGATGCAGTGGCTATCTTATGTCAAGAAAGCTTGAAGTGCTGGCACAACAGCTTGTGGCGATGGGATTTTCTCATGAGCGGGCAACAATGGCTCTTATTTTGAATGAAGGCAAAGTAGAGGAATCTGTTGCTTGGCTGTTTGAAGGGGGTGAAGAAGCAGATAAGTACAAGGATTCAAATCTTGGCGGGGGTAATTTGAAAATTGACATATCAGAAGAAGTTGCTCGAATTGCAGATATGGAGATAAGGTACAAGTGTACAAAACAGGAAGTTGAAAGAGCTGTTGTTGCTGCTGAGGGTAATCTAGAAAAGGCAGCAGAAACCTTGAGAGTACTGAAGCAAGAGCCAACTTCTGCACCCCCAAAGCCAGAAGAAACTGGTGATCCTCCAACAGGTGGTGATGGTAAGCCTTCAGTAGCAGTCAGTAATAACTCAGCAGTGAGGTCACTATTAAAATCTAATCCACCTGCTACTATACAACAACGAAGGGATGAAAAGGATTTTAACTACACAAAAACAGCTGTTACAGTGGGAGGATCTTCACAATCTGGTAGTAAAGGTGTTGCACCATTGAAGAGAGTTGATCCAAAGTTGGAGTGGGCAAAACCCCAGAAAAATGTAGTTCCAGCTGAGAAGAGGTGGTCAAGTGCAGGATCTAATTCTTCTGTTTCCTATTCAATGGCATCACCTTTGCAGGCATCACCTCCACCAGCCAAGACAGAAGCTCGTTATATAGCTGTTGGAAGTGAAATCAAGAATCTTCAGTCAACAGTTAGGGAACCAGTTATTATGATGCAGCGACCCCAGTCGGTAATTACAAAGCAGGTTCCAGCTACAAGCATATGCTCATCTCCTCCTCGAACAGCTACCAGTTGGTATCCTTCAAATAATGTTGAAATTATGAAGTCCAATGGGTTTATGAGCCATATTCCTGGCAACAATATGAGCTCGAATCAGATGTATCAACAGCTTCACTATCAACAACACCACCACTTGATTCCTAGCAGCCCAGGGGAATCCCCTGGAAGCAGTCGTGGAAATGCTTCATGGAGAAGAGCGGGTGCTGCTCCCACTATTGCTGCTGCTTCCTCCTTAGGTCTCTTCTCAGGGTTGGGTTCAACTAGCTCATCTGGGGCCTCATCTCCAGTTGACTGGAGCACAGCTGGCTCAATGGCACAGTTTGATTATACAAACATAGACTGGAGTTTGGATCGAGGTTTGTCTTCACCAAGGCCTGGTGGATTGTGGATAGGGCCAACTTCCGTAAAAAATTCTGTCATATACGATTCAAATACAAATGGTGTAGGTTCTAATAACCCGACAATTAGAACAGCTAGTACTAATGGGAACAGTGTTCCTATTCCAGTTCCAGGATTGAAGGAGGGTGGTGATTCATCAGCTGCTGGTTCTCATGAGTGGACTTCACCATTTGAAGGGAAAGATCTTTTTAGTTTACCCAGACAGTTTGTTTCTTCTCCTTCTCTGTAGGGTTGGGGACAGAATTGAAATGAATAAAAATGAAGGGAAAAGAAAAAAGACAAAATTAAAAAAAAAAAAAAAAAATGGTGTTTGGATTGGTGGTGTTGGTGAATATCTTTTTTTTAGTCATCTAAGAGTCCTTGATTCCTTCTTGCTCTCTTTTCCATTTCATCATCACTATATTGTTTAATGAAATATGTTTAGTTTTGAGGAAAAGAGGTAAAAAGAAAAATTACATTGATAAGCCCCTGTAGTGTGTAGGTTGTTGACATATAGCATCTGTCACTGCACTAGAGAGTAAATATATCTACTTCATAGCAGCAGTTTATTAAGGTGGCATTTGGGAGGTGATTCTGTTCTTACAGAAAAAAATGCAATATCTTTTTAAAACATAGCTCAATTTTAATCGATTGTGCTATCAATTTAAGGAATAACACTAATTGAAATTTCTTCTAATAATATAATTCTGAATTGAGAAGACTTATATACCAAACCAGTACACCACCTTCTTATTTTGGCATTCTTTGTTACTAGTACCACATTGGTAGAATACAATAGTCCAACATTTCCAAACGGAACATCAACAACGAATAATACAAGACTGACTCATTTCTGCATTTCCATAGCTCCGGTAAATCCAGGGATTTGGCCACCAGCACTTGCTGAAGCAGACTCCTTATACCACTGATTCTCTTCACGAGTGATAAAGCTGGCTTCTGCATTCAAAATCATTCCACTATCATTTGCAATTATTAGGATATGCAAAAATACTATGGAGTTGCATCTAGATGCCACTGCAAGCAAAAGCAAATACATCATGCACATCAACGTATCACTAAATATGAGTCTTAGACCTAAACACATTCTTCTTCCTTTGTTGGTACAAAGTAATGTGGTTTAATTTCTCAAATTTCTAGTCTCCATAGCCAGAGGTTTTTGTGTCATTGCAATAGCCAGAAAGCAGACTAACTTGTCAACTCCTAAGATGTTTTAGCAGCAAGCATTAAGATAATTGCTCGTGCAGAAAGTGATCAACACTACCTGTTTAGAGCAAATTTATCCTCTTCAGAAGCTCACCTCATTACGAAATATCTATTTGGAAGGCTTATTCACCAACTAACTACCCACAGTAGTGTTTTAGCAAACAAATTAGGTACTATTAGGAAGTCCCTTTTCCAGTTCCTTCTGGTAACCTGTGTAATTTGATTCTACAATACCTCAGAAGAGGTCCAAGGTGTGATGCCTAGGTTCTATTGTCTTATTCTCTTCTTCATTTTTATAAATATTTGAAGTGTTATTTTCAGCAGCACCAAAATTCCAGCCGCTGAAACCATCACATCTATCAATTAGCCCCTATACACATAAAAAAATCTAATTAGTGTTTGCGTATTGAAGCAACCTGCTCTTAGCTCCCTAAGTCAATCTCTAAACCTACTTCTTTGGCGTGTTAGAACTGAAATGTTGGTGTCGTTAGATTTGTTACACTATACAGCACATCTTGTAATGAACACTATTTCTGGTGATTTGCAGCCAGTCTATGAGCCAGCACTTTCTCTCACCAAATGGCACCCATCAATCATTTTTAGTCTAGGAATGCACTTGGTGGCTGTATGATTTAGCTACACTATCAAGTTGTGCCTGGGCAATGATATTGCCATGTTTGAAATAACAATTCTCCTCTTTGGCTACTTGACTAAATACCACAACAGATTCTATTCGGATTGCATATCAAAATGAAACAAGCCTTTCAAGTTACATCCAGGTATGTATCCATATTACAAAATAACACACAGTTGGCATTTCAAAGACAGCATGAGACATTGCATTTGTAGCTTAAAAACGACAACAGCAACAAGAACCACCATCCCCCAAAAAAATAAAAAAAATAAAAAAGCAAAAAACTTCTGAAATATGTATCTTCATCCCAAGAACCAAATATACAGATTGAAGGAGCAAGAATAATTCTATTATAAATTTGGCGAATGTTTATTTTTTTTGGCGAAGCAGCAACAAGGTCACAAAAGCAAGAAACAATATGTTTATGAGCAAAAAAATGAAGGGAAAAAAAAAAGAAAAACACAAGGACAGATTGATAAGTGATAACCTGCCATTTTTAACCAAACCCCGAGCCAAATCCATCATTGCCAAAGTGAATTGCAAACACTGCCTCTCTTCGTGAGCAGAAACCAGTGTCTTTCACAACATTAATTGAGAGAGACGACTTTCCAAGGGAGTGAGATGTATTGACAGCAATCATTTAAGAATATCTTCTTAAAGGTGAAAATGGAAAGAATTAGAGAGATTGAAAGTAAGAAGTAGGAGACAGCCAGATAGGGAATGAGGTAAAAAGTGAAGGATTTTACATTGTATTGTGTTTTGGATTGGGAATTTAGCAGAATACCCAAATTGTATTGAAAATTGCAAACCTACCCACCCCATACTAACTTTTGTATGCCCATCACATTTTCCCCAAAACAAAACCCAAGACTTGTCTTTAACCTCTTAACATTTGTGCTTGAAACATAAAATCTTCAATGTAAAACCCTCCTAAAGTTGGATCTAACCACATTGTATGCATTTCTACTCATCTTTCACTACAACAATTTTAAAAAGCTTTTCATCTATTCATCTTTCACTACAACAATTTTAAAAAGCTTTTCATCTACTCATCTTTAACCACATTGTATGCTTTTTCAGCGCCATATTCTTTTGATTCGGAAATTTTAAGCAAAGGTCAATATTCATCTTTAATTTCTACCGATAATGCTTTTAATTTGTTATTCTTTCATTTCTCTGGGCTTTGCATTTATATTTTCATTAATGTAAATAAGCCAATATTGGTGTTTTTTTATTTTGGGCTCAATATCGGGTTGATCATACCCGATGGTTTTTACATCGGGTTGAGAAGACCCCCGTTGTTTGTTATTGTAAGTTCTCTTGTTGTCATTCTGTAAGTTTTCTCTTTATCAAAGCAATGCTCTCCCATTTACAGTAAGTAATGACTTTTGTGAGAAAAAAAAAAATCTTTTTTCTTTATTTTCAATGAATCAACTAATTGCTTAGAAGCCACTCATTCATTTAATACCTTGAAATAAATAAGGATTTTCATATCATCAATAAACCATAATAAAAAAACAGAAATTGAAATAGAAAACGAAGAAAAACGTAACACATGTTTTGTAGAAAAAATATTCCATCGGGTCATCACAACTAGATGATTTACTTTCATCGAGTGATTACAACTAGATGGTTTTTGTATCGGGACATGATAACCCGATGTAACTTATTTTCGACCCACGCCATCCCAATGATGGATAACCTAATCAAGGTAGTGACTGTTCATCTTCTTCAATAAACATCGGGTTGCAATAACGCGATAACATAGTATCGGGTCAACACGACCCGATGAATCATATACTATAAATTTTTCAAAAAATTACAATAGTATCGAGTCTACACGACCCAATGAATTATAAACTTCAAATTTTCCTAAAATTTATATCCATTCAACCAAATCAATGTGCAAAAGTAAAAAAAAATAAATAAATAAATAAAAAACCCACAACAAAATAAACCCAATACCTTTTCTAATTTCATTATTGTATACAAAAAGTTAAACGAATCGATTGAGAACACACAAATAAATGCAAAGCAAAACGATAGGTTTGTTCCTACACATCGACAAACTCTGGTACAGGAACAATGGACGGAGTGTAGTAAGAGATAAGAGATTTTGTTTTGAAAAAAAATGGTTGGGTCTGTGAAGACTGAAAACAAATTTTGGGAGTTGAAAATGTGACGGGCATTTTTGTCCTAAATATTGCTTTGGGTAGACCATGCAAAAGATAAGTGTATGGTGGGTAAATATGCAATTTTCAGTTACAATTTGAGTATTTCTGCTAAATTCCCATTTGGATTTTCTTTAAAATCTTAGATTAATTTTGTAGTCAAAAAGTCATTTCACTAAATTATTTTAAAGTATATTTTAGGTACTTTGGAGTTCGGACTACTGTCATCTATGCACAGGCAGAAGGCTATTTTGATGGAGAAAATTTTCCATAGGTCCGTCTCACCACCATCCGCTATGAGACGGACGAATTAAAAAGTGTCACGTGGCAAAAACTCAAGTCTCAAACAAAGGTATTCCCAATTTTTGACCCAATTATATTATATTAATAATTAAAACATAAAAAGTTAAAAAAGAAGGGAAAAAAAACAAAAACAAAAACGTAATGGGTGGCCATTGTGGCCACTGAAAAAAGCCTTGCCGGAAAAGGCAACGGAAGCATCCTCCAGCGACGAGCCCTCCTTCATCGACAGATGACTCCGTCGTCCTCTTCCATAGTGGTGGAGTTTGCCTCCTCTAGCGAAGGAGGAGGCACAAGCCTCCTCTATTTGCAATGAAGGAGGAGGTCCTCTGTTTTCAAGGTTTTAAGGAGTTTGCCATGTGGCACTTTTATTTTAGTTTTGTGCCACTGGACTTTTTAATTGGTTCGTCACACAGTTGACGGTGGTGAGTAACCCATGGAAGATTTTCACTTATCAACCTTTAATAATATTTTAATATAAGATGTTCAATTCCAGGGCAGGGCACCCAACCCCATTCTATCTGTAGGTGGATCTGTGAGGTTATTCGCAACCCCAAGTCTGGAGAAATTTGACATCCGTATATTTTTCATGCTTAAAACCAAGTAGAAACATGTCATTTTTATCCATTTAAGGTTTGTATTTGTCGAGGTAGAAAAATTAAGTTTCTCAACATGATTTGGAAACACAAACCTACTTCATAGATAAAGAGTCATTTGGCTTAGGTGTCCATAAGCATATTAACATAGCCTAGTAGGCTACCTAATAAATTATGAGTCTTACCTGACAAAAACACATCCTGATATTCATCATCATCATAGACAAATTGTGGAGGATCTGGGGAACCAATGCCAACAATAGTGCTACCACTGCAAAAAAGAGGAGAAGGGGTTAAAGCACTTAAATGATGATATAGACAGTGATTTTTCAACAATCATAAGAAACGTCTAAATGTTAATGAGTATAAAAAGTTTCTCAGGGGATGCTTAATATCTACTCTTATATACCATCGTACAATAACTGTTAAGGTGTGTTTACTAAATAGAATGCTAATGAGGGAAAGAGAACTTGTTTGACTTCTGATAATTCAAGTGTTTATGTAGAAAAGAACAAAATTCTTAATAAAACTTCAATGAATTCTGATTACAATTCTATTCCTAATATAATACTCCTAGTAATAAAAGTATCTCTAGAAAGTAGGAATTTGATATAAGCTATCTACAATTTCCTTAAATACAATATTCTCCTAACTGTACATTAGGAATAATATATACAATTAAATTCCTAATAATCAGCCAACGATATATACAATTAAAGCACTAAATCTCTAACACTCAAGTTAGAGAATGGATGTCATCGATTCCCAACTTGCTAGAAATATCTCAAAATATGTGCACTGCCAATCCTTTAGTTAGGATGTCTGCTAGCTGATTTTTTGTAGATACATAAGGAGTGCAAATCAGTCCACTTTCCAATTTTTCTTTAATAAAGTGATGATCCACTTCCACATGCTTAGTGTGATCATGTTGAACTGGATTGTGAGCAATATTGATTGCTGACTTATTGTCACAATATAGCTTCATGCTACCTTCCCACTGAACTGCTAAGTCATTTAAGATAATTTAATATGGAGTAACTCACAAATCCCTTGAGCCATGGCTCTGAACTCTGCTTCAACATTGGACCTTGCTATCATCACTTGCTTCTTACTTCTCTATGTTACCAAGTTTCCTCCTAAAAATGTGCAATACCCTAAAGTAAAGTGCTTGCTTGTCATTGACCCTAACCAATCTGCATCTGTATAGGCTTCTAATGTTAGACCCCCACTTCTCTTAAAAGAACTCCTTTACTTGATGTAGACTTTAGTCTTTAGGTATTTTAGAACTCTGTAGACTGCCTCGAGGAGACTCTTTATGTGTATGCATAAACTGACTCACCACACTCACAGTATATGCTATGTCTTGCCATGCGGGTGATAAATAGATCAAGTTTCCCATCAATCCGTGATATCTTCCACTACCTTTGAATCACCTTTGTCCTCTCCAAGCTTGTGATTCTATTCAATTAGCATGTCCACAAGCTTGCAGCCAAGGACTCCTACATTTTTGTTGAGAAATAAAGAGACCATCTTTTAAATGTGCCACCTCCAATTCCAAGTAAGTATTTTATCTCAAACTCGTTTCCCAAACACTTCTTGAGTAGGGCCATTTCTTCACCATCGTTTCCTATCATTATAATATCATCAACATAAACTATCAATACTATAACCTTACCCTGAGACAATCTCTTGATGAACAAAGTGTGGTCTCTTTGGCTTTGATTGTATTTCATTCATGTCTTTACCTTAGTAAACTTGCCGAACCATGCCCATGGAGATTGTTTCAGCCCATACAAGGTCTTTCTCAACCTACATACTGTATTCTTTCCAAAGTTCACATCGAATCCTGGTGGAGCTTTCATATATACCTCTTCCTCCAAATCACCATGGACAAAAGCGTTCTTAACATCAAATTGTAATAGAGGCCATCCAAGAATTGCCGCTAGAGACAATAGGATTCGCACAGTGTTCATTTTTACAATAGGAGCAAAGGTTTCCTGATAGTTCACACCATAAGTCTGTGTATAACCCTTTGCCATCAACCTTGCCATCAACCTTGCCTTATACCTCTCCAGTGTCCCATCTGCCTTGTATTTTACCGTGAACACCCATTTACACCCTACAGGTTGTTTCCCTCTCGGTAACTCCACAAGTGCCAACATATTCTCGCTTATAGCTTTCTTCCAATTCTCATCTCCTAATGCTTCATGAATTGTTTGTGGAACTGGAATTTGGTTCATTAACTCGGATAAGAATGGTTTGTGTGATGGAGATAGTCTCTCTAAGGAAATAAAGTTAGAGATAAGATGCTCTGTACATTTCCTAACTCTTTTCCTCACGTCAATTAGTTGGTTTTGGTATGAGATTATGGGTTGAATATGTGTGTGGGTTTCTTTCGATCTTTTTTTCACATATTTATCATACGATCGTTTTTTGGTAGGTTTGGTAAAGAATCAACAGGCTATTCCTGCATCTTAACACCATTAGAAGAGTCAGACTCTTGAGCAGACCTCAGAGGCAAGACATTTTTTTTCGTCCTTGTATACACTTATAGTCAATGTTGTCAAATAGAGAATCATATTGTGAATCAATTTTCTATTTTCGAGCATCGTGTATCGAATTGTATCATGTATCATAAGATACAATAACAAAGTTTTATAATAATCAAATTACATATAAATAAAGATAAAAGACTCATATTTGCTCAATATCTAAAATATTTAAAAGCAAAACTATAAAATGCCAATCTTCATCAAGTTCAAATAAAGAGAAAATAGTAAAAGTTCATCAATCTTTATCCCCTCAAGTAACATCAATCAAAATCATCTCCAAAATCAAAACTAGTATCATCCTCATCATCAGCCACTATTAGCTTATCAATTCCCAAATCCTCCTCTTCCTCCTCCTCTTCTTCAACAACACTCGAACTATCCGGCTCCTCATCTTGACTGCTGCTCTCATGCCACTTTAATATTTTGGTTTTTTTTTTTTCCCCTTTTGGGTTTTTTATGACTACTCTCATGCTTCTATTTATATTTAGTTTTTTTTTCTTCCTTTTGGGTTTTTCTTTTTTGCCGTATTGGTGCTATATCGGTACCCTATAGTATTCCACTCGTATCGCAAGATTCGAGGACTAAATTGCAAGATACTTTAACATGAAAGATACACCTTTTATTGTATAGTTTTATAAGAAAATGGATACCTTTCGTGTATCGTAAGATACTCACAACACTACTTGTAGTGGTTAAGTAGTTAGAGTAGTTTCCTTCTAAGTTCCTGCAGACTCTAGAGACTAAAAAAAAAATACGAGTGGATTCAGACTCTAGATCCAGATATTCAAAACTAGGATTATCACTATCTTTACTACCATACTCCCCTAAATATAGTGTGCATAAAAATAGGATTGTGTTTCATGCAAAGTGACATCCATTTAGATGCAAAAAATATTGGGACGGAGGATGATAGCACTTATACCCTTTCTTTGTTGGGGAATACCCAAAGAAACACATTTCAAGGCTCGAGCATCAAGTTTGTTGTGATGATAAGTAGAAATATGGACATAAGCAAGACACCCAAAAATTTTTGGTGGGGCCGAATGGGGTTGGGATACTTTGGGAAACTTTTTTTGTCATGACAGATATTGGATCTTTGTGATCTAAGACCCTAGATAACAACCTATTGATAAGGTGAGTGGTAAGTCAAAACCGCCTCTCCCAATATGACTTAGGAACATTATTTTGAAATAACAGTGTCCTAGTCATATCCAGGAGATGACGATTTTTCCTTTCGGCGACTCCACTCTGCTGAGGAGAGTCAACACATGAAGACTGATGTATAATCCCTTCCAGTTTACATTTACTTTTGGAATTAACTTACTTGGACCTCTCACATAAATCAGACATTAAAAGTTATTTGTTCAAATCCACCATCTCACCCTAGGAAATAAGTTCCTTTTCCTAACAAAAAAATAAGAATAAATAATCTATTTTACGTAAGATACTCATATTAAAAAGGCAATGTAACTATATACATGTCCCTGCACCTTATGCCTTAATCCTCCTTAATTGATATCACTTGAAATTTTTACAATTTAGAAATGTTGTTAATTATTTTTATAATATTTTTATGAGCAATAAAAAGTACATTCTTTTCACAGTAAATTAATATTTCCACATGTTATATAAATTGGGGTATTTTTGTAATCAACTTCATTTCATTCTTATTTCTTGGTTTACTAAATACTAGAAAGGAAATTAATGTGTTTCTATGTTTAATTCTTACAAGATAGTAAACACTAGAATGAAATCTTGTAACTTGTATTTCAATTGCTCTGTTTTCCCTTTCCATTGGAACTAGTTCTCTTTTGTTTTCATTACTGATTATTAAACGCACTTTTAAGCTTTTTTTTAAGCTTTTTTTTTTTTTTTTTTTGGAACAAAAACAACATAATTCAATAAATCAAGGAACCATATACGAGTTTAGGGAAGATACGCCAATCCTAGCCCTCAAAAACTGTTACGATCAGCAGCAAAAAGAAAATAGAACAGCCAAAAGATAGTCAATACAAGGAACATAAAGTCCTACACAAAATAAAAAGAAAAGACCCTCTTTAGGTTATAGCAGCCTACCAATTAAGGTTAATCAAGAAAAAAGGAACTCCTTTGAAACCTGCAGAAATAAAAGGCCAAAGAGATGCCCAAACATGTGTTTTGTCCCACAATAGAATGGATCTCCTCCCCTCTATCATCCTCAAACACTCCTTTGTTCCTCTCCAACCAAATTACCCAAAAACTGAGCCACCATAGCACAATTCCAAACAGTTTGAGCTTTACAATTTATTTATTACTATATTCAAATATTAAAGATTTTATAATAGATATTTATAGATTTATATACATATATATATATTATCTTTTTAACCTTTTTTTTTGAAATTGTTATTCGCCTTCTTTTCATACAATATATATTTTCATCACATACCTTCTTTATTTTATTATAACATTATTACTTAATCTTTTTTAGAAAACAGTTACAATGATTAATGCTATATGTGTTTTCAGATCCTAAAAATACAAATATCAGTTTCTCGTTTTCAAATGAAAATGGATAAAACATTAAACATTACCTAACGGCCCTTAGGGCTCCTTTGGTATCATTTTTAAAATGATGTTTTTATAAACTATTTTTAAAAAAATGTAATCATGTTTTAAAAATGATCATTTTCAAAAATGAAAACGTGTTTGGTAGTGTTTTTTTAAAGTAGTTTTCAAAAACTCAAAATGATGTAGATGTGTTTGGTATTGTTTTTAAAATGGGTGAAATAGTTATTTGGAGGAAAACATTATGGTTTGTTTTGGAAACCTGTTTTGAAAACAATGAAAAATAATAAATTGTTGTTTTCAACTTTTTAATTATAAATTTAAAAATATTGTTTTTCATTTTCGAAAATAACTTTTCAAAAACATATAAATAAACAACTTTATATCTATTTTTTTGTTTTAAAATAAAAAACAGTTTTTAAAAACTAAACCAAACAGCACCTTAATTTCTCATTCATTCACATGATGTCTTTGCTAGGATTAATGCCTTTAAAGCATTGCTTTTTAAGGTTTTATGTATCGATTGGAATAAGATCCATTATTTCGCATACAAAGTTTATTTATTTATTTACTGAACAAAACCAGAAGTTGTATTGATAAAAAAGAAAAAACAGGATATAGCTTCTAAAAGACAAAGAATAGGCCTATACATAAAGCTACCAAAAAAGCTCTAAGCAAGACCACAAAACAGAATCTATCCAGCTACAACAACCAAATTTATTTCTAATCTATGATATTTATATTATCGTTTATGACATGAATGGTAGTTCGAGTGCTTGCATTGTACATGGTTAGGTGCATGCAGGTTACATTATAGATCTAATTGTAAGTTTTACATTCACTATTGTTCACAATTATGATGGAGCTTCCAAGGTCTCCATTTTGATAGTTGAAACAAACTAATCTTCAATATGTGGAGTACTGTATCTAGACTATGACTTTGGGTTGATGTGTTAATGCATGAACAGGATCAATGAGAAATCAAGTTCATATTGAAGGACTGTTCACAATTGATTTCTTATAGCTATTATTTCTTGTGTACTCTTAATCTTGATAAAGTGAATAAATCATGCCCGATGGTCAACACATGAATATTTAAAAGAGATCATAATGTGACTAGATAGATCTATAACAAATTATTTATTCCTGCCGACGTTTTAATATCTCATTTTAAGAATTCATTGAGTATGAACAAAACCAAAAGCTAACAAGAGGCATATCTTGTTGATCTCCTTTAAATGCTGGATGAGAAATCAACTCAAACATTTATCTACTGTTCATACCTCCCAGACATAAAAACAGCATCATATTGTCCGCGGCTAGCCGCAATTACACGTTGTTTTAATCTTTTAAGAGATGGGAGAACTTCGAATGCTGGAGGTTCTGCAGACAACATAAATAAAAATACAATGTAAGACAATGTTTTGACTGGAGAAATGATGGAAGTATAGCAATTACATAACAGCAATGATCCCATCCCAACCTACTAATATCGATTCTAGAAAAGTAATTTTATGAAGTTCTGACATAGCTGCTATATGAATCTGGCTCAAATAACTATCCAACTACTTTGGAATACAAGCTAAGATAGAAGCATTGGTTTGAAGCAAAATGCCTGCTAAAGCAATATGTGCTACAAAATTTTACAATAAACTGTCTAATAATCTAGAAACATCACCAGCCCAACCAGAAACCACCAAATTTTCTATGCATCAATACCAATCCAATTGAGTCCATTGTAGATAGCCAAAATTGAATAAAAGCAAATGGAAAGGAAAACATACGGGGAAAAAACAAATCAAATGAAAAGGAGGAAAAACTGACAGAATGCACAACGAGTACTGTTTACAATCACATACCCAAATCATTGATACAAACATCTTGAGATATTCCGTTCCTTGAGATCTTCTCCAGCAATGCTAAAGGATCAATCTTACTGGTTTGATCTAGTCGAAGATGCTGAGAAATGAAATTCTCTTAGCATTGAATTATGGTAAGTAAACAAAATCCACAACATTTTGTTTAATATGTTAAATAATTGCATTACCTTGTATACTTCAGCTGTGGAACATGCCTCCTTTGGTTTTATGAGAACCATTGGAATTTCTGAGGGTATGGATGAGGGAACATCTTGAACAACCTGAAAAAATTCAAATTAAAGTTCTGGTGAAAAATAGGAAGTTAATGATGACAAACAGTTTCCAGTTCAAGCCAATGTATTAATACATGTGTGTATGTATGCTCTAGATGTGATAATAATATAGTTGAAGGCAACAAAATTTCTCTTTGAAAAATGGTTTCTATTACCCATTGTAATCAGCAATACGAAAATAAAAAATAAAAAATCTGATCTCACAATTTCTAAGACTCAAAAGTTAGAGAAGCTACAATAGTGTAATGTGATTCACAAATATAACAAAGCAGAGGTATTACTTCTAACAACTCTAAAATTTGTGTATTTGTATCTACATCAGGTAGCATAAAAGATTCTAAGGTCTCATACAGATATAACTTACTGCATTATACCACAGAATACACACATATATCCCTAATGTTATTGAACCCTATCCCATGCTTACGAAAGTAAGGGCAGCATAGGATCGTCTATCAAGTCAAGTGAATATTAAAATAAAAGAAGCTATTTTAGCTTTCTCAAAAGAATTAGTGAATTCACAATAAAATCAATGATTGGATAACTTGTCAATCTAGAACAAGTGAAATTGCAACAAAATCCATGAATGAATAATCTGACAATCTAGAATGGAGGCATTAAGTAAAGTGCATTCAACTTAATTGATTAATATTGAACAGAGTAAATCAAATAAGTCTGGATCATAACAGCCCCTCCACATTGAGTAACAAGTAGCCAATTTGAAATGAAGGTACTCATGAGAAAAAAAGAAAAGAAAAATAAAGTGGCATCCAACAGAGAGCTCAATATAGCCTGGTTTCCCCACTTTTTTTTTTTTTTTTTTAATTTCAGATAAAATATTTGCGGTACCATCTCATGAAATTAGACCTTGACATGAATATGGAACCGACTAACATCTGTTCGCTGAATTTCCTGTTAATAAAAACATACCTCACCTCTACCAGTACAATATGCTGCTCCATGGGAGAAAAAGAAGGGAATATCTGAACCAATCTCACTTGACCATTCTTGGAGTTCTTTCTCAGTGGCAACACAACCATTGAATTGATTTGCTGCCCAAAGGGCGGTTGCAGCATTACTGCTTCCACCACCAAGTCCTGCCCCAGTGGGCACCCTTTTATCAAGATGAATCTGCCCACAAAATTTGTAAGGAGAAAATTCATTATATACATTTTTTGGATAGATATTCATTTCGTATAAAGATTAGATATAATAAACCTGCATAAAATAAAATTAATCAGCTTTGCTTTTTACCCAAAAGAAATTATCACTGCCGGTCTTCTTTCTATAAAGGTTAAGTGCTTTAATAATCTGCAAAAACAATAATGAAGATGGTTTACATGATAAAAGCATAAAAAACTGACAAAAAATTACACTAGGTTCATGTCTTACCAAGTTTTTATCATCAAGAGGAACACCAGACACATTGGTTGATAAACGATCCTTAGTTTTCAGAGGTGACAAAGAGAACTTTATTGTGTCACCTAAACTAATTACCTGGAGGCATAAAAGAATTATTACATTGCAAGAATATACTAAACTCAAGGAACATCAGATTTAAGTTAATTACTATTACTGATTTCAAGCCACAGCAAGAGTCAAGTTAAATCATCTTACATGAAAGAGAGATGCCAAATCATGGTACCCATCTTCTCTCTTGTCTGTTATTCTCAAGAAAACATTAACCTGTAGCAAATAAGCTAACTAAAATCAAACAGACATTGAGGAATTTAAATATTATGCAAAACTCAATAGTAAAATGAATAGACCTTGCAAGGTGAGAAAAGAGTGAGCCTTGAAAGAGGAGTATCCCTGTCAACTTCATCTGCCAACTTATTTAACCTTTCATCAGGATCGTACACTATCTAGTATGTCAACCCACCAACAGTTAAATGTACAAATTAATAATGAAAATAATAACAAAGCTAGAATCAACAAGCAGCAGGAAAATGAATAAAAATTGAAAGCACCTCCTTATGCTTTCTGGTGCATTTGACAAGCGGAGTCCAAGATTGAAGCTTTGGCATCGAAAAAGAAAACCCATGTGGCCTAAACGAAGAGAGACTTTTCTTTGTGAAACAAGTGGACGAAGAAGGTAGGAGTACTTGGTGATTGCACAGCAAATGAGAGGAAGCCATGGCCATCACAACTCTCTACTGTATGTGATTCAATCTCCACACTGAAAAATTAAACAATTTGCTGCTTATTCTATTTGTTCATGGACAATTCTTATAAAAGGGAAAAATGTTCTTAAGGGAATAATGTTCTTGCACAGGTTGGTGATAGGGAAATAATAAAAAAAACCCTATAGTTTTCATTATTATCCAAAATCCCCCCGAGTTTTATTTTTTCCAAAATCATCCCTTTAGATTATGCTTTCCCAAAATTCCAATTGGTGTTAGCTTCTGTTACCTTAAGCAGTAAAAAGAAAGGAGAGGTTCATTTATCCTTTAATATATAATGAAAGCTACTGTTATACCTTTAAAATATTTATAAAATAATAACAAAATATAAAAATATAAACATATAACAAAATTAAACTTTAAATCTGACAAAAACTATCAAAACCACCTAAAAAAAAAAAAATCATCAAAACCCACTAAAACTCTCCTCTCCTTTCCTTTCTCGAACCACCGGAATATGCCCACAAACACCCCCAAACTACCCAACCAACCACCCCCAAACACCTACCCCCAAAACACCTGCCCCCACCACCAAACCAAAACCCACCCACCACCAAACTAAATCCGGCCAAGAAGAGAGAGAATAGTGAGCTTTAAGAGAGAGAGAGAGAGTTGTTGGAGAGAGAGAAGAAAGAAAGAAAAGAGATGTGAAAAAGATAGAGAAAACAAGTTTTCATTATTTTAATGGGATATTCTTATTTCCCCTGACAATTTGATTAAGATACTTTACCCCCTTACGTTTCAGAATTAGCCATTTTTTCTCTGAATTTAATTTTCCATCCAAAAATTAATATAATGACATAAAAAAACTAAGTAAAAAGACTTAATTACCCTTGAAGCATTAAAGGGTAAGTAAATATGCTTCAAGGGTAATTAAGTCTTTTTACTTAGTTTTTTTTTGTCATTATATTGTTTTTTGGATGGAAATTAACTTTAGGGGGGAAATGACTATTTCTAAAATGTGAGGAGGTAAAATATCGTTGACCGAATTGTCAAGAGAGAAAATAGGAATATCCCTATTTTAATATTGTTGGACCCAAGAGCAATGCAAGATATCAAACAAATAATTAAAATGGAATAGTAAGTAATTAAAAGAGATAAGGGGTAACTGCCACATCCTTTTCACCAAGCTTCGCCAAGCTTGAGTCTTTTCACTAGTATGATTCTTCACAAGTTGTACATTGACTCACTTCACTAATCACTTTAAGAGATTTTCCTCCTCTTAGTCTCTCACCATACACTAGCGAAGAACATCACTTCTCTCACTTACAGCTTGATGGATTTGAGCAAAAACTACAAGAGAAACTCTCACAAGAGTAGATATGAAGATTTAATACACTAAACTTAGCTCAAGAAAATATAAAGGTTGAAGATTTCTAAGCAATATCAAGAAAACTCAATAAACAATCACTTGAAAGTTAATAGCAAAGAAAACTAGTTGTGGAGAGTATTTAATGTGAGTTCAAGACTTGTATTTAAAGAAGATTGGAGTGGGAAAATATTTTTTGCCTGTTGAAATGTATTAAATGTGGTTGTCAGAGAGGCCGATTGGATGTCGGTTTCATACCAGTTCTAAAACGGTTACAAAAACTAGTTATTAGGGCCTTGAAACTCAAGGACTGGTTGCAGGTCGATTTCACCCCTGCTGTGATTGCCAGAATGGGTGTTGTAGCTGCTCATAACAGTGTAGAGGTGGCACCTGGGCACATTAGCTAACCTCGACGATGAAAGGAAGAAAATATTGATTTATCGAATAAACTTTGCGGAATGGGTTTAAAAAATTTTCTTATCTTTTGAAAACTATTTTCAATTAGGAACGAGTTCCTGTATATACGCAAAGAAGAATAGATTACTACAATTCCTTTTTGTCGCTTTCGATTCTTTGACTTCTTGATTCACCACCAAGTCTTCCGAGTTATGACCCGCGGTTTGTTAACGTGTGTGTGGACACGTCACAAATAGAGATGGAGGTAACAAGAAAAAGGGTAGAGAAGACTTCTTCTTCCTTGGCTGGCCGCACCCTACAAAAACAGGAAGAGTCAAAAAAAAAAAAAAAAAAGCTTTTCTTTTTCTCTCTTCTTTGTGTTGGTCGCCTGTTTTCTTTTCTTTTGCATTAGGACAAAATTTCCTAGTAACATAACACTTATATACTAGCCTCTAGGGTTTTTAGTTGACCAAGTCAAAATAGGATTCTAAATCTTTTTTATTTTGATCTCCCTAGAGATTTGAACCTGTGACTTGTGGGACAATCAAAATAATCAAATTATTTTAATTCTATTATTTCTGTCATGGTTTGAATCTGCAACCTCCTATTAATAAATAGAATAATTATTAATTTTCTTTTAATTATTAAACGGTTAATTAAATAATCACATTATTTAATGAATTTTCTTTAATCAAATTGTGTTACTTTTGCAACACTATTAATTGGACAATCCAATTAATTTACCGTGACCCTCGTTATCATCAACCATAAGGGCTAGCAAGGAGACCTAATGGACCCACAGTTTTGAGCTCCAATAATACTTATTAATATTAATTAAACTCTTTAATTAATATTTCACGATTATTAACCTTGGAGTTATTACACTAAAAACCCGAGGCTGTACTCTCATAACTGTATATATGTTTATACAATATGAAGTCTCAGTGTCCATTGATATAGCTATTTGCATATAATGTGATCCTCCACAAATAGTTCATAGCTAGAGTTGGCTCATAATGTCCGTTATGCCCCTCTAGTTATATCTATTCCTTTAAGCACCGTTGATTCTATAATGAACAATTAAATCCTATTTTCTTCACGGAAGAATGAGAGATCTCATAATTGTCCAAACCCTGAATCAACCCTTAAAGGAACTACTCATCTACTTCAATCAAGAAGGAGTGGATTCCACTATTGTGTTCATACCTTCCCAGCCACAAGCCAAACCGCAACTTCAAGATACGGAGGTATTGGTCGTGAATACTATAACGACCTTACTTATGGTAAATCAAAAGCCACGATCCAACCTGAAGGAGTTGATAAGACACTCAGGATTAAGATCACCTATAAATAGCCATCGTTTGTTGATATATATGAATCTCATCTACTAACGGATCTTGGTGAGAGATTCATATAAATCGTGGCCCAATCCTATATGATTTCATTATATAAGGTGCCTTCATTCTTATGTCAACTACATGAGCGGTCTAGGATAAGACCACTGTACATTATAGAATAGACCGCAGCAGTAGATCAACCACAAACAAAGTACCCAACTTTGTTTGCTCTTTCCAGACTCTTTAGATTGCATGTCACAAAATGAATCCTACTGTATATGACTTTCATATACTTATTTTGAAATTACATCTTGCAATCTTGGATGTTATTGCACAATATAAATGTATGAATAAATATAAAATACTTTTAATTTGAATGATAAAAACTTAATTCTTATTATGTTTAAAACCGTTCACAAATAAAAGCTTTAGGGTATAAATCCCAACAATCTCCTACTTGCACTAAAGCAGATAGGACATGTCTCGTGATCCTAGACCCTCTAGGTGACCTTCAAACACTTTAACCATTAAGGTCTTCATAAATGGATCAGCCAAGTGGTCTAGCGACGCAATTTTCGTCACGGTCACGTCTCCTCTCTGGACTTTCTCTCTAATAAGATGATATTTTCGCTCTATATGCTTCCCTCTCTTATGGCTTCTTGGTTCTTTGAAATTAACCATACCTCCACTATTATCACAATAAAGTGTTATGGGCTTATCCACATCTGGAACAACTTCTAGATCACTTAAGAATTTGCGAAGCCATACATCCTCCTTAACAGCTTTACAAGCCGCTACATATTCGGCTTCCATGATGGAATTAGCAATGCAAGATTGTTTGATATTCCTCAATACTATAGTTCCACCACCAAGGGTGAATGCTGACCCAGAGGTGGATTTCCTAGAATCTTTGTCTGACTAAAAGTCAAAATTTATATATTATAACGGGATCAAATCCGGATGGGAATATACTAGCATATAGTTTCTCGTTCTCCGAAGATACTTGAGAATATGCTTAATAGCAATTCAATGATCCAATTTTGGGTTGTACTGATATCTGCTGGCTACTCCCACTGCGAAGCATATGTCAGGTCTCGTGCATAGCATAACATATATAAGACTACCTACTGCCGATGCATAGGGAATTCGTCTCATATCCTCAAGTTTTTGAGGTGTCTTAGGACAATGTTCCTTAGACAGATGAACTTCGTGTCTTGAAGGTAAACTACCTTTCTTGGAGTTCTACATCGAGAATCGCACAAGTATCTTGTCGATATACGATGCTTGAGACAATGCTAACAGTTTGTTCTTGCGATCCCTTACTAATTGCATCCCTAGAACATAACTTGTCTCTCTCAAATCTTTCATTTGGAATTGGTTAGTAAACCAACCCTTTACTTCTGATAATGTCCCTACATCATTCCCAATTAGTAGAATATCATCTACGTAAAGAACTAGGAATATTACTTTCTTGTCAATGATGTGCTTGTACACACAAGGCTTATCAACATTTTTGCTCAAAGCCATAGGTCTTGATAGCAGTATCAAGCCTAATGTTCCAAGATCTAGATGCTTGCTTAAGTCCATAAATGGACCTTTGTAACTTGCGAACCTTTTGCTATTGATCTTGGGATACGAATCTCTCTGGATGCTCTCATCAAAATTTCCATTCAAGAATGTAGTCTTGACGTCCATTTGCCAAATTTCGTAATCGAAATAGGCAGCTATGGATAAAAGTATCCTAATAGACTTAAACATAGTTACTAGCGAGAAGGTTTTATCATAGTCGATACTTTCCTTTTGGTATAACCCTTTGCCACTAGCCTTGCTTTAAAGGTTTCTACCTTTCCGTCTGCTCCTCTCTTTCTCTTATCGATTCACTTACACCCTATGGGTTTTATCCCATCCGGTAAGTCTACAGGTTCCCAGATTGAGTTGGAGTACATGAACTCTATCTCGAGATTCATGGCTTTAAGCAATTCCTCTTTGTCAGAATCTTCCATTGGATGTCTAAATGTCAATGGATCATCCACACTATTATCGAAAATGACACCCTGTGCCTCTCCAATACCTAAATAGCGATTAGGTTGTCGTACGACCCTCCTACTATGTCTTGGTGATAGTGTATCCTGACTAGGAATTATCTGACTGTCAGATGTTTATGGAACAATAACCTTGTCAACAACTTTTGTTGACTGAGCACTGGTTATACCAAGTTCTAGCTCTTTTAACATAATCTTACTTTGAGGCTTATGATTGCTCATATAATCTTCTTCAAGAAACGTTGCGTTTTTTGATACAAACACTTTGTTGTTTTGTGGATTATCCTACAAATAGGCATACTTGAGAACAAGGTTTCAGCTTTCGATTCTGTTCTTCAATACATGTACTAGACACCCCCATATGCAAAAATATCGTAAACTAGCTTTACGACCATTCCACGACTCTAGAGGAGTCTTAGGAACATATTTCAATGGAACTACGTTTAATATGTAAGCCGCTGTTTGTAGCGCATATCCCCAAAAGGAATTTGGTAATGATGAGAAACTAATCATAGTTCTTACCATTTCTATAAGGGTCCTGTTTCTCCTCTCCGCAACACCATTTTGCTGTGGTGTACCTGAAGCTGTGAGTTGGGATACTATCCCATGCTCAACTATATAGTCTTCAAACTCTTGGTCGAGATACTCACCCCCACGATCTGATCATAGAGCTTTGATTGTTTTACCTAATTGATTTTCAACTTTAGCTCGAAATTCTTTGAGCTTTTGAAAAGTTTCCGACTTACAATGCATTAGGTAAACATATCTGTATCTAGAGTAGTCATCAATGAATATGACATAATTCTCATAACCACCTCTTGTTCTAACACTCATAGGACCACAAACGTCTGAGTATATGAGATCTAGTGGTTGTATGGCTCTAACTCCTTTTCATGTAAAAGGTCTCTTGGTCATTTTACCTTCCAAACATGATTCACAAACAGGTAAAGCCCTGATCTCTAACTGGCTTAAAGATCCGTCTTTTACAAGTCTATTTATCCTGTCAAGATTTATATGTCCAAGTCTTGATACACAGATACATTTCATTATTTTAAGAAACTTTCTGTCGTTTTGTTTTAGATTTTTCAACTTTAAACAATTCAGTATTAAGCAGTGATGTATGAATTAACAACCTTAAAACATACAAATTATTTTTTATCATACCAGAACAAATATTCAAACCATTTCTCGAAATAATAATTGACTTATCATTAAAAGAAATTGAATAAAATTGTTCAAGCAATCTGGATACAGAAATCAAATTCCTTATAAATCCAGGAATGTAAAAAACATTGTCCAACGAAAGAAAACAATTATTAAACTGTAGTCTAACTACTTCCATTGCTCGTGCTGAAACGACATCCCCTGTTCCAACATGCATAGTGAAACCCTTCCTCCACCTGCTGCTAATTCTTAGTCCACTTTCACTTTCTTTTTGGCTACGAGCTCCTCGAGGTACATCGGATAGTTCCCCTTCTAATGGCCAACCTTGTCACAATGGAAACATTTTCCTTTCGACTTGTCAGTTTTGGTGTTCTGTGATGTGGATTTTATGCAACTCCCAAGTGTATAAGATCAACACAAGTAATAAAAAGTGAATAGAGTAATTCTATTTAGACTAACAATGTTTTAGAAATTATAAATTAACTAAAAACAATTAACAACTACGATTTGAATTCAAGGAAATTGAAGCGTTAGGATATCCGATTTCACTTGATTATTATTATTATCAAACACTCTTGAGTTACTATCTAGATTTTATTACCGATGGTTGAATGCGTGCTTAAACTAGATTAACCAATAATTTCTCTTGAGTATTACCGGAATTATTCCATCGCACACTAATACCCTATCTCTCGATAACTATTGAGTACATGAGAATACATTAAGATTAAATAAACACAAAACAAGTAACACAAACCAATTTACTATTTCTCTATGTAAACTAGTATGTGATAGACATTATTATGAGCACGTGACGGACGTCTCCTCTTGGTTCATAATCCAACCACCTATGATGATTCTAAGTGATGATTAGACATAATAGAACGCAATAAACACAATAATATCTATTCAACACATCAATAACAAATCTAAATAGAAAAACTCAATTGTATTTAATAATTAATAAACCAAGATCCATCATCAATCCTAACTATGAAAAATTAGTTCATGCTTGAGTAAAAGAACAAAGCAATAATATTCTTAAATCCTAGCATGACTAAATACAAAGGAAAAGTAAAGGAGAAGAAATCTTAGAAAAACTTCCTTGATCCCCAATCGGTAGCTTTCCGACGTGATGTGAAATTGATGACGAATGTGATGCGAAACGAAGATGATGTTGCATCCAAACCCCAGAATTTTGACCTCCCTTTTTTGTTGGATGAGTATCTATTTATAGCTTTCCCCAGTGAGAGTTTGAGAAGGAAAAGATGACTTGAAATCGTACAAAAAAATGTGACCTAAAGGCGCTACCTCAGGTCGCATGTGGAGGTTGCGCCATCTGATGAGAAAAATCTTCAAGCAGAAAAGCACTACCTAAAAGCGCTATTTGAGGTAGCGTGTCTTTGGTCGCATGTGTTGACAAAGTTCTTTGTCATTCAAATAGTGCTACTTAAAAGCGCTACCTGAGGTAGTGTTTCTTGGTCGCATGTGTTGACGAAGTTCTTCGTCATTCAATTAGTGCTACCTAAAAGCGCTACCTGACGTAGCGTTTCTTAGTAGCATTTTTGGAATTCTTGACTAGCAGATATGCTACCCAAAAGTGCTACCCAGGGTAGCATCTCTTGGTAGCATTTTATCATAAACTCATTCCTCAACTTAATTTCACGATATATTGATCCAAAACCATCCAAAACATCATCGAGCATCGAATATCACCTGCACACTAAAGAAACACATCAAAACGTCCAACTTTCCTAAAAAATCGAGCAAAAACGATAAATAACGGGGTCGCAAAATCATGCAAAATATTATATTATCAATACGCCCAAACCTATCTTTTGCTTGTCCTCGAGCAAAATCGGAACGAAACAAAAACACTAAACAAAAAATAAACAAATAAAGTAGACTATCCTAATTCATTTTCGTAGGTAAACACAATGGCACTTAACAAGTGCCACAAGCTTTTAAACCTCTAGGTGTCTCTAGTAGGAGAAGTGGTGTCTCCTGAGGGTTTACAGTTATGACACGCATAAACATAATCCCTGTACGTTGAACTCATTGAAACACTTACTTAAAACATACTATCAAAGACTCATTCATGCATGACATACCAATAATCAATAATTGAAGCGCGGTTTTATGGAATTAAACATCAACAGTACCTAACTAACTAATGCTCAAGTTATCATAATCTCAAAACAAATATATTCGAATGCCATTGATATAATTAGTCTTGACTCTATATCGCGCATGGAATCTCTTAGTAAAACTCTTGGAACCTAGGCTTATACACTCATTAAAAAAATATGCGAATTGGAGTTTATGCACAATAAAAATCAAATTTTACTTCGCATATGAGTATGTAAACAGAAAAACGCTCATATTATGCAAAAGATCTCATGAACATATTCAGACACTAAGAACGAAATAAATCACAATGCACGCACATACTCTTAAATTGGAATCATCAAAAGATCAGTGAGTCTTTTTCTCAGTTGTAATGGGGCCAAGGGTGAAGGTTAGGAAATAGAACAAAGACCGGATTTCCAAAAGAACTTAAGATCACGAACACGGAGATTTATTTGAAATTTGACAAACCTCTACATTTCTTTTCAAGCACAAACTTGTTTAATAAGTCCAATCCTTTCTTTTCTCATTTTTTTTTTACTTCAAGCCATTCAAGCATAACACTTTTTTTTTAATAGAACACGACTTGAATGGACTTGAACAATTTCGATTTCCTTAATTTCTTTTCTCACCTTCATAACTTTTCTTGAAAATTCCCTTCTCTTTTATATGATTCATTTTCAAATGATCCCAAGCTCAAAGGATAAGGCTAAAAGTAGAAGGTTTGGACATAAATTTTGTGGGAGATGCAAGAAAATTGTTAATGCATTTGGCTTCAAAGGGGTTAATGGAGCGCACATACAGGTTGGGAATTTAGGCTTCAACTTGGTTTAAAAAAACACATAGCCTACATCACTTCTCAATATTCAACCTACTCAAAAGCATAGCACACATGTGAATTTATTTAAAATAGAGTTCATTAGCATTCAAAGCAAAACCTATAGAAGTCAATTTACTTTAAAAATATCACGAAGAGTGTATAGGAATAGAAACAATAAAGCCCTCTCAAAATAAAACGAAAACAACTAAAAAACTCACAAGTGTAGTCTCCACTATTAATCATGGTCATTCAAACTTGTTGTTTCTCCACTCTAATATCAAGAACATGGCTAATTAAATACTAAACGACAAAAAATTCTCTAAGACCATACTTTAATAAAAGATTATTGATACTGCCTGAAAAATGGTCTCACAATAACATGCATAAGCATCATATCTCAGCAAATTTAACTAAAAATGCACCGAAATTCGAATTCTTGCCCCCAATCTTATATTTAACATTGTCCTCAATGTTCGTTAATAAAAGATCAAAAACAGAGAATAGGAAATTCGAAACTCAATAAAGCACACTAGTGAGAGTTTACAACGAACACAACGGACTAATAATGTAACAAAGTCGTCAGAACTAACACTCAAAAGCGAACATACTAAAATTACCGAAAAACTAACAAACTATCAACAATCCTAACAATTCCAAAGTTTAAACTAACAATCCAAAAACTAACATTATTAAA
Source organism: Xanthoceras sorbifolium (assembly GCA_003430845.1). NCBI lineage: Eukaryota > Viridiplantae > Streptophyta > Magnoliopsida > Sapindales > Sapindaceae > Xanthoceras > Xanthoceras sorbifolium. The sequence goes on along the minus strand of CM010620.1, from coordinate 15,143,963 downwards.
AAAAAAAAAAAAAAAACTAAAACAGAATTAAAATTTTACCATACTGTCTCTTGCTTTCGCCCATCTACCCCGTAATTGATATATTCTCATCAACCTATCATACCATTCTAACCAAGTGACAGGAAGAGAAGATAACTCTCCCAGCCATGCATGCCTTAAATGAGAAGGTGCTTTTTAGGGCCAAACTGTGGTGGTTGCTCAAAGGGTGGAGGTGGTTTGGGCTTTCCTTCTCCAAGCTCTTCAAAATAAAATGTACTTTTGTACGAGGGTAGAAGTGAAGAATCTAACCAAAGTGCATCATCTGCTAACTTATGGTTATCATCCTCCTTAATGGCATGGACAACAAATGAATCAAGTGGCTCTTGAGAGGTGGCTGCCTCATCTCCATGTGACAAGCTCTTGCTCACTTCCATCTCTACTTGATCAATCCCCTTCGGATATTCAACTAGCTTTTTGATTTCCAAGGCAGTCTCCTTGCATTGCTTCATCGAATATGTCTCTACATTGCTTGGCAATACTTCTTGTGCTTCCCCTTGGATCTCTTTTGGTAATTGGCCAATTTGAACCTCCAAGTTGTCGATGGCAACTTGAGATTGTTGTACCGCTTGGCCAAGTTATTTCAAAGAACTTTCTTGCACATCTATCTTCGACATTAGTGCATCTTGCTTTGAGATGAATGCAGAGATCAAGTCTTCGACAGAGGACTTCTTTTCTTGTTGATTATTGTATGAAAATTCAGCATGGTTACTCCATCGGGAATTGTATATGCTTAGGTAAGGGTTGTTCTGTTGGTAGTTGTAATTTTACACATATCGCATTTGTTCATAACTGCTATCAGCAAATGGATTACCCACCTGACAATCAATGCTCACACGCGGCCCCCCACACAAGAAACAACTCAATGGTATTCCAGCTGAACTTCCAGGTGTTGCCTTCTCATATGACCATTGATAGTCATTAGTTACCACTTCTTCAATAGGATCATACACCACATACCACAAGTACATTACCTGTACAAAAAATAAAAAAATTTCCAAAGTAGCAAAAGGCTAAATCGATATTGATATTGACATTCAATTATCCCCGGCAATGGAGCCAAAAATTTGATGCAGATTTTATGCAACTCGCAAGTTTAAGAGATCGACACAAGTAAAAAAGAGTGAAAAGAGTATCGTTCCTATAAGGACAATGAATATCAATTACCAAAATTAACTTAACCTAATTCTATTTGGACTAACAAATTTAAAACTACAATTCGAATTCAAGGGAATTGAAGTGTTACGATATCCGATTTCACTTGGTTATTATTATTATCAAACACTTTTGAGTTGCTATCTAGATTTTATTACCGATGGTTGAATGCGTGCTTAAACTAGATTAATCAATAATCTCTCTCGAGTATTACCGGAATTATTCCATCGCACACTAATACTCTATCTCTCGATAACTATTGAGTACGCGAGAATACATTAAGATTAAATAAACATAAAACAAGCAACACAAACCAATTTACTATATCGGTAAACTAGTATGTGATAGACATTATTATGAGCACGTTGCGGGCATCTCCTCTCGATTCATAATCCAACAACCTATGATGAGTCTAAGTGATGATCAGACATAATAGAACGCAATAAACACAATAATATCTATTCAACACATCAATAACAAATATAAATAGAAAAAATAAATTGTGTTCAATAATTAATAAACCAAGATCCATCATCAATCCTAACTATGAAAAATTAGTTCATGCTTGAGTAAAAGAACAAAGTGATAATATTCTTAAATCCTAGCATGATTAAATACTAAGGAAACGTAAAGGATAAGAAATCTTAGAAAAACTTCCTTGATTCCTAATCAGTTGCTTTCCGAGGTGATGCAAAATGGATGACAAATGTGATGCGGAATAAAGATGATGTTGCTTCCAAACCCATAGAATTTTGACCTCCTTTTCTTTTTTGATAGGTCTCTATTTATAGCTTTCCCCAATGAGAGTTTGAGAAGGAAAAGATGACTTTAAATCGTGCCAAAAAATGCGACCTAAAGGCGCTACTTGAGGCTGCATGTGGAGGTCACGCCATCTGATGAGAAACATCTTCGAGCAGAAAAGCGCTACCTAAAAGCGCTACTTGAGGTTGCATGTCTTTGGTCGAATGTGTTGACGAAGTTCTTCGTCATTCAAATAGTGCCACCTAAAAGCGCTACCTGAGGTAGCGTTTCTTGGTCGCATGTGTTGACAAAGTTCTTCGTCATTCAAATAGTGCTACCTAAAAGCGCTATCTCACGTAGCGTTTCTTGATAGCATTTTTGGAATTCTTGACCAGCAGATTTGCTACCCAAAAGTGCTACCCAGGGTAGCATCTCTTGGTAGCATTTTATCATAAACTCATTCTTCAACTTGATTTCATGGTCTATTGATTCGAGACCATCCAAAACATCATCGAGCATTGAATATCACCTGCACACTAAAGAAACACATCAAAACGTCCAACTTTCCTCAAGAATTTAGCAAAAACGATAAATAATGGGGTCGCAAAATCATGCAAAATATTATATTATCAATACCCCAAACCAATCTTTTGCTCGACCTCGAGCAAAATCGGAACGAAACAAAAACACTAAACGAAAATAAACAAATAAAATAGACTATCCTAAACCATTTTCGTAGGTAAACACAATGGCACTTAACATGTGCCACAAGCCTTTAAACCTCTAGGTGTCCCTAGTAGGAGGAGTGGTATCTCCTGAGGGTTTACAGCTACGACATGTACAAACATAATTCCTGTACGTTGAACTCATTGAAACACTTACTCAAAACATACAATCGAAGACTCATTCATGCATGACATACCAATAATCAATAACTGAAGCGCGGTCTATGGAATTAAACATCAACAGTACCTAACTAACTAATGTTCGAGTTATCATAATCTCAAAACAAATATATTCAAATGTCATTGATATAATTCGCCTCGACTTTATATCTCGCATGGAATCTCTCAGTAAAACTCTTGGAACCTAGGCTTATACACTCATTCAAAAATATGTGAATTGGAGTTTATGCAAAACAAAAATCAAATTTTACTTCGCACGATAAAAATCAAATTTTACTTTGCATATGAGTATGTAAACAAAAAGACGCACATATTATGCAAAAGATCTCATGAACAGATTTAGACATTAAGAATGAAATAAATCACAATGCACGCACATACTCTTAAATTGGAATCATCAAAAGATCAGTGAGTCTTTTTCTCGGTTATAATGGGGCAAAGGGTGAAGTTTAAGAAATAGAACAGAGACCAGATTTCAAAAAGAACTTAGGATCACGAAGACAGAGATTTATTCAAAATTCAACAAACCTTTACATTTCTTTTCAAGCATAAAAGTTTTTAATGAGTCCAATCCTTTCTTTTCTCTTTTATATGATTCATTTCTAAATGATCCCAAGTTCAAAGGGTAAGGCTAAAACTACAAGGCTTGGACATGAATTTTGTGGGAGATACAAGAAAATGGTTAATGTGTTTGGCTTCAATGGGGTTAATGGAGCATACACACGGGTTGAGAATTTAGGCTTCAACTTGGTTTAAAAACACACATAGCCTACATCACTTCTCAATATTCAACCTACTCAAAAGCATAGCACATATGCAAATGTATTTAAAATAGAGTTCATTAGCATCCAAAGCAAAACCTATAGAAAACAATTTATTTTAAAAATATCTTGAAGAGTGTATAGGAGTAGAAACAATAAAGCCCTCTCAAAATAAAATGAAAACAACTCAAAAACTCACAAGTGTAGTCTCCACTATTAATCATGGCCATTCAAACTTGTTGTTTCTCCACTATAATATCAAGAACATGACTAATTAAATATTGAACGATGAAAAATTCTCTGAGACCTTATTTTAATAAAAGATTATTGATACTGCCTGCAAAATGGTGTCACAATAACATGCATAAGTATACCTCAGCAAATTCAACTAAAAATGCAACGAAATTCGAATTCCTACCCCCAATCTTAAATTTAACAGAGAATAGGAAATTCGAAACTTAATAAAGCACACTGGTGAGAGTTTACAACGAATACAACAGACTAATAATGTAACAAAGTTGTCAGAACTAACACTCAAAAGCGAACATACTAAAATTAACGAAAAAAACTAACAAATTATCAACAATCCTAACAATTCCAAAGTTTAAACTAACAATCCAAAAACTAACATTATTAAAAAAAAAAAAAAAACTGAAACAGAAATAAAATATTACCATGTTGTCTCTTGCTTTCGCCCACCTGCCCTATTATTGATATCTTCTCATCAACCTACCATACCATCCTAACAATGTGACAGGAAGAGAAGATAACTCTCCCAGCCATGCATACCTTAAATGAGAAAGTAGCTTTTCAAGGCCCAACTGTGGCGGTTGCTCAAAGGGTGGAGGCGGTTTGGGCTTTCTTTTTCCAAGCTCTTCAAAATAAAATGTACTTTTGTACGAGGGTAGAAGCGAAGAATGTAACCAAAGTGCATCATCTGCTAACTTATGGTTATCATTCTCCTTAATGGCATGGACAACAAATGAATCAAGTGGCTCTTGAGAGGTGGCTGCCTCATCTCCATGTGACAAGCTCCTGCTCACTTCCATCTCTACTTGATCAATCCCCATCAGGTATTCAATTAGCGTTTTGATTTCCAAGGCAGTCTTCTTGCATTGCTTCATCGTATATGTCTCTATATTGCTTGGCAATGCTTATTGTGCTTCCCCTTGGATCTCTTTTGCTAATTGGCCGATTTGAACCTCTAAGTTGTCGATGGCAACTTGAGATTATTGTACCGCTTGGCCAAGTTGTTTCAAAGAACGTTCTTGCACATCCATCTTCGACATTAGTGCATCTTACCAAGTTTTAACTATTAAAACTAAATCACATTATTTTGATCTAATTATTATTTAGGCGTTAATCATATTAAACCTAATTAATAGATGGACCTAACTAATCTAATTAAACATTTTAATTGTTAGATTAGTTCAATAATGAGATTTAACAAATTTTTACTCCTAAAAACTAATTTCATTAGTTGGTTCTATTTTAATTAAGGATTTATTCTCATTAATCTTAATTAATGTAAGAACCTAACTAATCATCTTAATTAAACACTTTAATTTGTGGATTAGTTATTTAATGAGAATTGACAAGTTTTTACACCTAAAAACTAATTCCATTATTTAATTGCCAATTATGTAGATGTTTATAATTTTAATCACATTAAAAAATAAAATATTTAATCATGGCAATTATGTATGATATATTATAATGCAAGTGTAGACACACCTAATCTAGATGACATTCATATGTTTGATCATGCTTTAAACTACCATAATTCATCACATGTAATATAATTAAAACATACATGAATGACTGAGTAACTTGAGCTATTTAACTTAAACAACTCTAATTACAATTGTTATCCAAGGCATTCCTTGGTCTTCAAGTGTCATTCTTCAAGTTGAACTCATCTTGTATTGGATTTCCAATCAAGTCAAACTTGATTTCCTTTTGCAGTCAACTTCTGTTCTAAGGCCCATGCGTTACCTTAACATGCACCCAAGGTCCAGACGAAGCCCTAAACAACTCTAACACACGCGAAGTCGCGGCTGCCAGCAGCAAAGCCGCGTGCACATAGCCCTCGCGCGAGCCGCACTTTCACACGAGTTTGTGGGTTGCTCGCCCACAATTATTAGCTCCAACTTTTTGCACTTTGTCTAGCAAAATATTTGACAATATTTTCTAGAAAAACCAGAAAAAAATCATCCACAAAAAACCAAGAGAACAACCCTAAGAAAACGTGGCAACAGCTAGCGCACCGCAGTGCGCGCGACTACTGCTGCACACATGCGCGTGCGCGGTGCTCGCGCGGCCGCTGCTGTGCACGGCAGCTAGCGCGTGGGCATGAGCAACCGCTGTTGAACGCAGGTACACACATACTGTGCACTCAGCCACTGCTGCACGCGGCAGTCAGCATGTGGGCACATCGGCCCCTGCTGCACAGGGGCTATTGCTCCCTTTTTTTTTCCTTTGTATTTTCTGCATCCACAATCTTCTTTGTATTTCAAAATGATTATAAAAAAAAAAAACAAAATAAAAACATAATACATAACAGCCATAAACAATTGGCTTTTACCAAAACAAAAACAAAAAATCTAAAGCTCATTGTCACTATACAATCAATGACCATTAATGCTTTATAAAATATAATCAAATTATATAATAAAGAAATCATACAGATCTAGATTGTGCCTACACAAATCATACATCAAAATCAAGAGACAAAAAGAAAATCAAGAAAGAAAAATTGTAGTTTTCTTTTTGTATATATACAAAAATTTCAGAACCTAGGTCTCTGATACTAATTGAAGGGAAGAAAATATTGATTTATCGAATAAAATTTAGGGAATGAGTTTCAAAAATTTTCTTATCTTTTGAAAACTATTTTCAATCAGGAACGAGTTCCTATATATACGCGAAAAGGAATAGATTACTACAATACCTTTTTGTCGCTTTCGATTCTCTGACTTCTTGATTCACCACCAAGTCTTCCGAGCTATGACCCGCGGTCTGTTAACATGTGTGCGGAAACGTCACAAATAGAGATGAAGGTAACAGGAAAAATGGCGGAGAAGACTTCTTTTTCCCTGGCCGGCCGCACCCTGCAAAAACAGGAAGAGTCAGAAAAAAGAACTTTTCTTTTTCTCTCCTCTTTGTGTTGGCCGAATGTGCCTCTTTTCTTTTCTTTTACATTAGGTCAAAATTTCCTAGTAACATAACACTTATATACTAGGCTCTAGGGTTTTTAGTTGACCAAGTCAAAATAGGATTCTAAATCCTTTTTGTTTTGGTCTCCCTAGAGATTTGAATCTGTGACCTGTGGGACAATCCAAATAATCAAATTATTTTAATTCTATTGTCCTTGTCATGATTTGAATCTGCAACCTCCTATTAATAAATAGAATAATTAATAATTTACAATTATTAATTTTCTTTTAATTGTTAAACGATTAATTAAATAATCACATTATTTAATTGATTCTTTTTAATTAAATTGCGTTATTTTAGTAACACTATTAATTTGACAATCCAATTAATTTACCATGACCCTAATTACTAACAAGCATAAGGGCTAGAAAGGGAACCTAATGGACCCACAGTTTTGAGCCCGCAAAGAGTGTATGGAGCACACATTCATAAGTTAGGAAAAATTAAGCTTTTTAGGGGTTTAAACACACAATGCCTAAATCATATTTCCAAATTCCACTCAATTAATTATTTAACACAAGCATTTAAGACTTTTTATAAAGGCAATGCATTAACATTTAATGCAAACCGATAGAGATCAATCTAATTTCAACAAGCATGAGAGAGTGTTTAAGAGCAGAAACGAAAAACTCTCAGAAATAATGCAATTAAGGTTCAATTTTCACTAAGGGTAGTCTCTACTATTAATCAAGCATACTAATTGAAAGGTTTACTTATTACAATGTTAGGACGTCAGAGACTTAAGTGAACTTGATGCACAAAACTCCTATCGATAATACCCTAGTTAAAACTTGTGAAAAACACATATTGTTTCGCATTCACATAATCAATCCAGACATCAATATGGCCCATACAGCTCGAAAAACCACTACAATTAACAACTCAAAAATTTAACACAAAGATTACAAATTACACCCCCAAACCTAAATTAAACATTATCCTCAATGTTTATGATCCAGAGTGCAAGGAAACAATCACAAATAACAAAAAGACAAACAAAACGCATATAACGACAAAATGGAGAGTTTAACAAAATACATGAACATAATAAGAAAAGACAATAAAAACAACAAGTGAAATAATGTGAAGCATCCAAAATTAGGCAGATGATGGTCGAGGTGGTGGATAGCTAGACGAATATGAACACAATTTCTTGTGATAGTAGCACTGATCATAATAACCTCTACTGCACAGAATCGAAGAGAAGTTTTGGACAGCATTACCCATCTCATCAATCCGCTAGTCTTGCTGATCTAATCTCTCATCAAGATGGATCTGCAGCTCATACATCTGCTGATCCTGGCGATCCATATGAACCCGTATATCCTGCAAAGCCCCCATAACCTGCACCCCGTGAGGGTACTCAACTGTTCCTTCAGGTCGCTCCCCTGAACCGTCTGCCACGGCTGTCTCAAGTGCCCCATTGGGTCGTCTACAACATCATCTCCTCCCTCATAAGCATTGATGGCAGCCAGCTCATCATCCATGACATCTGCATCACCCCTTGCCCTGTTCTCCTGTCCCTTGAGCACCGATAGCCCCCTCTGTCTTGCCAATTCATTATATGTAAAGCGGTTCAAGTTGGCATGTGGCATGGTAAGAACCTCTCACTCTATATATACATCAATGCCCTGCTGATAGCAGAGGTAGGTGATCAGGCACATAAAGGGTAAAACCCCTCCAATACGTCTACCGGTATGGAGGATCTCATCTCTGATTAACACCCCTATATCCAATGATGCAGTGGATCAACTGGGCAATCTCCATAATCAATGTCGTCTGGTGTCTGGTTGGGCGTAAGGAGAAATCCAAGAAGATGCTCCAAAAAGCTGCATCCAAGTAAAGCTCAGCGTGTTTGATGGCATGCGCGTTGGATTCAGTCCAATGACCCTCACCATACATGCGTAGGCTGGCTGCCAGCTCACGGGTGTAGGGAGTGAACAATGGAATCTCAAGGTACCCTGATCGTAGCTCAGGTTGTGGAATGGTCCCATAATACTCATTAATCATCTTTGGAGTTATCAGCACCTGAACCCCACAGACATTCACCAAAAACTACACCCTTCATCATGATTCTCTAGCATGACCCTTGGTTGCGAAGATCGGTCACGATGCTCTCTGCCAAAACTGGGTATCTTTATTGCGATGCTCTCGCTGTGACCCTCAGTCACGAATCCAGGTCGCAAAACTCTTTGGTCGAAAATGCTCTTTTCTTCGCAACTCTGTATGGCGACCCTAGTTCGCGAAACTTAGGTCACGCCATTAATTGGTCCAGACCATTTCTTTTGAGCTCCAAACTTCCCACTTGGCACTTCTTCCCTATTAATCACAAAAGACTTGCACAAGCTCAACACACACATTAAATCTACCAAATTCACTTGAAAACAAAATCAAAAGACAAGGTAAAAGGGGTTAAAAATATAACATAAACATTCCGGTCAAATACCCCCAAACCTATCTTTTACTTGTCTTCAAGCAAATCGGCATAACAAAAATAAAAATATTGCAAATTGCAACAACGCTATGTTGTAAAATAGAGTTGGAATGCCTTACCAACATATTCTTGTGTGCAACATTTAATTAACTACTACCAAATTAAGGAAAATGAATCCCTGAATACCTAGAATATATGCCAAGTTCTAGGATTCATGGAATATTCATATTCTCTTGGTTCTTAATGGGTTCTTGTTATCAAACCTAGTAATGCCTTGCTAGGTTGTAATTAGCGATACAAGTATTGACGTAGATGCCATGCTCTTTACATACGACTTAAAAGAGAATCAATATAACTTGAGCAATATGCCATTGCCTTATTGTGAATATCTTCATCATATTTGTTGAGATGTAATCTTCATTATTGTCTGTGGATTAAATTATTGTTTAGTGGTGGATAATAGAAGGTTCTAACTATTGTTCTCCATTAATTTTTTCTCAAAGTGTTTTCTGTTGTGTTTTTATTCACTGTTTAGTTAATTTTCAGTTTGCAAATCACTTTCAAAACCCTTGAAGTTTGGTGTGTGTGCGGAATCCCTTTTGGATTCAAAGTGTTTATTTTCTATTATAGTTAGGATTAGTGTTTTAGTGAGATCTAGGTTTAGGTTCTATTTGGTAAGGCTTTTATTTTAGACTTTTGGCTTCTTAGAAGCTCTTTATGCAAAAGCCATATATTTTGGTTTTGCCTGGAAAAGCTCTTCTATGGAAATATTCAAACACTCCCAAAAGGGCTTTTGGGCTAAAAAAGTCAAAAGCAGGCTTCCAAAAGCCCTTAGGAAGTCTATTTCTTTTTAAATTCAAAGCTTTAGTATATAAATAATTCTTTGTGGGATGGACCCTTACTTGTCTACTATACTATCTTCACGATTTGTGCACTTACAAGATTTATTATTATTTTTAGTTGTGAAAACTAACAAATAAGTTTTTGGCGCCGTTGCCAGAAAATTATTTTATTTACTTTTGTTTTGGTTTATTTTTCTTTTAGGTTTTTAATTTTATTTTCTTTTTGTTTTGTAGGTTTATGAACGCTCGTTGTTCTATGCATACAAATCGTATTGCATATAATCCGGAAATCGAAAGAACTATTAATCAATTACACAGGAACCACTGACTAAACATGGCTGATCCACTCGATGAGGTTGTTCCCGTGCCTTTGAGCAATACGATCCCTCAAGGACTTCACAATTCCTAAAGCATAGGACCAGCCCTCTTGCATCATACTTCCACCAAGTAATATCAACTTTGAAATCAAGAGTGGCACTATATATCTACTGCCACAGTTTTATGGGAAACCAGGGGAAGACCCACACATCCATGTCAAAGAATTATTCTTGGTATGTGCTACAATTTTTAATAAATTTGTGAGTGATGAAGAAATTCGGCTGAGACTCTTCCCATTCTCATTGAAAGATAAGGCCTATGAGTGGCTTTACTCACTCCCAAGCGCATCCATAACCACATGGGGCGAACTAGCAAGAAATTTCTTTCAAAATTCTTTCTGGCTCAACGAACAAATAAAATAAGGAAAGAAATTATAAGAGTACATCAACTTGATAGTGAACCATTCCACGAATAGTGGGAACGATTCCAAAGGCTTCTCAATTCTTATCCTCATCATGCGATAAAAGATTGGCTGCTCATCCAATAATTTTATGAAGGCCTACTCAATTTCGAAAGAATCATGGTGGATGCAACTAGTGGAGGTGAATTAATGAACAAGAGTGTCATGGGGGCTAAGGAGATGTTTGAGTCTCTTAAAAACCTCTCAATAGTTTAGCTATCGTAGAGCTCTTCCAAGGAAAGCTATTGCTTATGAGGTATGTAATAATGATCAAATTACTAACTTGACAAATTTGTTGCAACAATTACTCCCAAAAGGTCAAGTATGCGGGGTATGTATACAACCATAACATTCGTCAGAATCATGCCCAAGTCTAGGCGATCATAGGGAAAAGATAGGCCAAGCAAATTATATGCAGCAACAAAGATCAAGGAACAAACCATTCTCCAACACATACAACCCAGGATGGCGACAACATCCGAATTTCAAATGGAGGAACAATCAAAATACATTGCAACAGCCTCCTGTGCAAAACGAATACAATCCACCTCTTAGACAAGGTAAGACAATCGAGGAATTAGTTAAAGTTATGAATAACAACCATGCTCGTTTGTTAAGGAAAGAACACAAACACAAGAACAAATGTCTATATCAATAAAAAAAAAATCTTAAAAATCACTACAAAAAAACAACTCATCCACTACGGGCTCAAGCCCGCTATAACTGTGGCCGTAGTGGATAGTCAAGGTAACGACTACGGGCTTTGCCCGTAGTCGTTACGGTTTTCCACTACGGGCATTGCCCGTAGTGGAAACTGTTTTCCAGTACGGGCATTGCCTGTAGTAGAAACCCTGTAGTCGATGTTTTTAATATAATATTTCTACTACGGGCGCCGCCCGTAGTAGATAATCTGACAATTTTTTTTTAAAAAAATTCTATTTAATTTATTATACCATTCATATTGATTTCAATTTCCTGCAAAACATTACGCAATATTACAACTTATAATTCAAAAAATTATAAATAATAATACAATCAATAAAAACTAATATACTTAATTTGAAGAATAAAAACACATAATCATATCATCTTGATTACAAAACATTAAAGTCTTAATATACTAATAAACATACTATATAACATATTTCGCTGGCCAAGCAATAAATGAGTTTAGTGCGTCTTCAAGTATTATAAACTCAGTAGTAGCACAATATAAAGGAACCTTGGTCACCAAAATTTTCTTCACAGAAACTCTCCAACAATCTAGACCAAGAATCATGTGATGGACCACAGCGTGTGGATCCGTGCAATCAACTTCAGCTTCGGCTATTACCTCTCCATTGCCCATCCAATGTAATAATTTGCATTGTTTTCCCTTTTCACTTGAACCATCCATATGACTTGTAGATGCCTTAGAAAATGACTAACATTTGCATATAAAATTAAAAGTGATTAAAGGTCAATAAATCTCAAGACAATATTTAATTTATTAATTAATAAAGTTTATTCAAATTTACCTTTGCAGAAGTTCCAGCGATATTCAGACATTTATTACCTCCCGATAAATTTGAGGCACTTGAATATTGTAGCTTCAAAAACAAAATATAAAATTTCAATAGACATTGAAACTTTAAAAACTTATAAAGTTTTAAAGAAGACAAAAATACTATATATTATTGGATTTTTATGTTATGTACCTTATGCTGACTATGAGAAGGACCTCTTCCTGCACTATGTCCTCTATCATTTGTCTGAAAGTAAAAAGTAATTAAAATCAATTGAAATATCATTATAAATTAATCTAATATTATAGATTTTTTATAACACGTTACCTGCATATTGAATACAAAACTTTGCAAGTTTTTAAGCTGTTGCTTAACAGCGTTCATCTCATCTTGTTGTCTTTTCATCTCATCTTCATGTCTTTTATTTTGTTTTTTCATCTCTTCACGAAGTTGTGTTGTAGTTTGTTTACCAACCACAGATGCATTTACTCTTGTTGGTGTTACGCCACCACCAAGTCCTCTAACTCGACCTCGATGCTCTTTTCCTAAAACTTGAGATACAACATCATCTGAAATCGATGTTGCTTGATTTCCAGAAATTCCCTCCAATTGTTTCTATACGTCATGCAAAATATTAAGAATTAAAAACACATAAAAATTATATCTATTTATATATTAATTGATGTGTGTGTGTGTATATATCTTTATATATATATATATATATATTAATTACTGTCACATACAATTATTTCTCCGGCATCTTCTGTCACTAGCGTCCTATCTTTGTGTTTGTGGCCAGCAATCCAAGTTTCCACCATATTAACCTCTGTATCTTCTAAATCTTCACTTTCAACAGATTTTTTAGCCCTCTACATTATTATATTACATTATTAATATATTTAAAGTGTTCGCGAATAATACGGGCTAAATTGAGATGTACTAAACAAACCAGATAGTTTTAATAATAAAATAAGACTGTTACGTTAAATTCTTACCAAATCTTCACGTAATCGTGCCAATCCCTTACGACTAGTTGTATGTGGAGCTTTATTCTTTTTCGCTAAGTCGGAATATTTGCTACTGATTATCTACAATAATATAAAAGTAAAAGCAGAACCATAAATATGACAATATGTTTGGCTAGAATTCTTAAAGTACACTTACATCAAACTCTGAGGACAAGCGATTTGAGACAAATTGGCTCCAATCTTCATCAGTTATGTTAGTTGGCTTCAATAATTGGATCATTCTACCAGCTTCAGGACCGGAAGAAAGTTCTCTAATCCGTTTTGTTAGTCGACTTTTGTATTGTCTCCAACAAGTATTCATTGAATTAAATACGTTATTTTTGCCAACATCATCCAAACCAAACCTTGCCTACATGTACAAATTTCATATAAAGAAAACATGATTAACATATATAAATATAATTTCAAAGGAAAAATAAAAATAAAATATTGTATTCATACCTTCATGGTCTCCCATACACTGTTTTTCACTACATCTGGTACCTCTGGCCAACTTGAGTATGTTATTAGAATCATTTGAGTAGTAATTGTTCCAATACACGTACTTAATGCTATAGAAGAGTCTCCAAGTGGTTGTCCTAACTCATTAAAAGTAACACCAACTTCTTTGGCTTTTGCAATTTTATTAAAATTTATTTGGTTTGGTCCCCTTCCCTTTCTTTTACTACTTGAAGATGGGGTATCACTAGGACCTTCAGTTGACATCTGAAATATGATAATAATATAATAAGGCAACATATCTGTAACACCCCCTAACCCGACTCTCTCGGACCGAATTATGGAGCACTACACTTTACTGTAATTTCTTGAATTTAACTAAAATTTTAAACTTTAAAACTGTATTTTATATTTGGAAAACGTTTAATTCAAATGCTACAAAAATTTTGGTAGAGTTTTCTCTGTTTTTCTGATTTTCCAAACCTGTTTCAATAAATTCACAAAATTCCAGAAAAGTACACACTTCAAAAATCATTCAAAATCATTTTGCGCATCCTTCCGTTTGATGCGACTTTCCAAATCAGTTTATCAAAATCAATAAGTAAATAACAATTCGATCCATAATAAAATTTCATATTTTTAAACAACATAAACTTGTAGAAAATCATTCATATAATTTAACTATTACAAACATTTACAAACCTTTGTATATGCATGCTTACATAAATACATAAATTTGAAATCAAATACTACCCACAAATATCGGATGGATGTGACTATATCAATATTCTCAAATAGAATAACAAAAACAACAAAGATTACTAATTACAATAACATAACAACCTGTAAGACTAGATTTGTACAACCATGTCCTCACAATCAATTCGAGCATAATCTTCATTGTCATCCATACTAGAATCAAGTTGAGATACATCTAATGGTGCTGATGTCATGTAAGCATGCTCATCAAATTTTTCTAGCTCATGAAAACCTCTTGGAGGTGCTTTCAGTACAACATACCAATTAGATGTATCGGTTTCCCTAGAGTAAAATACTTGTATTGCTTGTGAAGCTAAAATAAAGGGATTTCTATCGTATTTATTTACACGTGGATGAAGATTAACTAATGTGAATCCGTCTTCAACTTTAACATCATTTCCGCTCACCCAATCACATTTGAATAACGGAACACGAAATTGATTATAGTCTACAAGAAGAATTTTCCTTAAAACACCATAGTAAACCATCTTTTTGGTAACTTGTGAACCGTCTCTTCCAGTAATAATGCAAACAGTTTCTGCTTCAATGGAAACACCACTATCTTGAGTAGATTTCTCACTATCTTGAGTATATGACATTGCTTGCATCGTTGGTCCAAATGCAAGCCATTTCAAGTTGACTGATGTAGTCAACCGACCTGCTTCAGCAATGACCTATTTTGAAGATATTGTAAGTAAGATCATCACTAATAAAAAATGTCAAGTGAGAATACGATTGATGTATCATTAGAGTATATCCACCCATCTTAGCGTTAAACCATGTTGCAAAACCAGTTGTATGATTCTTTTGCAGTAAAGTGGGTCGACTTCCAAGGCTTGCATCTAAATGTTAAAGTTCTTGAAGGTGCAAGCTAATAGGATAGTTATTCACAATATAATCACTAATAAGTGCATATTTAAAATTTTGATGTAAGTTATAAATTATGTATAAATTTATTAATACTACTTACTTTACGTACGGTTCCACCTCTGCACTGTTAAACAATATATATCGATGTGCAATACATAGCATATCAGAAGTCATCGTCATAACCGTCCCTGCAGAAATAGGATGCCCTTCCACTACATTTCCATATACCAAATCCTCATTTCTATTATGCTTATCGCCTATATCTGCCGCTTGTGGTATATACGTACTATAAAATTGCATGGTCTGCTAGATAGCATTCAGCTATGCATCCCTTGGGTCGTGCACGATTTCTTACATATCCTTTTAGTACCTTCATATACCTATAAAATGAATACATAAAATAAAGTTTAAAAAATTTTACTATAAATAATTTTGAATATCATAAATCGTGTGTGAAAATACCTTTCAAAAGGGTACATCCAACGATATTGCACTGGTCCACACATTTCGAGATTCCCTTGTTAAATGAATTGTCAGATGTACCATAATATCAAAGAAAGAAGGAGGGAAATACCGTTCAAGCATGCACATGGTAATTGCCACTTCATCCTCTAATGAGTCTAACTTACTTTTATCAAGCACTCTTTGACAGATGTCATTAAAAAATGAGCATAACCGAAATATGGCAATTCTTGGACCTTTAGGCAAGAGACCACGTATCGCCACTGATAACAATTGTTGCATCATAACATGACAGTCATGAGACTTCAGGCCAACAATCTTTGTATCATTCAATGAGATACAGTTTGAAATGTTTGAGCAATAACCATCCGGCATCTTCAGATTTAACAACCGATGACAAAAGAGTTGTTTTTCTGCCCTTGATAAAGTGTGTGGTGCCGTAGGTAAGTAAAGTTTATCTCCACACTCTTTGATGTGCAGCTCATGCCTAATCCCAAGATCTTGTAAATCTTTACGAGAGTTAACACCATCTTTTGTTTTTCCATTAATGTTCAGTAGTGTTCCAAGAAGACTTTCACAGATATTCTTTTCAATATGCATCATATCTAAGTTATGATGCAATGACAGATCCTGCATATTAAATATAGAAATTAATTTTAATATATATATATATGTGTGTGTGTGTATATATATATATATATGAATAGAAATTAAAATAAAGTTGAAATTAAAAAGTTACCTCCCAGTATGGTAGTTCAAAGAATATTGAAATTTTCTTCCAAATAGGATGACACTTTCTCTTCCTCTTTTTGTTTGTTGCTTTTCCCCAATCATTTTCAACTTCCGCACATGCAACTCGAACTTGTTTGCCATCAAGAATAGTAGACGGCTAATCCATTTCCTCTTTCCAATGAACCATATTTTATTTTTTCGAAATGTATGATTCATTGGAAGAAATCGACGATGGCCCATGTACACATTCTTATTACTGAATTTCAACCTTTCAAAAGATATGTTCAACTCACATACGGGGCAAGCATACTGACCTTTCATACAACATCCTACCAGGTTTCCATATGCAGGAAAGTCATTTATGGTCCACATCAAAATAGCCTTTAAGTTGAAGGAGGAATTAATAGACGAATCATGAACTTCTACTCCTGCATACCATAACAATTTCAAATCTTCTATAAGTGGCTGTAAGTACACATCAATATCATTCCCAGGCTGCTTCTTTCTTGGAATCAATAATGTTAGCATCAAATTTTCTTTAGCCATACATTTTCATGGGGGTAGATTGTATGTAACTAGCACCACTGGCCAACAACTATATGTAGAGCTTAGGTTTTTGTAGGGACTAAATCCATCCGCAGCTAAACCAAGCCTCAAGTTGCGTGAATCTGATCCAAAAGATGGCCATGTGTCATCTATAGTCTTCCATGCTTCTGAATCAACAGGGTGACGCATCTTTCCATCTTGACTTGTATGAGTAGAATGCCATGTCAAGTCATTCACCATTTCAGGTGATCTAAACATTCTCCTAAACCTTGGTATAATTGGAAAGTATCTAAGTACTTTTGCGGGCACTCCTTTGTAGATGCGTTTTGTACTTTTGTTTACTTTCCATCAAGAAGTGCCACATTTTGGACATTCTTTATGATGCTCCAACTCCTTTCTAAACAAACAACAATCATTTATGCATGCGTGAATTTTGTCATACCCCAAATCAAATACTTTAAGCAACTTTTTTGTGGAGTATAATGAATCCGGCAGTACATTATCTTGAGGTAACATGTCTCGAAGGATACCAAGAAGGTCATCAAAACCCTTATCGGATAGACCATGTGTAGCTTTATGTTTATATAAAACAATAATAGCAGATAACTTTGTGTATTTTGAGCAACCTCCATACAACGGAATATCAACATCTTCTACAATATGAGTGAGGTCTTCATCTCCTATCCCCACATCCGGTTCAATATTATCATGATGGGTACCTATGTCTGCATCCTTATACATTGTAAATGCAGTTGATCTATTTTCAATGGGGGTGGAACTAATTGGATTTTCCCCATGAAAGACCCAATTAGTGTATGTAGGATCCATCCCATAAATGACCAAATGCTCATAAACTATCTTAGTTGGATGCCATCTGTAGTTTATGCACTCTATGCAAGGGCAAGGAATCATGTTAGGATTTCTTGAATGTCTTTGTGCAGCCTCAACAAAGTTTCTAGCACCATCTATATATTCTTGGCTTACCCTAAATTTGATAATGAAAAAAAAAAATTGAAAAACCAAACTATGTTATTACTTGAATTCAAGAGTCCTAAATCTGTATATTCAATGAGTTTAACGTAATAACCTCGAAAATCGTAACCATTTCTTATCCATTTGAATGCAGAACTCACTGCAATAATTAATAAAAATTTAAGAAATGACAAACATAACCATCATATAGTTTGAGGAAAATGATAATAAAGATTGACAATTTTAAACTATATATATATCATCAACAAGCTAAAGTTGTAGGCATCTTCTTGAAAATGATTGTAAAATTAAATCAATATTTTGATAGCCACTGTTAATTGTCAAAATGATTTTATTGAAGGAATTATAAGAGTTTACAGAAAATTTATAATTTATTTCTTTAAATCGTTGAAATGATGTTTAAAGGAGAGATGAATTTTATATTTTAGATTCCTCCTCATTTACAATTGTTTATTCAAGTAATCAGAATTTGAGCAATGCACAATGCAAACGAGAGATGTACTATTAATCTAAAAGTTTAGTTATAATTTACTATAAAAAGAAGAAGATATAGAAGAAGTACTAGAAGAACAACTACAAATTCTACTCTTGAAAGCATTGTTTGAGAAAGGTTAGCATTATAGGTTAATTTAAAGCCTCGTCACTACTTAATTATTTACCTTTTTTGTTTTTCTTGAAATTTAACATTTGAGACAGTTATATTCATATTAACATTAATGATATTTCTTTCTTAGTTTTTTTTTAATAAAATATTTTAATTCCGTACTCATTTTAGTATGATATAAATTTACGATAATTAAAATAAAATATAACAATGGCATATATACTGATTTTGAGTCCTACAATAATTTTAACAATAACATTAACCAGCTAATTGTATGATTAGTTTTACAGCACATTAGTTATTCAACACAACTAGTAATGATTATTTTAAAAACTACAATAATACTATAAACTGACTCATAGTTTAAGCAAATTCAGCATTTGCATTTTATCTTAATGTTGGAACTAGGGGTAGCTGTGATAGAACTAGGGGTAGTTTTCATGATTTTGCGTCTCCTTTGGAGCATAAATTTTGTCGGTACGCACAATAAATTACACAAATTCTGATTGACCAAAAAGTAGAAACAGAGCTGGGAACAGAAGATTGTTTCTTGTATATATGAAAAACTAGTTGATATATAAAAAGAAATACACAAAGTTCATTGCTCTTAGTCTATCAGCAAGGAAAGTTAAATTGATAATGTTTAATGGTTTAAATGTTTCAAAACTGAAAGGAGCAAACAAAATTGTGTAAGCCTTAAAAGCCAAAAAAAAAAAAAAATTTTGTGTTGTGCAGATCATTTTACAAACTCAAATCACATATCTTAACAACCAACCCCCCCAATACCTGTATCAAATCATTTTATTGAATCATTTTGATGATTGAGCTATCAAAATATACCAACAAATATACCTAAGGCATTTAAATTGAGGCAAACAAACTCAACCTAACTAATACATTGTATAACAAATCAATCCAGAAAAGAAACTTACCGTACTAGGCTGTGGACGAACGACGAACGATTGGGAGATCGGCAACGACCGCGAGTGGAGATGAGCGATCGGGGCTGGGGGGCTGCTCGCGGTAGGGGCGCGCACTGCTGGGCTCGGGATGCTGGGCGTGCGCTGCTGGGCGCATGCTGGGCTCGTGCGCTGCTGGGCGCGGAGTGCTGTCGCGCGCTGCTGGGCGCGGGGTGCTGTCACGCGCGGGCTGCTATGGTGTATTGGGAGGTGCTCGTGCTGGCGAGCGCTCGGTGGGAAGTGATGCTGCAAGGGGCGGTGCTGTTTAGAATGAATAGGAGAAGGGGAGAAGAGGTGAGGCTGCTGCGGCAGGTGGGAGAGAGGAAAATTTTTTTTGGCAAAAATGATCTAAGGTTCCAAAGGGGGGAGAAAAATATGGGCATCCACTACGGGCATTTTGGGGCCCGTAGTAGATGACCATATCCACTACGGGCATTTCTAGGCCCGTAGTGGAAGTGCTTAACGACTACGGGCTCAAAATGCCTGTAGTCGTTAATTGATTTTCTACTACGGGCCTTTAAAAGCCCGTAGTAGATATGTTTATTAAAAACGGGCCTTCCTTGCCCGTAGTAGAAAGCCCATAGTGAAAAACCTTTTTTTTGTAGTGAATCAAGTAGGGCAACTTGCAACTCAAATGAACCAAAGGGATCCTGGACGACTTACAAGCCAAGTAATTCCAAATTCAAAAGGTAATGTTGAATGAGCACAAACCATCACACTCCGAAGTGGGAGAGAATTACAGGAGACCAGACCGATAAGGAAGTCAAAGTGGAGAAAGAACCCAAAGAAAAAGAGGACGTACCTCAACCTACAATTGTATCTTTAAAAAAGTGTCACCAAGAAAAAAAAAATCTTTAGAGAGAAGGATAAGATAATCACCAACCCAAGTGATCAAATAATTGCACAATTACCTTATCCTGGTAAATATCTGAAGGCTAAAAGAGAGCAAGCAACGAAAGACATCCTTAAGACATTTCGGAAAGTGCAAGTCAAAATTCCTCTATTGGATGCAATCAAACAAATTCCGAGGTATGCAAAATTTCTTAAAGACTTGTGTACCAACAAAAGGAAATTAAAAGAATAAGAGACAATACCTTGAGTGAAGAAGTCTCTGTAAGGCTTCTACGCAATTTAACCTACAAAGCTCAA
Source organism: Xanthoceras sorbifolium (assembly GCA_003430845.1). Taxonomy (NCBI): domain Eukaryota; kingdom Viridiplantae; phylum Streptophyta; class Magnoliopsida; order Sapindales; family Sapindaceae; genus Xanthoceras; species Xanthoceras sorbifolium. The sequence goes on along the minus strand of CM010620.1, from coordinate 15,123,050 downwards.
GGGTCCAAGAAGTTTTACGATCCCATGCTTAATAGGGACTCAAAGGTTTGAACATGCTTTACTTCATTTAGGTGCTTCAATAAATTTAATGTCATTTTCTGTTTTTGAGTCTTTGAACGTAGGAGTACTTAAGGAGACCTCTGTAAGCATACAACTTGCTGATCAATCAATTCGATATCTAAAAGGAATACTAGAAGATGTGTTAGTAAAGGTCAATGAGTTGATATTCCTAACATATTTTCTAGTAATCGAAATGGAGGAAGCTCCCATTCCTAGAAACTATTTACCAATAATCCTCGGAAGACCTTTCATGAGAACTGCAAGGACAATGATCAACGTTTACGAAGGAACGCTCACAATGTCCATGAATGAGGAAACAATAAAATTTAATGTCTTTGATGCTATTAAGTTTCCTAACGATGAGAGTGCTTGTTTTTCTATGGATATTCTAGACCACGTGGTTCAATAAAATTTATTTTGATACATCACAAGGGACAACCACACTCGAAAAAGGGTTGATTTATAGCTTGATGGAGGCTAAGATAAAGGACACTATCCCCTGTGGGCATGACCCACTCAAGCTCAAACTCCAGCAAAAACCGAGAGCGACGAGAGTTGTGGGCGCGATCCACGGTTGTGCTAACAAGTCACGCGTGAACAAATGAAAATAATAGAGTACACCACGACCTAGTGCGCGACCTACCAAGTCGCACGGCCCTTCACCTTTGGCTAAAAATAGATGATTTCCAACTACATGAAGCAGTGCAATTGATAGAGGCTACCCTTCCAATAAAAAGTAAGTATGTCTCCTCTTACGAAGCATTACCATTATTAGTCTGTCGATTGTCAAAGCACCACACGATGGAGTTAAAACCTCTAAACTAACAAATTACCATCACAAGTGCACAAATCTATATGTTAGTATAGTTCTGGCAAGTACAAGGGTCGATCCCACATCAATTGGTAATTTAACTACTACTCTAATTATATTTTAATAAAAACAAAAAAAAATAAAAATCATTGAATTTGATTAAGGAAAAAGAATTAAAAACCTATTGAATAAACTAAATTAAACACAAGGTTCTTTTGATGTGAGAAAATATAGGAAGGAAACTAGGTAACAAATTATTCGAATATAATTACTCAATGCAATAAACTTATTTAACAAAAAGATGTTTGTTTAGTTTTAGGACTCATTCTTATCTTAATTATGGTGGTTACCTTCTCGTCAAGGACTTAACCAACTATTCCTATTATTATTGCTATTACCGTATGATCACGTACTGAGCAGATAATATTAGGAATCCATTAAACACTAAGAAGTTAAGAATTAATACCTAACTTAGCTATCGACATATAAATTCGATATCAAATATTCATAAGAGCTATTCAACCTCGAATTAGCACGTAACAATGATAAACTAATTCTTTGGTTTCTCAAATAATTACAATTCAAAACCTAAGTCAATTACATCATCTTTATCAATAATAGGCAAGAATTATAATAAATACACAATGAATAAAACTAAACCTTAAAATAGAATTAAAAATAATAATTGTTTTCATGAGTAATTGATGTTCATCACATTAATTCCCTAATTATGGATTAGTTACATATCATGGAAAAATAAACAATAAAAGAGAAATAAGATAGGAAGAACTCATGGTGATCATCTAAAAGCTTTCTTTGTATTCGGCAGAATTCTTCTTGGCAAAGTAGGAATCTTCTTGATTGTCTTCTCTTTCAAGATTTCTTGATCTATGATAGAAGGAAGATGGGCTTTAATGGTGTACTGAAGAATTGGTGTATGGTAGGGAAGGAGATTTGATGGGGGAATGGTCCTCTTGGTGGCTTGAGAGCCTCAATTTTTTGCCCTTCTTGGTACTAAAACGAATCCCTATATATAGCTTTTCCAAATCAAGGTTTTCCTTTTCTCGATGAGTCTCGGATTCTTAAAAAATGCGCCACCATGACCTGTCGCACAACCATCGGTCTTGATCATGTGGCACAATGGTTTTTTAGCTGATTTTTGGTTCTTGTGACCTAGTAGTCGTACGTGGTCTTGGTTGCGCCACACACTGGCACACTGCGCACTGTTACGAAAACAAGTATAACTTCCTCTAGAAATATCGGAATCACGAACCGTAAAATTTTTTGGAAACTAGACATCTAGAGCTTTCTAGAAATATTTGGCTTACAACCTAGTTTATCCTGTGAAATATTTGGAAGCCTTCAAAACATGAAGACTCTGCACAATAAATCTTCCAATTCTCCAATTTTAATCCTTTTAGATCCAAAACTCTTCTATTAAGCTTAATACCTTATTTAGGGACGATAACCTACACAATGCTCATAAAACACATTAACAAACAATTTTACTCAAAAACATCGTATAAAAAATAGAAACTAGGGGCCTAAAACATGTATAGAAATAGTCCGATCAAATACCCCCAAACCTATATTTTGCTAGTACTCAAGAAAAACGAAAACAAACAAAATTTAAAACTAAAAAACAAAAATAAAAAGAAAACTAATATAGGCCACTTTCGTAGGGAAACATGATGACACTTAACCTTTAAACCCTTAGGTGTCCCTAGTAGGAGGAGTATAGTCTCTTGAGGGTTTACTAGCTACAATACCTACAAATATAATGCAGATGCGTCAACCACTACTTTAAACAAGTTAATAAAAACCAATGAATGCAAAAATCACTAATTCAAAACTAAATTATGTCATTCAAGTAAATGCACCATGTGTTAAATGTAAGCCGTAACTCAAAATATTTTAGCTTGAAATAACCACACCCAAAAACCATAGATAAAATTCATCTCAACTCTAGACCTCACATAATGTCGCTCTAATTTCCACTCGGAACCTAGGTAGCACTCTTAGCAAGCATATGCGAATAGAAGTTATGCACACAAAAATCAAGATATATCGAATATGAAATTTACAGAATAAAAGCTCAATTTCATAAAAAATAAATCTCATGAATGAAATCACTAAGAATGTAGGTAGAGCATATCACATACCTCCACTTGCAAGTTAGACTTCCTAAAAGATCAGTTAGGTCTTTACCTAAGTTGTATTTTAAGGTTTAGGTGAATGATTAAGAACAATGAGATAGGATTACAAAGAACTTAGGATTACATCAGGGTAGCTACTTGGCATATTTCAACACTATGACCAGTTTTCTCGGATTAAAGTTTTAGCATCTAACCATCTTTAATTTGTGCTTCACCTTCTTATTTCACTTGGAGTGATATTGAACTTTTGAACCAAGGCTTTTACTCATATACTTTTTTTTTCTTTTCTTTTCTTTGCACTTTTTTTTTCCAAATTAGTCTAGCACAACTTTGCTTTGATATATGCCACTAATCAATGGTGGAACTAATTTGTATATTATTCTTTCAATCACCCTGTCATGATCCCAAACTATAGGGTTTGGCCAAATTGTAGGTTTCATGGGTTAGGATAATGTGGGTGATGAAAGAAAAGGCTTAAGTGTTTGGCTTCAAATGGGTTTATGGCACACATACGGATAGGGAAAACATAAGCAATTTTTAGGAGTGTGAAACAAACGTAGCCTAACATCATGTCTAAAGGTCCATCCTACTTAAAAGTAAAGGCAAACAACATGTTACCTACAAAAGAGACGAGTTCATTAGCATTCAATGTAAAAACTTAATGAGATCAAGCTACAAACTTAAGAACAAAATTGATGAGTGTTTAAGAATAGAGACAATAAAATCCCTCTGAAAGAATGACATTGGCTCAATTAGCTTATAAGGGTAGTCTCCACTATTCTTCCACAATCATTCAAGAATGGTATATTGTCCACCAAAATACTAAGAGTAGGCCTGTGTAAGTAGATTATGATGCAAAAACCTTCATGAAAATACTTTATTAAAGAATTAGTGATCAAAGCATATCATGTAAGGCTCCATTAGCAAGCAAAAACGGTATATTAACTTAGAAAGCAAAAGTTTCACAAATTGTAGAATTCAGATCTAACCTTCGTCTAGTTTTCAATAAACATCTTGAAATATACTTTGTAGATTTTTTGATGAAATTTTATATCCAGAAAATAGATAGGAAAATATAAAAACTTTCATTCAAACAAAATCCCCAAATTTATTTTGGAACATTGTGAAAACTGACGTCAAAAACAGATCACGTGCAAATTCACAAAAATAGGGCATTTTTTGACCTTTGGTTGAAGAAACATTCATAACTTTTGAAGTACAACCTATAATTTTACGTTCTTTATATATTCGGAATCAAACCCAAAAAAAATGAAGAATGCTTTGCAAATGAAAAAAAATTATTTCCCCACCAAACAGTACAGTTTTAATGAAGCATTTCCTTAAAATTTTTCAAAACGGGGCACTTTTTCACAGAGTTTAAACAAATAACGAAAAATAAAAACAAAAATGAATTCACCCAAACCTAATCTAAACATTGTCCTCAATGTTTATATGATATAAATGTATGGACAATGAATACATAAAGTATGAAATGTAGGAAATCTAAACACACAAACAAAAACAACAAAAACTAACCAAAAACAAAAACTAGAAAAACAAAACTAGAATTAAAAAGAATTACTTAGGTGGGTTGTGTTGAGGTTTTTACCCAAAAGCTTGTAAAATGTAAATATCTTTAAACATCAATAAAAGTAGTTGTTATTCATTCAAATAAAAGTGTCATTATTCAAGTATATATGTTTATATAGCGTAACATCCAAGACTGCAAAATGAAATCTTAATATGAATATATGAAAGTCATATACAAGAGGATTCAATTTGAGACTCACAATCTAAAGAGTTCGTGGAGAGCAAACAAAGTTGGGTACTTTGTTTGTGGTTGATCTACTGCTGTGGTCCATTCTGTATTATGTGGTGGTTTTATCCTAGACCGCTCGTGTAGTTGACATGAGAATGAAGGCATCTTATATGATAAGATCATATAGAACTGAGCCACGATTTATATGAATCTTTCACCAAGATTCGTTAGTAGATGAGATTCATATATATCGACAAATGATGGCTATTTATGGGTGATCTTAATCCTGAGTGTTTTATCGACTCCTTCAGGTTAGATCGTGGCTTTTAATTTACCATGAGTGAGATTGAATGTAGTTTTCTAGATCAATACCTCAGTACCTTAGAGTTGCGGTTTGGCTTATGGTTGGGAAGGTCCGAACACAATATTGGAATCCACTCCTTACTAATTAAAGTAGATGAATAGTTCCCTTAAGGGTTGATTCAGCGCTTAAATGATGATGAGATCTCTTATTCTTCCGTGAGGAAGACATGATTAATTGATCATTAGAGAATCAACGGTGCTTAAAGTAAAAGATATAATTAGAGGGGTATAACGAACTTTACGACCCAACTATAATTATGAACTACTTATGGAGGGTCACACCATATGTAAATAGCTATATCGATAGACGCTGAGATTTCAGATTGTATAAAACATCTGCAGTTTCGAGAGTTCAACCTCGGGTTTTTAGTGGAGTAACTCCGAGGTTAATAATCGTGGAATATTAAAATTAATATTTTTAAGTATTATTAGAGCTCAAAACTGTACATCCATTAGGTCTTCTTGCTAGCCTTTAGAGTTGCTGGTAACGAGGTTCACGGTAAATTAATTGGATAGTCCAATTAATAGTATTACGAAAATAATACGATTTATTAAGGAGAATTAATTAAATAATATGATCGTTTAATTAATAATTTAATAATTAAATAAAGTTAATAATTTGGCATTATTAATTTAATTATTAAATAGGAGGTTATGACAAAAATAGAATTAATAATTCTATTTGACTTGGTAAAACACTAAACCCTAGAGATATGATGTATAAATGTTATTATATCATAAAACAAGCAAGCAAGCAAAATACAAACTATAGGGAAAAAATAGGGCTCGACCAACACGAAGAAAAGAGGAAAAAAAAGAAAAAGAAAATTGTTTTCTCCCCTTTATCTCTTGCAAGGTGCGACTAGCCAGAGGGAGACAAAGTGTTGTTATCTTTTTCTTCATTTGTGATCCTTCTCAATCTCTACATCTGTGACGTGCCCACACACGTGTTGTCAAACCGCATATTATAGCTCGTAAGATTTGATAGTGTCAAAGGAATCAAAGAATCAAGAAAGACTACAAAGGTATTATATTAGTTTTCCATTCGCAAGTATACAAAAGAATCGATTTTGAAAAGAGTTTCAAATAAAAGGAAAACTTTTAAAACCTAAATCCTTTCGCTACGCATTTTAATCGACTGCATTTTTTTTTTCCATACAGGTTGCCTCCCAACAAGATGTGATATAAGGTCTATCCCTTTGCTGAAGGATCATCATCTAAATATGGCCCCAATTGATGCTCACTTATTTTGAAAGAATTGCCTCTCTTTAAATTTCCAAATTTGGAAGCTTGTTTGAGGTCTTCTTAACACGATGGAAGTTATGTTTCTTTCTCTTTTTCATACATCGGAGAAAAGGTGGAGTTTGATTAGGCACAAGTTTCAATAAAGAAACATCGAAGAACTATTTTTGCAGCTCAAGATCTGATAGAGGAACCATAGGAAGATCTTGTTCAGCGTGAAAGCGTGAACAGATTAAGCATGAAGGCATTAGCTTGGTGGCATATATGGCATAGCACAGTCTAGGGCGTCTCCCTCTTCCATTGTACACACTTATAAACTTTCATCGTCACTGTCATAATAAGCCTATGCTTGTCTACCATAAGGTGGAAATGTGGTTGCTTCGGCTTGTTCCATATGACATGGAGATTCTTCAAGTGCCTATTTTTGCAAGCATTCCTGAATTTGATCCAAGTGAGCTTGTATTCTCCTTAGAGTATCATATTCTCCATTCATTTTCAACTCAAATTTGGTTTGAAACTCTTCAAGAACTTTGGCCAATTTCTCTTCTAATAATGGATTTATCGGTTGATCATATGAATAGCTTTCTGCCTCTTAATTGACATCAAATTCATATATGATTTCTCCCATATTTTATCTATATTTTGTTATGTTTTTAAAACATGTGAGGATTTTGATGTGTTCTTTGAGCATTACAGTGTTTACAACTTGATGAGAGAGCTTTGGAGAATTGGAAGATTTGTGGTGTCGAGCTGTCATGTTTTGAGGGTCGCAAAATATTCCACATGATGAACTGGGTTACAAGCAATATATTTCTGGAAAGCTCTAGATGTCTAATTTACGGCAAATTTTACCGTTTATGATTTTGAGTTTTCTAGAGGAAGTTATGTTTGTTTTATTAACAGTGCGCGGTCTACTAGCATTTATGCGCGACCCACTGCGTACGACCACAAAGGTTACGCCACCAAGTCCCTCAGGTAGTACTACGTAGTCATGCAGTCTTTTAAGATAACCCTAAAATGAGTTCCAATGTTAGGAGGGAGGCTATAAATGCATCTTTTCATCACTTTTTGAACACAAGCTAGAGAGAAAGAGTTGGGATGCCATTTTTAAGAGGTTTGCTTCCTTACGGGGGGCTACCATTTGCTTCCTAAGGTTCCAGCCATCATCGATTGGAGGCCTTGTCATGCCTTTTCATCAAATGTTTGCCATCTTTAACGCGGTTTCACATCCAAAGATTATTGTGATAGTCAAGGGAGAGAGTTTGATGTCTTTTAACTTTCCTTCTATGTTTATTGTGGTTATTTCTATGTTGTGTAACTAAGTCATTAACTAGGAATTCGATGTGAAGAACACTAAATAGCTCATGTAAATAACTATAATTTTTATTCTATTATATGGTTTAGCATTATTCATTGTGCTTATATTATTGTTTATTGCCTATTGTTAATGAAGATTCCAAAGAACTAAGATAATCGTTGTTACATTGTAAGGTTATTATTTTGTTAGCTGTGATTCCGTGAGCAAACATATTTTTATGTAATTTTTAGTTAGCTTTGCTAGAGCATGAGTTGAGCGTAATGAAGATTCGAAGAAATCATGCCAAGACGGAAAGCTTCTGAGAAGACTCAAGAATGTATTTTAAGGTAAGTTTCGAATAAACGATACTCTTTAGAGATCATATAATATTCACCCACACACTTATAACATGTTTATGCATTTTCATTTGAATGCTGATCGGTCATTAATTGTTATATATTTAAGACCCTTGGATCGTTTCTTTTGATTGTATTTTTGGTACGTTTGATGTATTTTGTGAGTATGTGCAGATATTAGATGAGCCTTGTGAATTAGTACGAATACACGATGAGTTGAGACAAAATCGGGCAATTCGGGACATGTATTCTTGGTATGAGGTGCAGGAGCTTACCAAGGAAGCCTTGGTGGACTAAATTGAAGATTTGGCCCCGCCTGTGAATAGTACCGTACACGTGAATAGTGTATAATCAACAGTACCGTATGAATAAACAGTACCGTCTCGTAAACAGTGACGTCACAGTACCGTATACGTAAGCAGTGACGTCAACAATACCGTACGTAAGCAGTGACGTATATGTGAACAGTGTAATGTCGGCGTCAACAGGACCGTATACGTAAGCAGTGACATCAACAGTACTGTACGTAAGCAGTGACGTATATGTGAACAGTGGAATGTCGGCGTCAACAGGACCGTATACGTAAGCAGTGACGTATACGTGAACAGTGTATAATGAATAGTACCCGAAGATTTTCTTATAAATACCTCATTTCCTTCATTTAAAAAGATATCAAAAAAAAGAAAGGGAGAAGAGGGGATCCAAGACAGAGAGTTTAGCTGGGTTCGTTCCAGCAGCTCTTAGCTGCGGCCTAGGGCCAATTTTCACCATTCTCCACTCTCCAAAACACCAACCATCATCATCAAACACCAACACAAGATTAGTTTTACGAATTACATCGATTGTTCATCAAGAGAAGACGAAGATTTGCGGAAGAGAAGTCTCAGCCGGACCAAAGCCGATTTCGACTCCACACGTCTCCGAATGGGTTGTATCACATCCCTTTTCCTATCTTCTTGTTATTTCGATTATATGAGTTGCTAATTTTGTTGTTAGGTGGTTTTCGGAACCATGACCGAATTTGGATTTTATTGATTATGAATATATTTTGTATATTATTTCATGATATTGTCCTTGAGCTTATTTGAACATTATCTTATTGCGTTTGATTTATGGTGTTTTGCGATTGCGAGAGTAGATTGCATGCCCCGTGATGAGAACCGATTTGATATTTACTATAAGAGATTATATTGATTTTGAGTGTATTATATTATTACTTTGTGTTCGATTATGGTGTTTTGCGATTGCGCAAGTATATTGCATGCCCTGTGATTAAAACCGATTTAATATTTATTGTAATATTATATGAGAAATCATTGAAATTGCAATCGAGCTTAATTGACTCTAAAATCAATACTGGGTTAGTTTCGATAAGAAATTACTTAATTAACCTAGGCATTAGATTAACTATGGTTTTCGATTAATTGCACTCTAGGACCAATAGGTGTGGTTGACCGAATTCACATACCATACCATTGCGGGAGCAATATAATGTGGTGTGGCCTTAGTTGAATTATTCTTATCATGTTAATAACGTGTTTCATAATAGTCAATATATTTCCTTATTCGGAATTGGAACCGTGAGACTACCTAGCATCATCTTCCATTTAATCCGTCTCGCTTTATTTTATTGCATTAGTAATTAATTATATTTTAATTAAAAAACCCAAAAACCAACAACTTGATTTATTTTACCGCTGTAGTATAATCTTTAATTTATAGAATTAGTTCCACCACTTCCTTGTGGATTCGACTCCGTACTCACGGAAATTTATTACTTCGACACATCCTGCACTTGGGATTTATTCCCACGCGTTTGAGCGTGTCAAATGCTAACATGTTGGTTTTAATATTTTTTAAGTGTTGAGTCTCATTTATTTTGTTTTGTCTAGTTTTGGAATTTAATTTCGAACATTTTGTGTTTTTGAAAACCTGACATTTGGATGCTTGATTGGGCATAACTTTTTATCTATACATCCAAATGGTGTTTTGTCTTTTGAGAATAAAACTAGACATCCATATCTTTCTAATGGTATAAAGAACAAAAAAACCAAGGCCGTTTGGTTAGTGTTCGCTTAACTCAAATTGGAGTCAAGTGCAGCTGAAAAAGCAGAAAAAGGGAGACGAGGTAGCAAGCCTGCACCCCAGGCGTGGGCACACGCCTTTGGCGTGCGTGCCAGGCAGTAGCCTCACACCCATGGCGTGTGTGTAGGGTTGGCTATGGTTTTGGAATTGCCGGTTCCGGTTCTGGAACAGGCGGGTACTGGTTCTGATTCTGGTTATGGAACCACCGGTTCCAGTTCTGGAACCGGCGTGGAACTGCCAGTTCTGGTTCCTCCTACGGTTCTTGGAACTGATGGTTTCATGCCGGTTCCGGTTCAGAAACTGGTTAATTTTTTTTTTTTGAAAAAAAAAATTAAAAAATTATTTGGAAATTAAAATAATGTAAAAAACATTAAAAGTGGGTAACCCTAAAATACGATAAAATTTAAATAAAATTACGATAATATCATAAAAGTAAAATAAAATTTAAAGAAATAAAAAAGAAGTTTGGGCTTGCACTTAATTTTATCTCAATTACGCTGTCTACGTATCTTTTAGGAGGAATCAAAGCCCACGTATTTCTATTACCTTTTATTTATCTGAGATCAATCGTTATTCGTACTTTCGGTGGCCGTCTGTCCATTTCTTGTTGCCTATATTGCACCTTGGTCTAGTCGTCAACACAGACTTGGATCTGAATTGAGTCTAGACTCAGCAATGATCGCCTCTCCTCGAGAACGTTACTGCCAGTGCTAAATTCTTGTTCCACTATCATGATCGAGACAGGGGTTCAAATAATTTGTTTGACAATAATACCCAAAATTGAAAATTTTCTCTCATGATCCCTTCACCAGTGTTGAAGGTTGAAGTCATCGCTTGCAAACTCGAATGCAGTGTTTAAGTAAACATCAAACTCGAATACGACATCTATATGAAGCTCATTGTGCTTGATGGCAAGAGGTTGCCTTCAGACCAACCCCCCTCCCCCCAAACGAGATATGCACAGGATGACGGCCAGTTCATTGTTGTGAGGAGTGAATAGTGGAAGCTCTGGATATCCGGATCGGAGCTCTGGCTCCGAAATGGTGCTATAGTGCGTATTGATCAGCCTTAGGGTTATCCGCACCTGGACCCCGCAAATGCTCACCATCCCCTACGTATAAAAGTGTGGTGGATATATCACAGTATAAAACTCCCGCACCATACTCTCATTAGCTCTGTTGGGCATCCGCACAAAATTACCTCAACCCTGCTGGTTAACATGCACAGGCACAAAGGTCGTGGCCAGCTCATCTACACTGACCCCCTTCTCTAGGAGGACCTGTCTCCTCTCTTGGGCCTTCAACCGGACGAGAAACTCCGAGTGTGGGTCACCCATTCTCCGTGGTTTGATCGGCTTCTTTTCCTTTCCCTTGGAAGAACTAGCCTTCCCTGTCTGTTTCCCTTTTCCTTTGGTGCCACTAAATGACTGGCACGCATCTCTCTCCGGATAGCCTCATTGTGACAGATAATAGTGCACAACCACCACACAGCCCGAAAACTCACCACAAAATCACACAAAATGCAACACAATAGCAAGCAGAAAGCACCAAAATTTCATAAGCACTTCAACAATATCAACATCTCACTTCAAACTCCTACCACACTTCTCAAACATCAACCAAAGTTCCCAAACAAGTCTTCACAATGATTTATACAATCCTAGGCACTAAAATCAAACTTCAATCAACCTAATCAAACTTAAAACTCTATGTAATCCCTTCAGGAGAGAATGTAGACTTGTTACCTTGCAAATAAAGCCTAAAGATCACTTGTTGGGGAGTAGAACTGTCACGACCCAGGCCCTAGGCCGTGGCAGAGTTGTAAATAAAATCAATAGTTTCTAATCTTGACTTTATTAAAATTTCATAAAAACCACAATTAATTTCTTTGGATACTACGGAGTATCAAACAAAACCGAAATCTGTTTACAAACAAAAATATTTCCAAATTTCAAAAGTCAACACCAAATAACCCCACAAATATGTGATCACCCGTTAGAATTCATGGATTCAATTTCCAAAATAATAATCATACTGAAACATGCATAAATCCTGAAGTCCTAATCATCCACAACTAAAAGATTTGCACATCAACATACATCACTCATAAACTGAGTTATCTCAACATTTTTATAGGTCTATAACAAGTACAAATCCTTTAATCAATACAAATCTCAAATAACATAATTTTAATCACTAATATCAGAAATCTAATCCTTAGATCTCACAAGCCTTCACCCACATCAACTAACGATCTTCTAATCCGCGTTGGGCGCTCCCTGGGGGGAAAGAAAATAAAAAGGGGTGAGCTAAAGCTCAATAGGGTCTAATCCCCGATAATGTATGTGGAAAACATCATTTTTATAAAGTCATGGGATAATCCTGCATGGTTAAATACGTTCACAAAATTTTAAGTAAACAGTAACACTTTCTTTCAGAAAGTAATATCAACACGTCCACTAGTCATACCCGGTGGCCTATCATTTTAAATAAAACATTCATACTTGAAATGAAAACATTTGGCTCACCGTGACCCTGGTACTAACCTCATATATAAGGTGTACGTACCAGAAAATACTCTGCGCAGTCCCCGACATAAAGTCGTATAATAACATATATATAATATAATGACTAGGACGGTTACCATTTCAAAATCACCAAACAATTTAAATAAACCCACCATGCATCCCATATGTAAACTCATCATTTTTAATAAAATTTCGGCAGCATAACGGCTGTTTTTATAAAAATCCCAAAATATAAAACCTGCATAAAAATCATATTTTCCACACAATACATTCCAATTTATTTCTCAAATCAATTCCACAATTTTAAATAAGGATTTCCTCAAACTTTCACAATCAATTTATATCCAAAACTTATAGGAAAAATATTCTAAAAATTTAAGTTTGAAACCCCTACCTCGTGTATGCTACCAGTTACTCGCAGTGGCCTCGATTTCAAGCCTAATTATCCCGATCGGTAAAATCTACACGAGAATATAATTATTTAATTTATATACGGCGGCCATATAATACAATTAACCTCAAAATAATATCCTACACTTAAAACGAATACGTAAACGTGTTCGGAATCAAATTCTAAGTTCAAGAGGTCGGAAACTTACCCCCGCCGTACGTGGCGGCCAGCGGTGACTTTCTGGAAACTTTCCGGCGACCTCCAAAAATGGTCAGGTTTTGTTCGCCTCGTCTCCCTCGTCAATGTTTATAACTGTGGCCGGAGTGGGAAATAGCTAGAATCGCCGGAATCGGAGAATTTCCGAATTGAAAAATCCCTAACTTTCTCCACCAAATCGGAGACTCAAACGACCATGAAAATCTTCAAAGTTGGTACCAATAGATTCTATGTCGCAAGAGCTTTCTATTGGTACCAAGAACGATCGATACGGAGGTCGGACGTGATCGGAAATCAAGGTCAGAGGTGGAGGAAAAACGAAGAAAACGGGAAGAGAGAGAAGAAAAATGGTGGCTGTCGCGAGGAAGAAGATGAATAGATATAGGACTGTAAAAGTTCTGTTTTGTCCCTCAACTTTTAGAAATTTACAATTTTAATTGCCAACTTTCCAAATATATGTTTTACGTCCTCACACATTCTTTAAAAGTTTTCAAAAGATTTCAAATACACCCTTCATAATAATTTAAAATAAATTTTAAAAAAGTGAGATTTTACAAGAACACTGAAGAGAGCTTGAGAAAAAGGCGACCGCGGCGGAAATGGTGTGTTTTGGCCGCTCCAGTTGCGATTAGGGATTTTATCCCCAAAGCGCCGTCGTGACCGTGGGTCGCGCCACTCCTATTGCAATGGGCCTTCCAGGTGCAAAACGACATAAGTGACAATGTGCCACGACCAGGTATCATGACTAAGAGTCACGAGGGATTAGTCACGATACTCCTTAGACACTTTTTCTCTTTTTCTAACAGTGAGTACCGCTACCAATCTTTGCGACCTGGGGTCGCGACAGATAGTCGTGACACTCACTAGATAGATTTTTCACTTTTACACCGGTGAGTATCGCGACCAATCTTTGAGACCTTAGGTTGCGCTAGATTATCGCGACACTCACTGGAATGGTTGTCCACCTGTGTTTTTCCTTTGTTCAACCACAAAGACAACAAAAATATTACACATACCTGATCTTAACCAAAAATCAATGAAAAAAAAAAGAACAAAACACCTAAAATTAACATAGACTGGACGTACGTAGCGTTGTTATACCTAAGTTTTCCAAATACGTAGTGCGTGTAAAAAAAGTCTAGGTTTTTAGCCTATATATGTCCACTCGACACTATAACACAAACTGTTCCACACCTAAAATACAATAAAGAATCCAATCTACCAAAAACACACAGAACCCACAAATAACCTAAAATCCACCATTATCAAACTAACAAAACTAACAAAACAATGAAAAAACATACCTGGGTAGGTTACCTCCCTCCAAGTGCGTTATTTAATGTCTAGGCAAGACGGTGTGTCAAACACGTAGTGCATGTGAAGAAAGTCTAGGTTTCCAATCTATATACGTCCACTCGACACTATGACACAAACTGTTCCACACCTAAAATACAATAAAGAATCCAATCTACCAAAAACACATAGAACCCACAAATAACCTAAAATCCACCATTATCAAACTAACAAAACTAACTAAACAATGGAAAAACATACCTGGGTGGGTTACCTCACACTAAATGCGTCATTTAATGTCTAGGTAAGACGGTGTGTCCCTTCAAGGGATATCAACTGGCTCAACAAAATGGACAATTGTCATGGGAGGAATCGTGCCAAAGTATTGCTACAAACGTTGCCCATTAACCTTGAAGGACGCACCAGTCTTCTCATCCTCAACTTTCACGGCTCTATGTGGAAATACCTCCTTCACTCGAAATGGCTCGGACCACTTGGACTTCAGCTTTCCAAGAAACAACCGGAGGAGAGAGTTGAACAATAACACCCTCATACCTGGTTCAAACACTTTGTGGTGAATGATCCGATCATAGTAGGCCTTCGTTCTCTCCTTGTATAATTTGGTATTTTCATAGGCGTGCAATCGCAGCTCTTCCAACTCATTGAGTTGCAACTTTCACTCCTCACCAGCTTTATCTATATCAAAGTTGAACTTATTGATCGCCCAATATGCTCGGTGCTCTAACTCAACTGGCAAGTAACATGCTTTGCCAAATACGAGCCTGTAGGGACTGATGCTAATCGGGGTCTTGAATGCAGTACGGTATGCCCATAATGCATTGTTACGCCTTTTGTGTACTCACAAGTATACGGGGTCGGCATAAGTAATATAGAATTGTGAGTTCCGATTATCGTTCCCACGAGGACGATTAGAGGCTGAATACTGAGATTAACCAAGTCTAATGCTATCTAGAAAACTAATTCATTGGTTGTGATTTGTAATTTATAACCTAAATGAACTATAAAATTAAAAGGTTTTCTTATCAATGGTAAAAGGAACTAGGGAATTCGATTCGCTAACTAATCCTAATGATATAAGATAATTATGCATGGATGTTCAAGCCAATTATTGATGATCATGTTATCTAGCTATCCGAAATCCTCTCTCAAGGCAAAACGAACCTATTCAACACACACTAACACCCTATCTCTCGATGAATGTCAAATATATGAGAATGCAATAAACATGGAAACATATTAGATCACATAACCTACACTAATATATCTCTATTTGGTTCCTAGGCTATGGTATTAGTTTATCGAACACGTTGTGGGCGTCTCCTCTCGGTATTTAATCCACAACAACAAGATATTGAATATTGATGATCAAGCAATATACAATCAATGAAGCATTAAATCAACACTCAATCAAATAACTCAAATCATCCAAGCATTTATTAATCTCAATCAAAATTCATAGTAAGTTCCATCATCATCCCTATTATGGGAAATTAGTTCATAACTAGGAAATAAGAATACATAGTATTTTTTATCAAGAATATCATGAATAAAATAAGATTAAGGAAAATAGTATGATAGAAAAAAACTCTATACGGTTAGACTCTCGTCTGAAACTGACTCGGCTTAGCTTCTCCGTGCACATATCCAAGTCCTATGAGCGATTGAAGTTGTCCGGAGAATCGATCCGATGGCTAGTCTCCTAGGCCTTCTTCTCTCTTCTTCTTCTTTCTTCTCTCTCTCTCTCTCTTCTTTTCTCTAAAAATTTGAGGTATTGTTCACGCGTACGTCACTGATGACGCATACGGTACTGTTGACGTCACCGCTGACGCGTACGGTACTATTGACGTCACTGTTCACGAGCGGTATCCGCCAGGTACTGTTCATGCGCAATTTCACTATTCACATACGGTGCCCACAGTTCGGTACTGTCCACTGTTCATGTATACGGTACTGTCTACTGTTCATATATACGATACTGTTTATTATGCACTATTCACGTGTGTAGTACTGTTCACAGGCGGCGCCCACATCTTTAATTTAATCCACCAAGACTCTTCAATTATGCACAAACTCTTATTACCTGCACAATTGAATAAAAAACATTAAAAACAACCGATAATTACCCGAGAATGGAACACAAGTAGATGAAGAAAAGTACTAGTGAAGGTTCATTTTTAATTAAGAAATGGAGTCAACATGCATCATTCAATTTAATGGACCAATCCTTTCGAGTCAAATTCACCATCTTCTTAAGAATCTGCTTTATCTGACGGTTACTCACTTCAACCTGCCCTGATGTCTGTAGATGATAAGGAGTTGCCACCTTATGCGTGATGTTGTACTTTTTGAGTAAAGCAGCAAAAGAACGGTTGCAGAAGTGACTCCCCTCATCACTGATGATTGCTCTAGGGGTGCCAAACCTTATGAAGATCATCTCCCTCAAAAAATTGACAATCATTGGTCCATGTAGTCCAAGCTTCCACCCACTTAGATATGTAGTCAACAGCTACCAGAATGTAGTTGTACCTAAATGAAGTAGGAAACGACCCCATGAAATCAATTCCCCAGACGTAGAATAATTCCACCACCAAGTTGTTGGTAAGTGGCATCTCATCCTGTTTTCTGATGCCTCCCATGCGTTGACACCGATCACACATTAAACAATGGCTATAAGCATCCTTAAGCAACATTGGCCAATAGAACCCGAACTGCAATACTTTCATAGCTGTCTTCTTAGCCCCAAAATGCCCTCCACAATGCCCTTAATGACAGAATTGCAGCACACTTTTCTGCTCATCATCCAAAACAAAGCGCCGTACAATCTGATCAGTACCAAGTCTGAAGAGGTACGGATCGTCCCAATAGTAATGCCATGCTAATGCACTGAAGCGCTTTTTCTGCTGCAAAGTCATATCTGTAGGCCAAATTCGGTTAGCTAAGAAATTCACAAGATCTGCATACCATGGTTCATCCTCACACACGACATACAGCTGCTCATCTGGAAAATGTTATTGAATTGGTAGAGCAGCACCTCCCGTTGGGTCATCATCACTATCCAGGAGACGAGACAAATGATCTGCAACCATGTTCTCGCTTCCTTTTTTGTCCCTGATTTCAACATCAAATGACAGGACCCGCCCTGACCCCTCTTCTGAGTCTAAGAGAGTCCGTGAAATTCTGAAAAACTATTTACATTCTCAATCTATTTAGGAAATGCTATACATAAAAACATAAAAAGTTTAGAGTTTAAGATGTATTTACTAAATATTTTGACAGCATTTTCTCTATTTTTGAAACATTTCCTCCTGAAACATTATTATAACACTTCTAAAAATAACAACAATCTCAACTTCAAAACAGGACCTCCTGTCCCTTTTTTTATCCTCAAATCAAAAATATACTCAATAAACTGTTAGGATTATGCTCAATAGCAAGAGTGTAATAGTGCATTTGACAATCGATCTCATATAAATAAAAGTTATTTCTATTTTAACAAATCTTATAGCAATTATATTAATTGTTAAAAGTAAATAATCATAAGGTCAAGAGACTATGAGAAACAAAAGAATTGTTCGTACATCTGGATATGTATGAGGTAGACACAATTCTTTAGTTAGTCTCGAATACGCATTCACAACTTAAGATATAAGGTTGGGCACCTTTATCTTATCAAAGTTGTAAATTCTTTTGTTAACATTTGAGCGGGATCAAATGTGATATGATGAGTCTAAAATCATTAAAGTGTTTTTGGACAAAAGAATCTAGTGCACTGGGTGCGTTGAATAGGATCACTGTAGAAAACTTTATCCGCAACTGTCAGTGGATAAAAGTATTCAATTGAGATAATCAAAGAGTCTATCTGAATCCTGAGATAAATGATGGACTTATGGTTGCACGCGTTATTATTTGAGCTGTCAATGAGTATGATTATATCGCATAGTCTATCCTTGATGGCTTGGTGGTATTCACATATATATCGATAGAGGATATCATTTATAGAAATGGACATCGTGACTGCATTTAGCAAATATTAGTAGAATACCATCATATGGATGTTTTAAGATATTGGATATTTAAATCTTTACGTAAAGTTTTCAATAGTGGTTATTGAAACATGACTTCTGGACAAGTCAAAATATCCAAGTTCGAAAACATGGTCATATGAGTAAATATGGTAACTTAGAGAGCTATAGACAGTCAATGAGCTCATGGCGATTACTGGTATTTTTCACGAGGATACATTTTCTCTATTTAGGTTGGCTAGGGTACGAATTAGTATGCTCACTTATTCCATCTTTATTTAAGAGTTCAATTTTAGTTCTTTAGTGGAATGAACTAAAATTAATGGATCGGACCTAAGTGAATTATTTATTGATTGTGATTAGGTTGTGTCTATTAAAGTTTAAATTTAGATAGCCCGCCAAGATCCCCAATTCACATGAACTTGAATGGATCACTAGTTATATACTACCGGATCATTTATTTGATCAATCTTATAGAATTGATTTTGGAATTCTTTCCAAAATTTTTGAGAGGTGCTTTATTGTGTTCAATCAAGACACGCGGTAACTCATCAAAATACCTGGAATGGGAGGCCAAGGGTGTGTGACCCCTTGGGGGGCCTTAAGGTATGTTTTTAACATTTTGTAAATATATTGATAATATAATTAACACATTTAATTAAATGTGGCTGTTAAATTATATTAAATATACTTATTTAAAGACATGTGGACTTTGTTTCTTTTCATAAGAATGGGTCTAGTTCACATATGGACTTTTTGTGGAGGTCCAATGAGATTAATAAAATAGAAAAAATAAAATTTGGCCCATGCCAAAAGGGGTGGGCGGCAATGGCTAATTTATTTTGTTTTATTTTATTATTTAATTAAATGGTAATTAGTTAATTAATTAAAAGTCAAAACATTTTTCTACTAGGAATTGGATTTCTAGTTTTCATGCTATTTGTAATAGTATGATAAGTATCAAAAACTTTATTTGATAAGGAGATAAATAAAAGGAATTATTTATCAAATCAAATTAATAAGTTTTTGATATTTATCAAAAACTCTAAAGTTGACTATTAATCACTTTTAGGAAGTTTTTGATAAGTCATTCTAATTCACAATTATCCTTTAATAATTATTGGATAATAGTTTTAAGAGATGAAATAGAATTGAACTCTTGATTTGATGGTTTTTAGGTGAAACACAAATCCTCCTTAAGGGAGGATTCGGCCACCCTATATATACCACCATGGAGGGTTCGGCCAACACAAGTTCTTTGGATGCAAGTTTTGAGTTTTTTGTGAGCTTTGAGAAGTCAAGAAGAAAACTCATTATCTCTAGAAAAAGTGTGAGAATTGGCTCGAGAGAAAAGAGAGAAAGAACAATGTGTTCTTCGTTTTCTCAAGAGGGTTTTGAGTGGCTAACGAAAAAGAAAAGTTTTTTGTTTCTCATCCTCAGGTACACAATTCAAAGAAAGGGAGCTCACACTCCAAGGTGATCCACATTCGTGAAGGATTGAAAGATCTTATGGTTCATAATCGATGCAACATCAAACCTCACGTAATTCAAAAGGTATGTTACCTTTATTTAATTAACTATGGGTTAAGATTGCTCTTTTTGGAACAAATTTTAAAACGTACCAATGCAAAAATATTTATTTTTTATGCCTTCCGCTGCGCTGTACTCGCCCTTTTTCCTACATAAACAAGGTAAAACTCGAATCACTTTAATAAGCATACTAAAACATGCATATTAAACTCATTGCATTTATAACTAAGACTACCAAACATAGTAGTCTTTTCTTTCCTTTTAAACAAGTTCTTACAAAGTGTAAAGATAACTTAAAAAAAAAAAGATGAAAACTGTGCTTTTAGACAGGTATTACTACTAAATATCTTTACACATACAAACAAGCCTACATGATGCAAAACATATGTACATAACATGTAGAAATAACAAAATGATCCTCATTTTACATGTCATCGAGTGGCCCACCTCAGGACTAAAGAGTTCACACAACCGGGAAGCTACCTATAAATTATTTTAAAGAAAATAAAAGGAGAGCACTAATGCCCAGTGAGTGGATGTACATGATTTTTAAAATAAAACATAAATATATATGTTTACTCTTTCAAAACCTTATCTCAAATATATATAAATGAAACATTAAAAACAATAATACTTTATAATTTAACCATAAAATATATATAACATTTCTCAAATATAATTCTACACAATGTTCGTATCCAAAGAAATTCTCACATACATGTCGCAGGATCCATATCACAACGCATAGCAGAGCTTGGGACTTACCTCACATACACCGTGCGAATATATTTTGCCTGTGCAGAGAAATTATTCTCACATACGTACGCAGAGTGGCCCAGAAGCCTTTAATGTTAGTTATAGGGAATGGTACTAAATTGGCGTTCAAAAACTCATAACATTTCTCTCAATCTCTACTCAAAATCTTTATGCTTAAATAAATTCTCATTATAATATAATCATATCTCTAGTATCCATATATAATTCAAAATCATACTAAATACTTTATTGTACAAATCACTTTAAATAAACATAACTAAATCTCTAAAATCCATACATGAATTAAATTCATGTAAAACATAGCTAAATCTTTAATCAACATATATAAATAATCTGTATAAAATTTCATATAATCTCTAATCAATCAATTTATGTAACACAATATACTATAGAAATCTCAATACAAAATATATATTAATCCATTTTGAAAATATCAACAATTTCTTTATGGAAATCAAATCAAAATCCACTCACAACTTGTATGGGATTCTAGTTGGGTTCAAGAAGGTTAAATTCCCTTTGTGTCTCTTTCTCCCCTAAAAATCATCAAGAACTTGGTTAGAATCCATAAAATATCATAATGAAAACACTATAGAAAAATTTAGGATTGAAATCCTAAGAATACCCTAAAGCTTAGCAAGTGTTTTTGCCAATATTTTTTTCTTCCGCCCTTTGCTGTCCCAGCAGTTTTCTCTCACACTTTTGCTCACCAAAACTTTCTGTTTTGTCACTCATTTGAGCTGCCTTATACTCCACCTTTTTCCTAGTCACTAAGTCATAATTTAGAATGTCAAAAACGTGCCAAACAGCAGCTCGCATGCTGCTGCCTGGCAGCAAACTTTATTGTTGTAAATGCTTGGATGATAATTAGGTGTTCTCTTCTCAAATTGCCATCAGCTGCTCTAATTTCCTAAGGGAAGTAGCTGCTGTCTCTTCCATTTCCAGCAGTGTTTTTGCAACCCTAATGGGCCTAAAAAAATGGATTTAATTTATTGCTATAAATGCTTGGATGATAATTAGGTGTTCTCTTCTCAAATTGCCATCAGTTGCTCTAATTTCCTAAGAGAAGTAGCTGTTGTCCCTTCCATTTCCAGCAGTGTTTTTGCATCCCTAATGGGCCTAAAAAAAATGGATTTAATTTATTGTTGTAAATGCTTGGATGATAATTAGGTATTCTCTTCTCAAATTGCCATCAGCTGCTCTAATTTCCTAAGGGAAGTAACTGCTGTCCCTTCCATTTCCAGCATTGTTTTTGCATGTAAATTTGCACCATTTTGAGCCCTAATGGGCCTAAAAAAAATGGATTTAATTTGTGATATGGGGGCCTCTCAAATCTAATTTCGTTTTCCATTTCAGGCCTTACGAAACTAACCTAATTTTTCTCAGTATCCAAATCTTACAATATGACCTTAATTAATTTATTTTGTTTTCTATAGTTGGGTCTCATATCAAATTCTTGCAATAAAAGAATCCACTGGATTAATCTCGGTTTCGCTTCCTTTTTTGTCATTAAGTATTTTAAAGCACTATGATTATAGTAAATAATGACTTTAGACCCAATGAGATATGACCTAAATTTCTCTAATGCATGCACAACCTCTAATAATTATTTTTTAATAGTTGAAAAATTCATTTAGGTGGCGTTAAAAGTGTGACTAGTGTAGTAAATGACATGAGGCAATTTATTCACTCGTTGTCCTAAAACAGCATCTACAGTATAGTTAGATGCGTCACACATGATCTCAAAAGGTAGAGACTAATCAAGGACCATGATAATAGGGGTCGATGTGAGTTTGGCTTTTAAAGTCTCAAAAAGCTTCTAGAAAGTTTTGATCGAAATTAAAGACTACATCCTTGGACAACAAATCACACATGGTTTTGCTAATTTTTGGAAAGTCCTTAATAAAAAGCCTATAAAAACTCGCGTGCCCAAGGAAGCTTTTAATTCCCTTCACTGAAGTGGGTGGTGGGAGTTTTTCAATAACATCTATCTTAGCCTTGTCTACCTCTATTCCCCTATAAGAGATGATATGTTCTAAGACAATGCCCTGCTTAACCATGAAATGGCTTTTCTCCCAATTCAGTGTCAAATTAGTTTCAACACAACGTTCTAACACATATGATAAACGTTTACCGTAGGGTCAGTCAAGTCCTTGCATGTTGGACCGAGACATTCTCAATCAAATAATATTCTAGAATAACTCTTATTTCATATTATTCAACCATCGTTTATTTAGTCAGGTTTTCGATTAACCACATTTAATCTAAACCTTGTGAGTGTAACCCATCATTTTAGATCTCATGGACTTAACTCGAGAGTGCCGCCTTAGGGTCGGTCAAAAACGAAATACCCCCAAAAATCCTATCTGTTATGAAGTCAACCTTGGTATTAACCTTCGTGGAAACCCTGCTTATGCTCCACTCGGATATCACGGTGTTGAACTAACGATGGAGACCGCAGGATATATATGTCATATATCTCTCTCCTACTTACTATTTTAAAACTTAGGGTTTTCTATTCGTTAATGCACCTAGACTCTACAAGATCAAACGAGTAATTTTAATCAAGCTATCTAGGGCATTAACTAATTTATTATTAGAATTATTTTCTAAATAATTAATGATTTTTAACACTTAAAAATCTATAAGTGAATAATCTAAACTTAGGTAAATGTTTTACTAAAGTCAGATTATTAATTTGATATTTACCAAGTTTTAACTATTTAAAACTCTAACACATTATTTGGTTCATTTATTTATTAGGTGATTAATCATATTAAACCTAATTTTAAAAAATGACCCTATTAATCTAAATTTATTAAATACTTTAATAACTAGATTAATATTAAGAGAATTGCCAAGTTTTTAACTATTAAAAACTAATCCCTTTTTCATAGCAAACTATAAATATATTATTTACCATTCTAATCTCATTAATATATATATATATATATATATATATATGCTATGATGCATGTATGACAATATCAACATATATTTGTATAGGCATACTTCAATCTAAATGACATGTATATGCATGACAATGCTAAATTATTACTTAATAAAGCATACATGAGTTGATCGAGTGTTGTGGATTATTTAACATAAAAAAAAATTAAATTACAAAAATAACCCCAAGGCATTTCTTGGTCTTCTTGAAACTTCATAGTCTTCTAGTCTCTTCAAGACTATCCGATTCATCTCATGAATCCAAAACAGAATTTTTCGCTCAGAATCCACTAGGCAACAATTGTCGACGAAAACCGGGATGAAAAACGGAGCAGAGCAGCGGCGCGAAAACGTGCACGGCACGCAATGCAAGCACGCAACAGCGCAGCAAACACATTGTGCGCAACATGACATCAACGCACCATACAATAGCTGATTTTTGCAATTTGTGCACATGCCATCACGTACTGTCCAAACGTACTGTAATACTGTTGATTTGCATTAAACCATCACACTTGCAATCATTTAATGCTTGCAAGTACACAAACTCATTTGCGTATATAGTACAGTGGCACAACAACAACATTAAACCAGCATACTTGCAAGCATTTAATGCTTGCAAGTACACAAATTGATTTGCGCACATATAATACAGTGGCGCAACAATTGCGCCTTGTGTCCGCAACCAGCTGATCCAGCTTCTAATCACAACCTGTTATTCGATTTCCATCATCTTCATCTTCGATTACATTTTATAAAAAAAGATATAATACAAAAAAATAGAAAACTGGAAAAATAAAATAAATTAATTTACAAACCAGTAACACCTAAATCCACAACACCATAAAACATTACGACCAACCATGTTTAAAATTAAACTATTTAATTTAAACAATCAAACAATCAAATAAAAAAAAATGCCTACACAATCATACATCAGGAGCATCGAAAACAATTTCATGTTAAGTTCCAAAGTTTTATTGGTCACGGATCGCTTTTGCGATCTGTATGAAAAAAATTTTGAACCCTAATTTCGCTGCGTGACCAGTAGAACGGTAAAACGGTTCCTACAATTGGTATCAGAGCTAGCAAAGGGACCTAATGGGACCCACAATATTTAGAGCTCTAATAATCCTTAGAATCATTAATTAAAATCTTTAATTAATATTCATTGATTATCAACTCCGGTGTTATTCCACTAAAAATCTGAAATTGCATTCTCTCAACTGCGAACGCTTTTACACAGACCGATATCACTCGGTGTCCATCGATATAGCTATTACACATAGTGAGACCCTCTATAGTAGTTTATAATTAGAGCTAGATCATAATGTCCGTTATACCCCTCTAATTACATATATCCTTTAAGCATCGTTGATTCTATAATAAATAATAAATCCTATTTCCTTACAGAATTAGGAGAGCCCTTATATTGTTCAAGTCCCAAATCAACCTTTAAGGGAACTATTCTCTATTTCTCACAAAAAGAAGTGGATTCCACTATTGTATACAAACCTTCCCAGCCACAAGCCAAACCACAAGCTCAACATACGAAGAATATTGATCAGGAATAATCATCCGACGTCACCCATGGTACATCAAAAATCACGATCTAACCTGAACGAGTCGATAAGACACTCAGAATTGAGATCACCCATATATAGCTATCATAAGTTGATATATATATGAATCTCATCGGTAAACAGATCTTGGTGAAAGATTCATATAGATCATGGCCCAATCCTATATGATCACATCATACAAGGTGCCTCCATTCCTATATCTCTATATGAATGATTCAGGACAGAGTCACCGTACAATACAGAATGGACCGCAGCTATAGATTAACCACAAATAAAGTACCCAGCTTTATTTGCTATCTATGGATTCTTTAGATTGCATATCTCTTACTGTATTCATCTGTATATGACACTCATATATATAGTACGAGATTACATCCGGCAATCTAGGATGTTAGAATACACAAGTTTGTATAATATAAATGATAATAAGAATGAATTGAACTCTTCTTTTATTCATGAAAACCATTGACAAATTACATCTTTAGGGCAAACACCCCAATAATTCTGCACCTACTCCTTCACAATTCTCATCCTCTTCCAGCTGCCTCTCTAGTTCCGGCAGCTCTTCTAGTTCCTCCTTTGTGAACTCCTCAGAAACCATCGAATCTACAATATCGACACGAAAACAATCAAGTGAACCCACAAGATAAGGTAGAGAATCAATTACCTGGAATTCAACTGTCTTGTCAAGGACTGTCATAGAAAGTTTTCCATTATGCATATCGATGATGGTCTTGGCAGTCGCCATGAATGGCATCCCAAAGAGATTTGGAAGGTCTTTCTTTATTGCCCTTTCATCTTCCATGTCGAGAACCATGAAGTTAGCAGGAATGATAAGCTTGTTGGCTTGAATAAGAATATCTTCAATAATTCCCCGCGGATGTCGTGTAGAGCGATCCGCCAGCAATAAAGATATCGAGGCAGGTTTTTGATCATACAAACCCAACTGCACGTAGACCGAATAAGGCATCAGATTGATGCTAGCCCCAAGGTCTAACATTGCTCTCTTCTTCTTGGTATTTCCCACAGTGATGTCATTGTTGAAACTCCTAGGATCTTTCAAGTTTGGAGGAAGTTTCTGCTCCAAAACTGCACTCACAGTCTTTGAGATCATGACCCACTTATTATGCCCATACTGCCTTTTCCCTGTATTAAGCTCCTTGAAGAACTTAGCATATGCAGGCATTTTTTGAATCAACTTCAGAAACGACAAGTTGACGTTGACTCTCTAGAGAATATCGTATATTTTCGTGAATGCCTTGTCATGCTTACTCTTCTGTAGTCGATCCCGGAAATGGAATTGGTGGTATGTAAGGATCTGCAGATTTATGAAGAAGTGATTCCTTTGCAGGTTGCACTACTTCTTTGTCTTTGGTCACTAGGAATCTGTACGTGTACCTGTACTTGCATCATTAACAAATTCATTAGAAAGTTCACCCCCAGCCTGATTATTTACGACCTTACCACTGCGTACAATGATTACTGCTATTGCTTGTTCCGGTTGACTTAGGAAATTTCCTGGCACTTGTTGTTGTAGTGCTTCAGCAAGTTAACCAACTTGTACTTCAATCTTCCTCGTGGACGCCTCTTGTTGTTGATATCTATGTTTAATTATCTATTGACTTTGCTGAAATGCTTGCATGAACTTGTCAAACTTATCCTCCAGCGATGGTTTGACTTTGTTGAGATGAAGGACTAGCTGGTTAACTATAGGAATTCTAAAATTTTGACTAGTACTGGTTCTTATGCAGAGGTTGAAATCTCTATATAGTAGGATTAGCTTGATATTGCCTAGGTTGTTGCTGATTATATCTCCAGGAGGAGTTTGGATGGTTTCTCTATCCTGGATTATAATTATTTGAGTAAGGGTTGTTCCTCTGTCGTTGTGGAATTGGTGACCTTGCATATAAAATTGCAACGGTACTTGAAAACAAAATCAAAGAAAACGAAACTAAGAAAGAAACTAAACACAAAACCACTTCCCCAGCAACGGAGCTAAAAACTTGACATGCTCACAACGCGTGGGATAAATTCCAAGTGCAGTATGTGTCGGAGTAATAAATTCCCGTGAGTATGGGGTCGAATCCACAAGGAAATGGTGGTTTACCAATACTTAAACAAAAGTTGTAAATAAAAAGAAAATTGAAATCATAATTTGGATGTTTGAATTCTAAAAAGAAAATTGAAACTAATGCGAATATCTATGATAAATTTAACCAAGGGTGAGACAGCGGTAGGCGGTCGAATGGTACCAATCATGAGCATGGATATTGCAATTGATTAACTAAAGCACAATATTTCCAAGAGTTAAATTATCTCTAAAAATAGCACATCAAATTATATAGGTCATGCAATGATGTTGTGAATCTAATTAACTCCACCTATTAGTCCTAGAGTGAAGATAATTAAATACCCATTGTTAGTTCTACTTCTCAGGTGCATTAAGCACTTTCACGCCTTAATCAACCTATTCATTATTCCCTGGAATTATGATAAACACAATTACAACTTAATGATTTCTCAAATAGACTATAACATCTTTATTAATAAAAATTCAACATTCATTCAAATACTTTCGTAATGCAAACAACAATAATCATTCATTAATAGATTCAATTATCTAGAAAACAAGGTCTTGAAATATATATAAAAAGTATACAAACCCAATACTCAATCATGGTCCATTAACCTCCTAACTATGGAGTTAGTTCAACATATTAACAATTAAAAAAGCGAAGAATGATAAAGGATAGATAAACCCATTATAGAAATACAGAATAGGAAGAACTCTAGCTTTGGTTCGGCTACAAATTCTTCTTCTTCGATACTTTATCTTCTCCGAGGAATTATTAATAAAGATGCTGACTAACAATGTGTGTAACTTGCGTCTTTGATCAAAAGTACTCAACAAACGATGATGGAAGAGTTTGAATGAACATTTCCTGGCCTTGGTCGTTTTTTTTCGCAGAAGGAACAAACCCTTTTATGTTTTCTTTCTTTTCCTTTTATAGCTTGCAAAATTAGGTCAGCAGAAAACACTGTCGCGACTGGCTATCGCGACCCTGGGTCGCGATGAATCAGTCGCGCTACTCACTGGTGAAAATCAGTCTCTTTATCGCGATCCTCCTATCGCAACCTGCAGTCATAATGACTGGTCGCACCACTCACTGCCCAAAAATGCCTCTTTCCTTCGCGACTCCCTATGGCGACCCTTGGTCGCGATGGCTGGGTAGCGACACCCACTGGTCCAAAAAACCTCGTTTTAGGCTCCAATCTTCCATTCTTGGCACAATTCCTTAACCAACGCATAAAGCCTGCACAAGCTCAAATCACACATAAAATCTGCCAAGTTCACTTGAAAACAAGCTCAAAAGACGAGGTAAAAGGGGTTTAAAATAATAATATAATTGAACCGATCAGGTATAATGAACATTATGACCTAGCTCTACCTATGAACTACTTGTGGGGGATCATACTATATGTAATAGCTATATCAATGGACACTGAGCCTTCAGATTGTATAAAACGTCTATAGTTCTAAGAGTTCAGTCTCGGGTTTTCAATGGAATAACTCCAAGGTTAATAATCATGGAATATTAATTAAAGAGTTTAGTTAATATTACTAAGTATTATTGGAGCTTAAAACTGTAGGTCAATTAGGCCCCCTTGCTAGCCCTTAGTTATTGATAACGAGGGTCATGGTAAATTAGTTGGATGTTTCAATTAATAGTGTTACAAAAGTGACACAATTTAATTAAAGAGAATTAATTAAATAATATGATTATTTAATTAATGATTTAATAATTATATAAAAATTATTAATTTTGAATTATTTATTGTTTTAATTATTAGATAGGAAGTTGCAAGTTCGAACCATGATAAGGACAAAATGAATTAAATAATATGATTATTTAATAGTCTTAGAGGTTAAAGATTCAAACTCTAGGTAGACCAAAAATAAAATAGGATTTAGAATACTACTTTGACTTGGTCAAATAAAACCCTAGAGACCTAGTATATATATGATATGATATTAACAAAATAAACTAACGCAATTAACCTAAAAGAAAAGGAGTGTGCGGCTACACCAAAAGAGAGAAGAAAAGAAATTTTTTTTTCTGACTCTTTTTGTCTTGTAGGGTGCGGCCGGCCTAGGGAGAAAGACAAGGTGTTGTCTTCTCCACTTTTCTACAATCTTCATCTCTTTATCCGTGATGTGCCCACACACACGTAATCAGATCGCGGATTATAGCTCGGAAGGTTTGGTGGTGAACAAGAAGTCAAAGATTCAAGAAATGCATAAAAGATAATTGTAGTCTAAAGTTTCAATTCACGTATGTACAATAACTCCATCTTTGTGAAAATAGTTTTCAACAAAAGAAAATTTTTGAAACCCAATTCCACTGCCTTTATTCGATAAAACACATCTTTCTCCCTTCAATTGATATCAAAGCCTGGTTCTGAAGTTTTATGTACGCAAAAAAGAAAACTATAGTTTTTTTTTTTTTTTGTGTTCTTGTTTTTCTTGATTCTTGATGTATGACATGTGTAGGCACAATCTAGAGTTTGTATGATTTGTTTATATATGATTCTGATTGTATATATTAAAAGCATGGATGGTCGTTAATTATATGGTATCATGGGTTCTAGAATTCATTTTTGTTTTTGGGTAAGCCAATTGTATTTTAACGGCTGTTTTGTATATTGTTTTTTGTTATATTTTCTTTTTTGTATATTATTCTGTAATGCGAAGAAGATCTAACTGGGGATGATATAAAAAAAAACAAGACAAAATCAGTAAAAGGGTGACAACCGCTTGCACGCAGCAGCAGCTGTGCTCGAGTTGCCGTCCTTGGCGCATTAGCTCTGTTAACACAATTTTTTTGCGGACATTTTTTGCTGGAACTTTTTGGAAAATATTGTCGAATATTGTTCTAGAAAAGTGGCAGAAAATCGAAGAAAAAAACTGCCGGCAAAATACCCATAATCCGCGCGGAAGTGCGGCTCACGCAAGGGCTGCACGTACCAAGTAGGCGCGGCTGTCGCTGCTGGTAGCCGCATCTTCACCTATGCTAAGGCTGTTTTAGGGCTTTGGTTGGACCTCTCATACGTGTTAGGGTAATAAGTGGGCCTTGGTGCAAAATATGGCAGCCCATAGAAGTCATTCGGATAGTCTTAAAGCATCTGAGGCCGCTACGTGCAATTCTTGCCGGTATGTGGACTTGAAGTTTGTAGAAAGATAGTCCAATGAGATTCTTGGGTAGCCATAAGTTGCTAGAATTTAAGTGATGGGCTTTAAAGCTCAAACCATGAGATGGTTCACTTAAATTAAATCAAGTTAGACTTGATAGGAATCCCAATATAAGGAGTTGGACTTGAAGAAGAAGATTACTTGAAGACCAACGAATGCCTTGGATTAAAGTTGTAATTAGATTTGTTTAAGTTAAATAACACATGTCACTCAGTCATTCATATATGCTTTAATTTTATGTCATGTGATAATTTATGGTAGTTTAAAGCATGATCATACATATATATGTCATCTAGATTATGTGTGCCTACACTTGCATTCTAATATGTCATACATAATTACCATGATTTATTTGTTTAATTTTTAATATGATTAAAGTAGTAAACAACTTCATAAATGGCAATTAAATAATGAGATCAGTTTTCAGGAGTAAAAACTTAGTAATTCTCATTAAATAACTAATCCATTAATTAAAGTGTTTAATTAATTAGATTAGTTAGGTTCATTGATTAATTAAGATTAATATGATTAAAACCTTAATTAAAATTAAACCAAATAATGAGATTAGTTTTTAGGAGTAAAATCTTGGTAATTCTCATTATTGAACTAATCTTATAATTAAAATGTTTAATTAGATTAGTTAGGTCAGTCAATTAAATAGGATTAATATGATTAAGGCCTAAATAATAATTGGACCAAATAATGTGATTTAGTTTTAATAGTTTAAACTTGATTAATTCACATTTAATTTCTAGTTTATTTAAATAGTTTATATAGAATAATAAATTAGATTTTTAAGATTTAAAGATCAAATAATTTATTATATCGAGTAAACTTAGATTTAATTAGCTGTAGAATCTAATTAAAAACTAGAAACATAGAGTTTTAGAACTCGAAGTTATTAGAAAACCCTAAACCACAAATAGTGAGTGGGAAAGGGATATATGACATTATATCCAACAGTGTCCATCATTAGTTCAACAGTATGAGATTCAAGTGGCGCCTCAAGACAACTTTGCTTTCGTCCTCCCTAAGGAAGGTGTCCATAAGAGTCAATATTAAGGTTGACTTCCTAACGGATAGATTTTCATAATGTATTTTGGGATTAACCTAGCGTACCTAGGCAACTATCGAGTTAATTCATGGAATTTGAAACGGTGGGTTACACTCACAATGATATAAAGAAGTTGTTAATTAAATATCCTAACTGAATTAAAGCAATGGTTGAATGATATAAGAATAAATAATTATTTTGGTATATCATTTGATTGAGAATGTCTCGATCTAATATATAAGGATTTGACCTAGCCTACCTAGGCACTTACTTGTGGTATGTAGGATTGTTGTGGCATAGTAACTATTTTAGGGATTTTTTATTTCATTGAAACTTGTTCATGCATCATGTTTAATTTTATGCCAAATATATAGCATGTGATATGAATATATGAAATGAATGATTTTAATTTATTTATGTTTTAAGATCAGCAATGTCTTCATTTCAATCCTCGCAAATGAAAAATTAACCGGGAATAATTATACTAAATGGAAACACAACGTGAATGCAATCATGGTCTATAAAGACCTTAAATTTGTGTTTACGGAGGAATGTCTTCTAGAGCCTGTAACCAACGCATGACGAGCTGTCAAAAGTAAGACCGGCGAAACAAATGTTGCTGAGCCATCTTCTTCTGGCTTTAAGAATAGGAAGAGGTCTATTGGTAAAGCAAAGGCTAAGCCCAAGATAAACAGCACCATGATTGACAAAGCAAAGGGAAAATATTTCCATTGCAAAGAGGTTAGTCGTTTGAAGAGGAACTATCCACAGTATCTCGAGGAGTTCTCCAATAACAAGACAGTGAAAAGTAAATCAAATTTATTTATCATTGAATCTTGTTTAGTGGAAGATAATTTTTCACCTTGGATAGTAGATTCAGGGGCCACTAATCATGTTTGTTCTTCTTTACAGTGGACTAAAAATTAGCAAGAGCTGGAGGAGGGGTCATTCACTATACGCATTGAAGAGGGGATGTCGTTTCAGTACAAGCAGTTAGACTCGTTTGCAGGTCTGCCTATTTGTAGGATATCCAAAGGAAACAAGAGGATGATTCTTTTATAGTCCCCAAGACAACAAAGTGTTTGAATCGACATACACAACGTTTCTTGAAGAAGACTATATGATTAATCATAAGCCTCGAAGCAAGATTGTGTTAAAAGAGCTTGAACCTGGTATGACCAGTGCTCAGTCAACAAAAGCTGTTGACAAAGTTGTTGTTCCACAAACATCTGATAGTCAGATGACTCCTAGTTAGGAAGCACTACCACCTAGACGTAGTGGGAGGGTTGTACGACAATCTGATCGCTATTTAGGTATGGGAGAAGAACAAAGTGTCTTTTTCGATGATAGTGTGCATGATCCATTGACATTTAGACATGAAATGGAAGATTTTGATAAAGAGGAATGACTTAAAACCATGAATCTCGAGATGGAGTCCATGTACTCCAACTTAGTTTGGGAGGTTGCAGACTTACCGAATGGGATAAAACCTATAGGATATAAGTGGATCTATAAAAGAAAAAGACGAGTAAACGGGAAGGTAAACCCAGAAAGAAAGCATCGATTATGATGAGAGCTTCTCGCCAGTAGCTATGTTTAAGTCTATTAGGATACTCTTATCCATAGTTGTTTATTTTGATTACGAAATTTGGCAAATGGACGTCAAGACAACATTCTTGAATGACAATCTTGATGAGAGCATCTATATAATGCAACCAGAGGGATTCATATCCCAAAATCAAGGGCAAAAAGTTTACATGTTGCAAAGGTCTATTTATGGACTTAAGTAAACGTTTAGATCTTGGAACATTAGGTTCGATACTGCTATCAAAACCTATGGCTTTGATCAAAATGTTGATGAGCCTTATGTATACAAGCATATCATTAACAAGAAAATAGTATTACTGGTCCTTTACGTAAATGTTATCCTACTAATTGGGAATGACTTAGGGACATTATCAGAAGTAAAGGGTTAGCAATTCCAAATGAAAGATTTGGGAGAGGCAAGTTATGTTCTAGAGATCCAATTAATAAGGGATCATAAGAACAAATTGTTAGCATTGTCTTAAATATTGTATATCGACAAGATACTTGTGTTATTCTCGATACAAAACTCTAAGAAAGGTAAATTACCTTCTAGGCATGAAGTTTATCCTTCTAAGGAACAGTGTCCTAAGACACCTCAAGAAATTGAGGATATGAGATGAATTCCCTATACGTCAGCAATAGGTAGTCTTATGTATGCTATGCTATACACGAGACCCTACATCTGCTTTGCTGTGGGAGTAGCCAGCAGATATCAGTTCAACCCAGGATTGGATCATTGGGTTATTGTTAAGCATATTCTCATGTATCTTCGTAGAATGAGAAACAATATACTAGTATATTCCCAACCGGATTTGATACCATTAGGATTTACATATTCTAACTTTCAGTCAGACAAGAATTCTAAGAAATCCATGTTTGGGTCAGTATTCACCGTGGAGCCATAGTATGGAGGAGCATCAAGCAATCTTGTATTGCTGATTCCATAATGGAAGCCGAGTATGTAGCGGCTTGTAAAGATGCTTAAGAGGCTATATGGCTCCGTAAGTTCTTGAGTGATCTGGAAGTTGTTTTAAATATGGATAAGCTCATGACACTTTATTGTAATAATAATGGAGCTGTGGCTAATTCCAAAGAACCGAGAAGCCACAAAAGAGGGAAGTATATAGAGAGGAAATATCATCTCATTAGAGAAATAGTGTAGAGATAAGACGTGACCGTGACGAAAATGGCGTTGCAGAACAACCTAGCTAATCTATTTACGAAGACCTTAACGGCTAAAGTGTTTGAAGATCACATAGAGGGTCTAGGATTACGAGACATGTCTCATCTGCTTTAGTGCAAGTGGGAGGCGTGTTGGAATTTTTGCTCTAAAGGTTGTAATTGTAAATGTTATTACACATAAATAAGAGTTAAAGATTTATCATTCGAATAAAAGTGTTTTTATTTGTTCATGCATTTATATATTGTACGCGTGACATCCAAGATTGGAAGATGTAATATAATCTTAAAATGGGTGTATGAAAGTCATATACAGTAGGATTCATTTTGAGACAAGCAATCTAAAGAGTCCGTAGAGTGCAAACAAAGTTGGGTACTTTATTTATGGTTGATCTACTACTGCGCTCCATTCTATAATGTACAGTGGTCTTATCCTAGACTGCTCATGTAGTTGACATGAGAATGGAGACACCAATATGATGAGATCATATAGAACTGTGCCACGATTTATATAAATCTCTCGCCAAGATCCGTTAGTAGATGAGATTCATATATATCGACAAACGATGGCTGTATATAGGTGATCTTAATCCTGAGTGTCTTATCGACTCCTTTAGGTTGGATCGTGGCTTTTAACATACCATGAGTGAGGTTGATGTTATATTCTCAATCAATAGCTCTGTATCTTAGAGTTGCGATTTGGCTTGTGGCAGGGAAGGTTTGAACACAATAGTAGAATCCACTCCTTCTTGACTGAAGTAGATGAATAGTTACCTTAAGGGTTGATTCGGGGGTTGAACAATTATGAGCACTCTTATTCTCCCGTAAAGGAAGAAAAGATTTAATTGCTCATTAGAGAATCAATTGTACTTAAAGGAAAAGATATAACTAGAGGGTCTACAGTTATGAGAGTGTAGCCTCGAGTTTTTAGTGGAATAACTCCGAGGTTAGTAATCATAGAATATTAATTAAAGATTTTAATTAATATTACTAAGTATTACTGTAGGTCAAAACTGTGGGTCCATTAAGTCCCCTTCCTAGCCCTTATGGTTATTGATAACGAAGGTCACGGTAAATTAATTAGATGGTTCAGTTAATAGTGTTACAAAAGTGACACAATTTAATTAAAGAAAATTAATTAAATACTGTGATTATTTAATTAATTATTTAATAATTAAATAAAAATTAATAATTTTAAATTATTAAATAAGAGGTTGCAAGTTTGAACTATGGAAAAGACAAAAGGAATTAAATAATGTGATTATTTAATAGTTTTAGAGGTCAAAGGTTCAGACTTTAGGGAGACCAAAAATAAAATAGAATTTAGAATCCTACTTTGAATTGGCCAAATAAAACCCTAGAGACCTAGTATATATATGATATGATACTAGGAAAATAAACTAATGCAATTAACCTAAAAGAAAAGGAGAGTGCGGCTACACCAAAAGAGAGAAGAAAATAATTTTTTTTTCTAACTCTTTTTGTCTTGTAGGGTGTGGCTGGCCTAGGGAGAAAGACAAGGTGTTGTCTTCTCACTTTTCTGCAACTCCATCTCTTCATCCGTGATGTGCCCACACAGGCATTGTCATACTACAGGTGTTGGCTCTTGATCAAAAATAGGCCTCCATCTTTACCTATCCTTACCTACTTTTGTTTCATTCCCGGGTAATTATTAGTTTTTTAAATATTTTTTATCTAGTGTATGGGTAGTAAGGTTTTGAGCCTAATTGAAGAGCTTTGGTGGATTAAATTGAAGATCTGAAGATTTATTAGTGCAGACCTCTCATGTTTCGGAGACCGCCCTAAATTCCACAAGATGAATTGGATTATGAGTCTTATATTTCTGGAAAGGCATAGATGTCTAATTTCCGGAAAATGTTACGGTTCGTGATTCCAAATTTTCTAGAGAACGTTATGCCCGTTTTCGCATCAATGCGTAGTCCAGCGCGAAAATCCCAGAACCTGGCAGTAGCTTCTGCGACTTGCATCGCGACTTGCCAAGTCACGGCGGACTTAAAAGCGCCCTAATCAACTCGAGTATAAAAGGAAAAGCATGAAAAACATAAGTGGGATTTAGCTGGGACTCAGAGAACGCGACCAAGAGGAGAACAAGAGAGAAACAGAAAGGCCATCAGGGAGAAGAAGATCATCTTAGAGACAAGAGGGTTTTGATTCAACCCTTTAGTCATCTTCTCAACACCAAGCTTGGATTTGGGAGAAAGTGAAAGCTAGAAAAAGTCACAATTTGAAGAGGACGAGAGTTCATACGATCCAAGAGTTCTTCTATTCCTTTCCTTCTTTGATTTTCATTTTTGTATCTCTCTTTTATCATTGTTAAGCATGTTTAGTTGTAATTTCTTGATTTTGACTTATACTTGTAAGTTGGGTTTTTGATGAATCCTTTTTCGTGATAGTTGAATGAATTTATAGTTTAATTTATTGTGATTGATTGTTATTTGTTGAGTATTATTATTGATCTTAATGCTTCTGAATGTAATTGCCTACATTTTATTGATCTTATGGTTGTGTGTTATGGACCGAGAGGTGATGCCTACTACGTGCTCGATGTAATGTCCACCATAAGTAGAATTAGATAGAGATATGTTAATTGACTTGTGTGATCATATAAGGTGTTTATTGTGATTAATGTATTTTCATACACTTGGATATCCATCAAGAGATAGGATATTAGTGTATGTGCTAATAGGTCTAATTTAGCTTGAGAGAGAATGTTAGATATTTTAGATAAACACGATCATCAACATTGATAATTAAATTGCAATAATGTGCTTTCATGAAACTTAATTGGATGGATTAGGTGACTTCAAATACCCTAGCTAATCTCTCATATTGGTTCGTGTTATCCCATAATTGCGTGAATTTATATTTATGTTATTTTCTTCATATAAACATTATGATTTTCCAAATAGATATAGGCTTAGTTAATTTTAATACTCAATTCCTAAATATCCCTGTAGAGACGATAATTTACTCATTTTTTTATTACTTATGCCGACCCCGTATACTTGTGAGAACAAAAAGGCTTAACAAGTTTTTACAAAAACTTGTTACACATTTTTGTACCCGCAAATATACAGGGTCTCACAAATAATACAATGAGAGTAAATTATTGTCTCCACAGGGATGTTTAGGTATTTAATACTAAAATTAACCAAATCTATATATATTGAATAAATAAAAAAGGTTGTGAAAATAACGAATTAAAACTACACAAAGCAAAATAAAAAGTGAGAGTTGGATCGAAGGGAGAACTAGCTAGGATTTCCGACTTTGCTAATTATGTCCTAATGAATGGAAATAAAAATGTAATGAAAATGAGTTATTACCGGTTGATGATCGTGTTAACTAAATTGTTCAAAGTCCTCTCTCGAGATAAATCAAATTTATTCCCACATACACTAATATCATATCTATCGATGAATATCCAAATGTACGCGAATGCATTAATAATAATAACACTAACAATGATAACACAAAATAAGTTAATATATCTTTATTTAACTCCAAAATTGTGGTGGACATTTTAATGAACACGTTGTGAGTGTCACCTCTCGATTCATAACTTACAACAACAAAATCAACTAAATGTAGGCTATTACACTTAGAGGCATTAAAAACAAAATACACACTCAACCAATAACAATCAATCACAATAAATTAAATTAACAATTCATTCAACTATCAAGAAAATGGATTCATCAAAACCCAAACTTACAAATTTAAGTCATAATCAAGAAATTACAACTAAACATGTTTAACAATGATAAAAGAGAGATACAAGAATGAAAATCAAAGAAGGAAAATGATAGAAGAACTCCTGGAACGTATGAACTCTCTTCCTCTTCCAATTGTGACTTTTTCTAGCTTTCACTTTCTTTCAAATCCATGCTTGGTGTTGAGAAGATAACTAAAATATTGAATCAAGACCCTCTTGTTTCCAAGATAATCTTCTTCTCCCTCTTGGCCTCTTATTTTTTCTTTTGTTCTCCTCTTGGTCAAGTTCTCTAAGTCCCAGCCGAATCCCTCTTATGTTTTTCACGCGTTTCCTTTTATACTTGAGCTTATTAGGGTGCTTTTAAGTCTGTCGTGACTCGGCAAGTCACGATGCAAGTCGCAGCCCCAAGTCACAGAAGCTACTGCCAGGTTCTGGGATTTTCGTGCAGGACTGCACTGAGCATAACTTCCTCTAGAAAACTTGTAATCATAAACCATAAAATTGACCGGAAAGTAGACATCTAGACCTTTCCAGAAATATAAAACTTATAACCCAGTTCGTCTTGTGGAATTTAGGGCGGCCTTCGAAACATGATAGGTCTGCACTAATAAATCTTCAGATCTTCAATTTAATCCATCAAAGCTCTTCAATTAACCTTAAAACCTTATTACCTGCACACTAAATAAAAAATATTAAAAACAATTGATAATTTCCCGGGAATGGAATAAAAGTAGGCAAGGATAGGTAAAGATGGGGGCCTATTTTTTATCAAGAAATGAAACCAATAGCAGGTCATAGCTCGGGGCTTGGTGGTGAATCAGGAAGTCAAAGATTCAAGAAACGTATCAAAGGTAATTGTAGTCTAAAGTTTCAATTAGCGTATGTACAAGAACTCAATCTTTGTGAAAATAGTTTTCAAGAAAAGAAAAATTTTTGAAACCCAATTCCGCTGCCTTTATTCGATAAAACAAAATTTTCTCCCTTCAAGGCAATCATAAAACTTCTAGTAGTTTTTCGAAACCAAAGTCTTCAAAGCAATCTTGTGAGAAGGCTTGGGCTAAGAAAAACAACGTTAGTTGTAATATGATGTGCTTCACCTCTTGGTCTATTAGACCTCTTGCATGGTGTCTAGATAGTGGATGTTCTAGGACCATGCCTGGTAAGATAGATTTCTTTGTTAAGATTACACTAAAGGATAAACCGTTAATGCCAGTGAAGAGAAATTGAAAATTATTGGCAAAGGTAAGATTATAGTAGCTGACTTAGGTGTAATTAATGATGTTGTCCTTATTGAAGGATTGAGAGGAAATCTTTTTAGTGTAGCCCATTTTGTGAACAAGTAGGTTCTGTCATGTTTAGGGGTAATAAATGTTAAATTTTTGATAAACATGATAAACTACTTGTTGAAGGGTCAAAGGCATCAAACAACTACTTTTATCTTGACCTTGATGTGCCTGATATGTATTTGAATGCTCTCGATAAATATTTCTTGAAAATCCATAGAGCATATGCTGAAGAGGCTGAGCAACTTTCATGCTCAAAGGTTAAGAGGATAACCAAGACTAGGTTATCTGATGCCGATGGAAGGAAATTAAAATTGGCCAAGGTAAGTGTTCCTATGAAACTTGATTTGGTCTATAATGCTTAAGAAGAAAATCTGCATGATTTTGATGCATCGTTTGATCCATCTATGGATGATTCTGAGAAATTGGAGGAGTTCATAGATGAGATCGCATATGAATAATTTCCTTTCATAATTGAGAACTCAAATCTAGTGTTGAATTGTTACCACAATTGTTAAGATGTATTGTTAAAGAGTAGCGAGTACAAATATTTTTTTTCGACTGCATGTAATTCATGAATGATTTGCTAAAATAACTGAGTGTCATATTGTATGTTTGATATATGTATTTCAAATGCTTGGATTGATTTCTTGAATAACATGAATGTATGACAATGCC
Organism: Xanthoceras sorbifolium; assembly: GCA_003430845.1. NCBI lineage: Eukaryota > Viridiplantae > Streptophyta > Magnoliopsida > Sapindales > Sapindaceae > Xanthoceras > Xanthoceras sorbifolium. Next base: position 15,082,844 of record CM010620.1, on the reverse strand, counting down.
TAAAGCTAGTATACAATGAATGACCAATGGTCAGTATCTATGTTGTTTCTGTACTCATAGATCTCTTAAGCATCTCTCTTAAAAAAGGGCTATACTTACTAGTTGTAAAGCCACCCAATGTAGGAAAGGGCTGTGATAACGCTAATTCTTGGTATGAAATTGGCCTCCGTATCTACCTAATTTTTCTCCGTTCCCGAGTAAATATTGGTTGTTTTTGATGTTTTTTTATCTAGTGTGCAGATAATTAGGTTTTGAGCTTAATTGAAGAGCATTGGTGGCTAAAAGCAAAAAATTGAAGATTTGTTAGTGCAGACCTGTCTTGTTTCGGAGGCAGACATAACTTCTACAGGTTGAATAGGTTATAAGCCATATATTTATGATAATCTCTAGATGTCTAGTTTCCAAAAAATTTTACGGTTCATGATTCCGACTTTTCTAGAGGAATTTATGCTCATCTTCGTATCATTGCGCAGTCTTCCATGACTTGTGGCACGAGTTGCTGCGCGATCCACAAGTAGTAGCAATTCCAATTTCCTGATAACCACCAGAAAGACATGCGACTTGCATAGGTCACGAAAATGCACCTGATGCCCTATTTTGGGCCAGTTTAAAAGGAAAATTAAGTGAAACAAAGAGGGGATCTGAGGGCAAACAAAAGAGCTCGACGAAGAGGAGAAAAAGATAGGCCAAGGGGGAGAAGAAGATCATCTTGGAGACAAGAGGGTACGGATTCAATCATTTCATCATCTTCCCAACATCAAGCACGAATTTAAGAGCAAGTGGAAGCTAGAAGAAGTTATAATTGGAAGAGGACTAGAGTTTATACGTTCCAGAGTTCTTCTATCCCTTTCCTTCTTTCATTTTCATGCTTACATCTCTCTTTTATAATTGATAAACATGTTTGGTTATAATTATTTGATTATGAACTAAATTAAGTTAGGGTTTTGATGAATCTTTTTTCTTGATATCTGAATGAATTGATAGTTTGATTTATTGAGATGGATTGTTGTTTGTCGTGTGATATTATTGATTTTTGTGCTTCTAAGTGTAATGGCCATGCATTTAGTTGATTTTATGGTTGTGTTATGGTTGAGAGGTGGCATCCACAATGTACTTGATGTAATGTCCACCATAAGTAGAATTAGATATGCTAATTTACTTGTGTGATCATTATATGTCTTTATGATGCTTAGTAAATTGTTATGCATGCGATAATCATCGAGAGATAGATATTGATGTGTAATAATAACTCCGGCATAATTCGAGAGAATATGTTGGTTAACTTAGATAAACACGATCATCAACAATTATAATTAAATCTCAATAATGTGCTTTTATGAATTTCAATTAGATGGATTAGGTGAAATCAAATATCCTAGCTAATTTGTCATATTGGTCTGTGTTATATCTCATGTGCATATTTTTATGTTTTTTGTTATTTTCATCTTTAATTCTCTTCACATGTTATGGTTTTCGAAATAGACGTAGGCTAAATTAATTTTGGTACTTAACACCCAAATATCCCTATGGAGACAATAATTTTACTCATTCTTTATTACTTGTGCTGACTCTGTACACTTGCGGGTAACAAAAAGGCATAATAGGCTACGCTTGTAAGCATGAGTGAAAGCCATCATGAGAGTTACATAATGAAAAAGAGCATGAAGAAACAGAAAACATTCACAATAAAAGGACAATAAGGTGTTGAAAAAGAGCAATAAAAAGAAAAACATGCTTTGCATGATGCCAAAAGACATGGAGAAGGGGTGAGAAGTGAAAATCAAATAATATGATTTTAAGAAGTACACTTGCACACACCATTGCTTGTATGAGTCTATTTTTATTTAAATGACATCAATGATGATGGTTAGCTTGAATTCTTGTAGAAAGCTTATAGCAAAATTGCATTATAGTTTTGTTCTTGATTAAGAAGCAATCATTATATATATATATATATATATATATATATATATATATCTTTTATGCAATGTGACCCACACACTTTTGGAAAAGGTTTAGTGAATTTTATGCAATCTTAAGACAACTTATGCGCTCATGAAAATTTGATGATATATCTTGATTTGAATGTGGTATGATTATTTAAAAAAGATTTGAGTTAGTCATAAATCGCTTTTAAAGCAAAATCATTTTATAAAGCTTTAGAGAAGCTCGTTTTTGTGCGAATAATTGAATTATTCAATTCATATGCTTTTGAGATGCACACATTTTGATTCAAACATGCTCATATCTATTTTTAAAGTTTTGAAGAAACTATTTTGTAGAGCAGTAATGAACAAGTCAAATTTCGAAAGAGTGCGATTGAAATTTTCGAACGAATTTTTCGATTGTGGTCTTTTGATGATTGATTTTCTTCGTGACTCATGTTATCTTCTTTATAGATGCTTCTTCATTGTATTTGATGAAGTTTTAGGTGGAAAAACTCATTGGTGAAACATCAAGGATGAACGAGGTGTCAAAGACATGAAGAATTGTGATTTTCGGAGAAATCGGAGAGGCTTGGCAACAAGCACACGCCATAGGTGTATGGCTACGCCTCATGCATGCAACCTGGGCAGCAAGATCATGCCAGAGGCGTGGCTGTGCACCTCAAGCATGCATTCTTGATGGCCTTGCCAAGCATGCCCTCTCATTAAGGGCAAATATGGTATTTTCTCTCCTACCTTTTGTTTTATTCTCCCATGTGCACTTCTCTTTATATTTAAAGGGATTCCAACCCTTATTGGTTCTTACTTCTTATACTTTTCTAAGAGCCACCAATTCTCTCTTGAAATCACTTTCCCTCTACACTTTGAATCTTTTAATCTCTTTGTTTTTTTGATTTTTTTGTGTGAGATTGATATTGGGTATTGCTTCTACATCTACAAAAGACAATCACTAGTGTTTGATTTAGCTTCGAACATGTCTAGCAAGGGAAAACAAGTAGCTTCCAAGGGAAAGAAAGCTGCAAGAGGTGAGCCTACCTAACTACCTAAGTTCATCAACCAATAATGTAAGGAAAGGTATGAACATAACCTCTCTAGAACTTTGATTTTTGAGAAAGGAGTTGATTTTAAGTCTATTAGAGTCAATGATGATGTCTATAATTTCATGCTAAAAAGAGGTTAGGAGAAGTTTGTTGAGATACCCCATAATGTTAGTGAAAACTTAGTGAGAGAGTTTTATGCAAACTTGGATAGTAATGAATTTGGAGATAACCTAGGAGTGCTAGTCAGAGGGACTAGAGTTATAATGAGTGGTGAATTAATCAACTCATTCTATGATTTATCTCATGGATATTGTTGTCTAGGTACTATCCAAGTTACAAAGTAAGATGTTGCACTCACTTTGATAAGGGAAAAGTATAAATGGGGTGAAGGCACAAATTTTACTCCTCAAGCCAAGTGTACTCCATTTTACCGCTTTTTGAACAAATTTGTTTGCTCAAATATTCACCCAGTATCCAACATTTTCGAAGCCAATTTTGCCACCAGAAAATTGCTTTATGTTATTGGGACAAGGAAGCTCTTTAATGTTGGAAACTATATCTTTGGACTTATTGATAAATGTGCTAATGAGAGCAAGTCCAAATTGAAATTTTCGGGTTTAATTACTAAACTATATTTAGAAGCGGGTATTAGGTTGAGGAGATCTGATGTAGTTGTGGAGAATAGTAAAATGTTTGACAAGTATTTCTTTAAGTTCCATTATCTTTCCAAGGAAGATTTAAATAGGAACACTCCACAAACTTCTGAAGCCACTCAAGTTGAGAGTGAGACCTCCCTTGGCGACGCAACTAATGGGTATGTTCAAGGATGTGAATGAAGCCATCTTGAAAAGACTCGATGCACAAGATGAAAAATTGTGTGGCATAGAGATGTATATGAGTGGATCTACCTCACATACACATAGTGGTGGTGTGTTTTCCTCCTCTGATGGATGTCATGATAACGTTAATGGTGATAACGTTGGAGGAGATGAGTAATGATCTGGATTCTTGATATTTGAGAATGCATTTACATGCTTATGTACTTTTATTTATTTTGCATGTACTTTGATTCAATTTTCGTGAACTTATCTATTTGGCATGTAATATATATATATATATATATATATATATATATATATATATATATAACCTTGTATTTTGATATTCATATTGTCAAGTATCTCATGTTTGTTGAAAATAGGAGTAATTTGATTTTCATTCAAGGTTGTATGGATCTATTTTTATTTTGCAGTCCCTCTCATGGTTGTTTGAGCAAGTATCTTTAAATTTGTGTTGACGATTAAAATACTTTAGTATTTATTGGTCTTTGTCTATCCCATGACAAAAAGGGAAAGTAATTTGGATATTAATTTGTTCGAATTATTTCTTCTAATCCCCATTTTTAAGTTGTTATTATGACCGTTAGCATACTTAGGGGGAGATCTTATTGGGGGAGAGATATTTATAATCATATTTCATTCAATGTGCTTAATTGATGCTTTTGCATTTTATATTTTTGATTCAACAAATTGATTATTGTGGCAATTGATATTAATAATTGAGTTATTTATAATTGATATCATTATCGTATTGCTCACCAATGTTTCTGGGAAGAACATAGTTTTGTTTATTTGATTTAGGTACAAAGTGAAGATTTCTGAAGACATTAACAAATGTTCAATTAGGTCTCTCTATGTAATTTTGAGTCTTATGAGCGAATGTAAAAATAATCATTTGATTGTTTGGTGAGTATTGTGTTTTGTCACGGAATAGCCACGGGGAAGATTGTAAGGTCATTATTTTGTTGGCTGTGATTCCGTGAGTAAACATATTTTTATGTAATTCTTAGTTAGCTTTGTTAGAACATGAGTTGAGCATAATGAAGATTCGAATAAATCATGCAAAGACGGAAAGCTTCTGAGAAGACTCAAGAATGTGCTTTAAGGTAAGTTTCGAAGAAACAATACTCTTTCATTATTGAGATCAGATAAGATTCACACACACGCTTATAATATGTTCATGCATTTGCATTTGAGTGCTAACATGTTGATTTTGATATTTTATAAGTGTTGAGTCATATTTGTTTTGTTTTGTCTAGTTTTGAAATTTAATTTCAAACATTCTGTGTTTTCGAAAAAATCACTTTTGGATGCTTGAGCATGCATAACTTTTTATCTATACATTCAAATAGTGTTTTGTTTTTTAGGAATAAAACTAGATATCCACATCTTTCCAACGGTATAAGGAACGAAAAAAATCCAAGACTATTTGGTTAGAGTTCGCTTGACTCAAAGCGGAGCCAAGTGAGCTGGAAAAGCTAAAAAGGGGAGACAAGACAGCAAACCTGCGCCCCAGACATGGGCACACGCCTTTGGTGTGTGTGCCAGGCAGCAGCCTTTGGCATGTGTGCACTCCTAAGGAATGCGTGGCTTACCTTGGTCGAACCCAAATTGGGCTAGGTTGGTGTCTTGAGTATTTTTAAGTCTCCTAAAGTCTTTCAACATGTGTTTAATGTTTCCTTGTCCATCAAGGATGTTTTTATTGAGTTTGAAAGCAAAAGAATCACCTAATAAATAAATCTTTTATTTTTAGGATTGATAATCTCTTTTTAATAGGGAAGTATTAATTACATTCCTTATTGAATTAGAAAACCTAAAAGCTATCAAAGTTCTAATTTAATTGAGTTTAAGGTTTCTAATGATTGTTATAAATAGTGAGCTATTGTTCTTCAAAGTTTAGGCCGTGTAAGTCTCTTTTACTAGCCTCACTATACTATTTTTTATTCTTCATTGTTTCATTATATTCCTCTCATATGTCTTTGTTGTTTTGATGCTTCATTTTTTATTGTGATTGTGAGAGAAGAGAGAGTTTTACATAAACTATTATTTTTTGCATTGAGCTTAATTGCGTAGTCTATTCATAACATATCATTGATCATGCATGTTATTTGATTGTTTGTGTTTTATTGAGTACGTAGATCTAATCTCATAAATTGGGGTTTATTGTTTCTTTGACCATATGAAAGGATCAACAAGAATTGAAGCACGGGGAGTCTCTGAGCATACATCGCAGGGTTTGTTAGTAAAAGGCTTATGAGTAGGTAGTATTGGGTTATAGCAAGAGTCATGTGATTGAGCGGTCAATCAATATGAGTTGTAAACGATATACCAACTAGTATAATTTATGTGGATGTGTTAAGTAGCCTAAGAGTTGGCCCCGTGGTTTTTTACCTGTTAAGGTTTTCCACACTAAAAATCTCTCATATTATGTTTTAATGGTTTATGATTTTAATTCTACAAAATTTGTTGATAAATCTATTCACACTTCACACTTCACATGGTTTATGATTTTAGTTCTTAGAGTTTAATGGGTTCCTAGTATTATTTATTCAGTCCATGACTAGATGGTAACAACAATAATAATAGGAATACTTGGTGAAGTCATTGACTGTGAAGTAATTCACCATACTTAAGAATGAATCCTAAATCTGAATAGACACGTTTTCATAAATAGTTGGTGTCATGACGTGTTTGGAATATTGATGACCTAGTTATTTCCACTCATTTGATTTACCATTGTTTTCTCTATTAATTTAGTTTAGTTCCTTTCAGATTAATTCAATCACAAAACAATTGTTACTTTTCTGTATCAATTAAATTATAATTAGATTCATAGTTAAAGCATCAATCTCTGTGGAATATTGTACTTGCCGAGAATATACTCACATATCGACTCGTGCACTTGCGAGATATAAATTTAATACATCACCTCTTGCTTGCTCCAAGTGTAATCCGAGTAACGCTCCCAATCCGGATTATATTGACTTGAAACATAATCCTCCCTCGGCATTTAGTTAGAATAGTCTTCTACTTCTTAATTGCTCCATGCGTAATTCGGGTGACTCCTCCAATCCAGATTATGTTGATTTGAAAAATAATCCTCCCTCTACATTGGGTGGTAAGAGTTCATCCCATAGTTATACTCCATTTTTGTTTGTGCACCTTGCAAGAAAAGAACAAAATCAAAACTAGATAAAAAAAAATAACAAAGAAAATAAAAAATAAATAAAACTGAAAACTAGCAATAGTAATTAAATTAATCAATCCCCGGCAATGGCACTAAAAACTTGATGTACAAAATTATACATCGCAAGTGCACGAATCTATATGTTAGTATAGTTCAAAGTACAAGGGCTGATCTCGCAGAGATTGAAAATTTAACTACTATAATTCTAATTTAATAAAAACGAAAAAGTAAATAGAATTTAATTTGATTAAGGAAAAAGAATTAAAAATCTATTGACTAAAATGAATTAAACATAAAGTTCTTTTGATGCGAGAAAATATGGGAAGGAAACTATATAATCAATAATTCGAATAGAATTACTCAATGCAATTAACTATTTCTAAAAATGTGTCTATTCAGGTTAGGAATCATTCTTATCTTAATTATGGTGATTACATTTTGGTAAAAGACTTAACCAAGTATTTCTATTACTATTGTTGTTGCCGTCTGGTTATAGACTGAGCAGATAATATTAGGAACCCATTAAACCCTAAGAACTTAAGAATCAATACCTAATTTACCGATCAACATATCACTTAGATACCAATTATTTACAAGAGCTATCTCACCTCGAATTAGCACGTAACAGAGATAAACTAATTCTTTGGTTTCTCAAATAATTATAATTCAAAACCTAAGTCAATTACACCATCTTCATCAACAATAGGCAAGAATAATAATATACACATGGTAAATAAAACTAAACCTTAAATAGAATCAAAAATAGAAATTGTTTACATGACCTATTGATGTTCTTCACATTGATTCCCTGGCTAATAATTTAGTTACACATCATGAAAAAATAAACAATAAAAAGAGAATTAAGAAAGAAAGAACTAATGATGATCATCTAAAGGCTTCTCAGTCTTCTTTGTATTCAGCTGAATTCCTCTTGGAAAAATAGGAATCTTCTTGTTCTTATTCTCTTTCAAGGTTTCCTAATCTATGATGGATAGGAGATGGGCTTCAATGGTTTATGGAACAATTGGCGTATGGAAGGGAAAGAGATTTGATGGGAGAATGGTCCCCTTGGTGGCTTAAGAGTCTCCCTTTCCGTCCACTTTAATAAGAAAACGAATCCCTATATATAGCTTTCTAAAATTAGGATTTTTCTTCTTTTGATGAAACCTGTACTCTTCAAAAATGTGCCGCTGCAACCTGTCAGGTCGCGCGCGGTCTCGGTCGCGCAACACATTGGCGGACTGCGCACTATTACAGAAATGAGCATAACTTCTTCTAGAAACCTTGGAATCACGAACCATAAAATTTTTCAAAAACTAGACATCTAGAGCTTTTCAGAAATATATCGCTCACAACCCAGTTTATCTTGTGTAATATTTGGCAGCATTCGAAATATGACTACTCTGCATAATAAATCTTCCAATTCTCTAATTTTGATCCTTTTAGCTCTAAAGCTCTTCTATTAAGCTTAATACTTTATTTAGGGACGATAATCTACACAATGCTCATAAAAAATATTAACAACCAATTTTACTAGAAAATATCACATACTTAATAGGAAATAGGGACCTAAAATATGTATAGAAATAGTGCTATCAGTAACCCACCCAAGTTTCTTTTAATTTTGCCTTGATTTTGTTTTCTTTTAGTTTGTTTATTCTTAATTTTATTTTTTTCAAAAACTACGCTCCAAAAATTTAAATTTGCAGATTTAAACATAGTCACGCATCCCATCTCGCGCGACGACGGGATCGCAGGACGAAGCTCGTGTGAGCCACTTGATTTTTCATTGTCAAAATAATAAGTGGCGCGACCTCCATCGCTTGACCAAATGGTCGCACGACCTTGGTTGCGGCAACAATTAGCTTTCCTTTGTAAAATAAAACGCAATCCAAGGCGCAAGCAACCAGGTCGCGCCGTCACCCCGTGCGATTTCGAGCGATCGGCACCGCGAGCAAACGATGGCGCCGTCACATTGCGCGCTTTCGCACGACCATCCATTCGAGTATATGTCACGTGACTGCTATTTTAGCTCTATTTAAAGCCACGTGACCCACTTAAAAATCACCCAAAAGTCTTTATCACCTCGCGCGATTCTCTGCAAATCTCAAGTCAAAGGCAGACCATTAAGTCCGACACCCCATCCGAGCTAGCCAGGATATCGTCCGTGAGTTTTATGCAGCGATGATTCCACAGGTATTCCTCATTGGTCGACCAGTTATTGTGAGAGGTCACTAGATATACATCAGAGTGGAGGGCACTAATGACTTCCTCGACACAAAGACCCGCGCCGACCTCATAGGTGGCTTGACCGCGCAGCCATGTTTCACCACCTTCAATGGGAATCTTGCAAGAGACTTGCGGAAGAGTGGGGATAGGGTCTGGAACAAGACCTCCGCTCTTCTAGTACACGCGCAGCTGCATCTTAATGTTGCCTTCTGGAATGTTTTCTTTAGATACTCACTGGTTCCATGGCAGCATCGAACGACTGTCACTCCTGATGTTGCGAAGTTCTTATTCAATGCCCGGCATCAGCTCTCTCTCGACATTGGCCAGATCATTTTCTAGGAGATTTAGTACACTGGCTGATCCCGCTCTAGCGGTCTGCCATTCCCATGCCTGATTACTCATTTATATGCAAAGGCTGGGATCGACGTCTATAGGCCAGATAAGACTTTTCTGGCCCCGATGGCCTTGTGAGATCGACGCACTTATAATGAGCTAGCCAGCCGCCGAGGTGAGCTTATACTGCCATCTCCGTAGACACATGTTGCTGGGAGAAGCCGAGTACTCCCCCAGGTAGATGAGCAGGATGAGCATGATGGAGCAGCTGCAACGCCTGACGCTGCAGTTAGAGAGGAGATTCCGTAAGCAATACCAGTTCATGATGCCAGCCCAGCCTAAGTTGCTGATGTCATGACGTTGATGGAGCGTCATTTTAATAGGCTGGACATGCGGTTTGATGGCTTGGACATGTGCGTAGACAACCTGACCTCGTATGTAGACGCTATGGATAGAGCTTTATCTGACCGAAGTTTTAAGCAGACTTGAAGGCACCGTGACACATCATCTAGCCGACCAGCACCACGAGTGTAGATTTTTCATTTCTTTTCTTTTCTTAGTTTTCTTTTTCTGATTTCATTATGAACTCCTTATTTGTTTTTTTTTTCTTTTTTCTTGTTCAACTGTTTTATTTTTCTTTTCTGTCGTTTATGTATTTGTGTAAGTAGTTGTTATGGTTTGCATTTTGTTTAATTGTTGTGTTGTACATTATGTTCATGGGCAAGGAGTCTAATTTTTTAACTCAAACCCTTAGATGTCATAATCTATACCATTGAGGACAATGTCATTTAGCTTTGGGGGTACATTTCGATCAAAACATTTTTTGTGAGTAACAATACTGAGCTTAATAGGTCAACTGCAGTTTGTCGAGTTAAACATGTACGTGTGATTATTCAGTTCTTGGATATTAATTTGATACTTTAGGAATCGTACAAAAACAGGAAACTTACATTACTACATCTTATGAACTTTATAGAGAAAACAGTGTGCCTGAAATTCTATGTTAAATAGTGAAGACCACCCTAATGAGTTGTTAAGCCTTTATCGTTTTATCTGAGAGGGTTTGTTGTTTTCACTCTTATACACTTTTCATACTTATTCTTAGAAATATATTGATTTCTATAGATTTTGCTTTGGATTCTATGAACTGTCATATTTGAATATATTGCATGCTTGCATTGTTAGTGAGTTGGATGAACTGTAAGAAGTGACATACGCAATCAGCCTTCTGAAGCCAAACACAATTAAGCTTTTTCTTTCATCTCCCACATCATTCTTAACCCATGCAAACATTAATAAGCCATACCCTAATGATAACGCCAATTCTTGGTATGAAATCAACCTCTGTATCTACCTACTTTTGTTCCATTCCTGTGAGAATATCGGTTATTTTTTATGTTTTTTATCTAGTGTGCAGGTAATAAGGTTTTGAGCTTAATTGAAGAGTTTTGATGGCTTAAAGCGGAGAATTGAAGAGTTATTAGTGGAAAGCTATCATGTTTTGGAGGCCACCATAAATTACACAGGATTAACTATTGCAAGCCTTATATTTCTGGAAAGATATAGATGTCTAGTTTCTGGCAAATTTTACAGTTCGTGATTTCGAATTTTCTAGAGGAAGTGATGCCCGTTTTCGCATCAGTGAGCAGTCCAGCGTGAAAATTTCATAAAGGTGCCCGACTTGCTGCGCGATCCCCGCACCTGTTGCCTTATTTTGAGCCAGTATAAAAGGAAAATGAAGGGAGAAAAACAAAGGATTCAAACCATAATACTAGAACTCGACCAAGAGGAGAAAAAGAGAGAAAATAAGAGGCCAAGGGGGAGAAGAAGATCATCTTGGACACAAGAGAGTGCGGATTCGATCTTCTCATCATCAAACAAGGATTTGGAAGCAAGAAGAGTTCACAATCAGAAGAGGACGAGAGTCCATGTGTTTTAATAGTTCTTCTATCCCGTTACTATTTCATTTTTATGCTTGTATCTCTCTTTTATAATTGATATACATGTTTGGTTGTAATTATTTGATTATGAACTAAATTTGTAAATTAGGGTTTTAATGAATTCTTTCCAAATATTTGAATGAACTGATTGTTGATTTCTTGAGGTGGATTATTATTTGCCGAGTGATATTATTGATTTTCATGCTTCTAAGTGTAATGTCCTGCAATTAGTTGATTTTATGGCTGTGTGTTATGGACCGAGAGGCAACGCCCATAACGTGCTCGATGTAATGTCCACCATAAGTAGAATTAGATAGAGATATGCTAATTTACTTGTGTCATTATATAATGTGTTTCTGGTACTTAATAAATTGTTATGCATGTAATATTCATCAAGAGATAGAATATTGATGTATGATAATAACTCCAACATGATTCGAGAGGATATGTTGGTTAACTTAGATAAACACGATCATCAACAATGATAATTAAATCTCAATAATGTACTTTCAGGAAATTCATTTAGATGGATTAGGTGAAGTCAAATACCCTAACTATCTCTCATATTGGTCCGAGTTATCTCTTATGTGCATATTTTTTTTATGTTTTTGTTAATTTCAATTTTAATTCTTTGGACACGTTTCAGTTTTCCAAATAGACGTAGGCTAAATTAATTTTGTTACTTAGCACCCAAATATCCATGTGGAGACGATAATTTACTCATTTTATATTACTTGTGTTGACCCCGTATACTTGCGGGTAACAAAAAGGTGTAACAACTATAACTCGGATTTTTGTGCCATTTTTGTACCGCATTATGTTATACTCTTTTTATCATTAGTAGAAAATGTGTCATGTTCAAACTACCACGATAAATAGTGGAGACTTCCCATGTGAGTTTTTGAGCCTAAAGTCTTTTATTTGAGAGGTTGTTTTAGTTTCTACTCTTTACACACTTATCTTCAATTTTGATTGATTAGATTGATCTGAATAGGTTTTGCATTGATCTTTTTGAACAACATCTAAGATATGTATTTACTTCTTGTTAAGTTTGTTTTCCTCTAAAGAAGTGATGTAGGCTTTGGATGTTCAGCTATTATAAAGCCAAATTCATCCTACCATTGTGCGTGCTCCAATAAACATTTTGAAGCCAAACACTTTGAAACTTTTTCTTTCATCACCTACATAAATCCAAAACCAAACTTTGTGTATAAAATAGCGTTACCTTTTTAGCTTGGATCATTTTAAGATGATAAGAAAAGAAAAGAACTACATAGGTGAATTTCACAAGTCTATACCAAGGTTGTATGTTGCTGTGATGAAAAAAAAATTGAAAAGAAAAATGGCGTTATGAAAGGATGCAATTAGTTGAATCAAAGGAATATGAAAGAAAAAAAAACAAAAAAATTAGAAAAATAAAAGAAGGAAATTGTGCAAAGCCTTGTGTGCATAAGAGAAGTAATCTCTTAACTTGATCGAAAACTTTTTGCATTCCCTTTTCCATTTCTTTCTTAACTCATCACCCAATAGCCTCATTACAACCTCTACTAAGTCCTACTGATCTTTTGGGGAATCTTGCTTTAATGTAGAGAAATTCATGCTGATTATCTTGTTAATAATGTTTGATTCATTCAATGAGATCTTTGTGCATAAAAAGTAACGTCTTTCGAATTGATTTTTGCATGCAATGTATATTTTGTTTCTTTGAGCATAAATTTTTTTTGCATGCGTCTGATAAGTGTGTTGCCTAGGTTCTGAGCGATTTTTGAGAGAATTATCCTGAGAGGTTTAGAGTCGAAGCGAATTCTTTCCTAGTTCTTTGAACCCAATTGTTTTCAAACTTAGATTCTTAGAGTTTTGACATGTGTTGTGCAAGTGGTGCAAATTCTGTGAGTGGAAGCATTCAAATTTTACTTATTGGTTTTGCTTGCATTTATCTCAGTGAATTGTGTTCATTTGGCAACTTGATTGCTCTTTGATATTTAGAGTTGCGTTTGTGGATATCGTGGCTGGTAAATCCTCACGAGACTATAACTCGTCCACTAGATACACCTAGGGGTTTAAAGGCTTGTGGCATATGCTAAGTGTCATTGTGTTTACCTACGAAATTGGTTTAGCTTAGACATTTGTTTGTGTTATCTTGTTTAGTTTTCTTTTTGTTTTGTTTCGATTTTGCTCGAGGATGAGCAAAAGTTAGGTTTGGGGGTATTGGATAACGCCAATTCTTAGTATCAAATCGGTCTTTGTCTTTACTTACTTTTGTTCCGTTCCCGAGTGAATATCGGTTATTTTTGATGTTTTTTATCTAGTGTGCAGATAATAAGGTTTTGAGCTTAATTGAAGAGCTTTGGTGGCTTAAAGCAAAGAATTGAAGAGTTATTAGTGGAGATCTGTCATGTTTTGGAGGCCGCCATAAATTACACAGGATGAATTGTTGCAAGCCTTATATATTTGGAAAGATATAGATGTCTAGTTTCTAGCAGATTTTACGGTTAGTGATTCTGAGTTTTCTAGAAAAAATTATGCTCGTTTTTGCATCAGTGTGCAATCCAGCACAAAAATTCTAAAAAGGCACGCGCCTTGCTGCGCGATCCCCAAGTCGCGCCACAAGTCACAAAAAATGCACCTGTTGCCCTATTTTGAGCCAGTATAAAAGGAAAATGAAGGGAGAAAAACAAGGGATTCAGATCAGCAAACCAGAGCTCGACCAAGAGGACAAAAAGAGAGAAAAGAAAAGGCAAAGGGGGAGAAGAAGATCATCTTGGACACAAGAGGGTGCGGATTCGATCCTTTCGTCATCTTCTCATCATCAAGCAGGGATTTGGAAGCAAGAAGAGTTCACAATCGGAAGAGGACGAGAGTCCATATGTTTCAAGAGTTCTTCTATCCTTTTACTCTTTCATTTTCATGCTTATATCTCTCTTTTATAATTGATAAACATGTTTGGTCGTAATTATTTAATTATAAACTAAATTTGTAAGTTAGGTATTTGATGAATTCTTTCCAAATATTGATTTATTGAGGTGGATTATTATCTAGCGAGTGATATTATTGATTTTCATGCTTCTAAATGTAATGTTTTGCATTTAGTTGATTTTATAGTTGTGTGTTATGAACCAAGAGGTGACGCCCATAACATGCTCGATATAATGTCCACCATAAGTAGAATTATATAGAAATATGCTAATTTACTTGTGATCATATAATGTTTTTATGGTACTTAATAAATTGTTATGCATGTAATATTCATTGATAGATATAATACTGATGTGTGATAATAACTCTGACATGATTCGAGAGGATATGTTAGATAATTTAGATAAACACGATCATCAACAATGATAATTAAATCTCAATAATGTACTTTCATGAAATTCATTTATACGGATTAGGTGAAGTCAAATACCCTAGCTATCTCTCATATTGGTCTGAGTTATCTCTTGTCTGCATATTTTTTTACGTTTTTGTTAATTTCAATTTTAATTCTTTACACATGTTTCAGTTTTCCAAATAGACGTAGGCTAAATTAATTTTGGTACTTAGCACCCAAATAATCCTATGGAGACGATAATTTACTTATTCTGTATTACTTTTGCCGACTCCATATACTTGGGGGTAACAAAAATGTATAACACTTATAGATTAGAATCGCATTAAGAGGATACAAAAAAGAAAAGAGAATGAAAACACAAGTAGAGCTCTTAGAAAGGCATGTTCCATGTTTTATTAAAAAAAAAAAAAGTTATGAGTTATGAGTTATGAAGAAAGAATTCTCTCAAATGAAAGAAATAAATAGAATAAACGAGAGTTCAAAAAGCTTATTAAGGAAGAAAGCTTGGATGCCAAGAAAAAAAAATAGAAAAAAGAGCTATCTTTGTGTTCCAAATTACGAGTATCCTGATGTGATCTTAGGTTCTTTGCTCTCCATTCCCTTTATTGTTTAACCTTCACCAATGGCCATTTTATAACGTTGAAATAAGACCTATCTGATCTTATAGGAATTCTGATGAACAAGCATGTGTAAGTAATGTAATTATTATGTTCTTAGTTTCCGAATTCATTCATAAGATCCAATTTGTGATATCCGAATGTCTTTCTAGTTTATATGTATATGTGATGTTATCTTTGAAATTTATTGTACTTAACTCCCCATTGCATATATTGGACAAGAGTGTGCGCCTAGGATTCAAGCGATTATAAGAGTACTACCTTGTGAGAAGTAGGGTCAAGGCGAATTTCATCTTAGGTTTTATGGCACAATTGTTTTTGACATATAGTAAGTGTGGGATGTAAGTGACTTGTGTTGTATGGATGAATTTGGTATGTCATTAATATCTGATAATTGAATTCCAACATGTGTGGTTTCATAACAGATTTATGGTTGATTATTTTGTGAATTGTTACGTCAAAAAGATACGTTTGTGGGTATCGTAGCTAGTATACCCTCAAGAGACTATACTTCTCCTATTAGGGACACCTAGGGGTATAAAGGCTTGTGGCACGCGCTAAGTGCCTTCGTGTTCCCTACGACTGCAACTTAGGAAGTTTGGTTTTTGTTTTTAGTAAGTTTAGTTTATTGTTTGTTTTTAGTTTTGCTCGTGGACTAGCAAAAGATAGGTTTGGGTGTATTTGATCGATGCAAATTCCTAAATGATTTCGCCCTCATTTTATCGATCTTTTGTGGTGTTTTTGAAGCATATGAGCCTTTTGATGTGTATTTAAGTTGTACATGTATTTGAAGTATTTGGTTTATTTGATAGGAATTTCAGATGAAAAGAGTCACAAAAGTAATTTATGGTTCACAAACCAGAAAGTGGCTCGCATGACAATTAGGTCATGCCAACAGGTCACGTGGATGCCAAAAGGATCCAAAACCAGTAAGTCATGCGACCCACATCACGCAACCATCCAGGTCGCGCGGGCATACAAGAGTCCCAATATGAGTTTAATAAGGAAGTTGGGAGGGGATACTATAAACATAAGACATTCATTACCTAAAAAGGGTTCGCATTTTTTTCAATCAGCCACCAGCAATTTTGGGTTCCAAACACGCCTTTTTCATCAAAATTTTTGTCATCTTCGTCACGATTACACAATCAAAAGGTTATTGCTTTAGTCAGGGAGATTGTTTTGATATTTTTATGCTTTCTTTTCTATGTCTATTGTTTTAATTCCCATGATTTGTAACTAAATCATTAGCTAGGGAATCAATGTGAAGAACATCAACTGCTCATGTAAACAATTATTATTTGTAATTTTATTTAAGATTTAGTTTATTCATTGTGCATATATTATAATTCTTGCCTATTGTTGATGAAGATGAGTAATTGACTTAGGTTTTAAATTGTAATTATTTGAGAAACCAAACTATTTGTTTATCGTTGTTACATGCTAATTCGAGGTTAGATAGCTCTTGTGAATAATTGCTATATAATTTATATGTTGATCGCTAAATTAGATATTGATTCTTATGTTCTTAGGGTTTAATGTGTTCCTAATATTATCTACTCAGTCCATGACCAAATGGTAACATAAATAATGGTAGGAATACTTGGTTAATTCCTTGGCCAGAAGGTAATCACCATAATTAAGATAAGAATGAATCCTAAACCTAAATAAATATCTTTGTTAAATAGTTGGTTGCATTGAGTGATTGTGTTTAGGTCATTGATGACCTAGTTTTCCTTCCATATTTTCACAACTCCAATTCTTGCTCTATTAATTTAGATTTAGATCTCTTTTAGTTTTTTTTAAATCAATTCAATCTTTAATTTTCTATCTTTACTGAGATAGAATTAGATTAGTGGTTAAATTGTCAATCTCTGGATTGATCCTTGTACTTGTTGAAACTATACTCATGTATAGATTCGTGCACTTGCAAGGTATAATTTGATACATCAGAGATGTTGTATCGTTTCCCCGTTTCAGCTGTTTTAGCTACACTTGACTTGATTTTGAGCCACTCGTAACCTATCCAAACGACCTTGGAACTTTTTGTTCTTTATACAGGTGGAAAGGTACGAAGGTCTAGTTTCATTTTCTAGAAACAAAATACCATTTGAATGTGTAGATAAAAAGTTATGCCAATCTAAGCATCCAAAGGTTAGATATTCAAAAACATGAAAAGTTTGAAAATAAATTCTAAAACTAGACCAAACAAAATAATCAAGACTCAACACTTCTACAATCTTAGAAAAACATGTTAGCACTCAAATGGAAATGCATGAATATGTTGTGTGTGTGTGTGTGTGTGCGCGAATCTTATCCGATCTTAAGAGTTAAGAGAGTTTTTTATTCCTCGAAACTTATCTTTACGCACTCTCTTGAGTGATTTTTTTGAATCTTCAACATGCTCAACTCAGACTCTAACTAAGCTATCTAAGACCCACAAACAAACATTTTTTGCTCATGGAATCAAAGCCAACAAAATAATAACCTTACAAACTATCTCTTCAACTACTGGAATTTTTTACGCAAGTGGCCAAACGTGTTTGGTCTCGTTGTAATACTTAGAAAAAATATATATTAGGTTTTATTGTATTGGACTTGGGTTAAGGTCCGTCATTTATTTTATTGTGTTATTATTATTATTAAGATTTTTAATAGAAATAGATTTTCTTCTAAGATTAGGAATGCTTTAGAGATATGAGAGTATGGTCCTGTTTGGTGTGCGGTATTGGATTGCACTATTTAACGGGATTAGATTGGACTATTTTATAGGAT
Source organism: Xanthoceras sorbifolium (assembly GCA_003430845.1). Lineage (NCBI taxonomy): Eukaryota > Viridiplantae > Streptophyta > Magnoliopsida > Sapindales > Sapindaceae > Xanthoceras > Xanthoceras sorbifolium. Next base: position 15,064,607 of record CM010620.1, on the reverse strand, counting down.
TACATTGGATTAGATTAAAATAACACTATCTATTGTTTGGTGTAACATGTGATAGGACTAAAATTGTACAATCCTATATTTGGAATGATTTGAGATTGGACTAAAAATAATGTGATAAAATGTTTATTATCTTGTTAAATCATAAATAAATTTAATAATTTTAAATGTAATTGGTCTATTAGATAGATACATGAATAGTAATTAAATTAAATTAAAAAATAATTGGATAAAAACATAAATTTATTTTTTAAAATCAAAACAAAATAATATAAAATTTAATTAAATTATATTAATACATTGTAAAATAAGTTTTAAAAAAATATATAAATCCAATTCAATTTTATTAAAAAAAACATGATGAAAGTTTACAATTTCATAATAAAATTTCACTTTAATTTTTTTAAAATAAAATAAAAGGCTTATAATTAAAAGGACAAAAATTATACATATCATGGTATTAATGTTAATTAATTGGATGATGAGAGAGATCCTTTTTTGGGGTGGGGGTGAGAGAAAGAGAGAATGTGATAAGAAATCATCAATGATGAGGGAGGACGTAATAAAAAAAATATCATTAAATGTTGTGTCAACTTTTTATTAATCCTAAAGTTGTTAGTGGGAGGGGGTGAGGTGAGTATGTGTAGTTCGGTCATAATAGGACTAATTTATCACACAGGACTATGAATTTCATGTTTCAGCATGTCACCAAACACAGGATAGGAACTAAAATTTTTCAATCTTGAGCTAATCCTTTGTGCCAAACGGGCCTATAGGTTCTATTGCTTTAAGGATTAGTAGAATAAATTAAACTTCTAATATATTTAGGATTGCTTTAATTATCCCTATATATATATATATATATATATATATATATATACCTATACCTATGCCTATATATATATATACACAAACCTATACCAATATATATATATACACCCTCTATACCTATATATATATATATATATATATATATATATAAAAGTGGGGCTTAAAGAAGAGAGAAACTAAAAGAATAGAAAAACTTAAAGAAAGAGAAGATAGAGTGTCAAGAGAGTGCAAGGTCCAAAAGGTAAGTCTTTTGATTCCTTTGTCATGATTATAATATTAATCTTATACTTTTATAAGAATAAATAGATTTTTACTTATATTTCTACAAGATAGTAAATAAATCTAAAAGTTCAAAATATTTAGACTTTATTTTTTTATCTGATTTTTTTTTATATGTTAAACTATACTTCCTAAGGATTAATTGTTGTTTCGTACAAAAATATTAAGTATTCCATTTATAATGATTTTTCGAAGTTAACTCTGAATTTCTGAAAATTCTTTGTTTCAGAGTATTAGGGTAAATGCGAAATTATTTTGATAAGGTTAATATTATTGAAAAATTATGAAATTTGGTATATAGACAACTCTATGTATCCAGGTTATTTTTGAAAATTTTTATGATTTTAGAATTTATACTCTATTTTTGTTTTTGTATTTTTGAAGTATGCAAGGTGATGAAGACTTATCTAGCATAAAGGCGAGGCAACCTGCTGATTCGAAGGGATAACTTTGGAAATTCATAACGTGTGAACGGCTAGGTTTTTGGAGGCGTGTGAGTAGGTCTTTTTAAAGTTCATGATTTTACCTTCAACTTTGATGTTGGAATCAGATCCATTGGAGGCCACACGAGGAAGATATGGTTGGTTATTTCAAAGTATCCAGAAGCTGTCTTACTTTGACAATTGTTGTCTTACTTTGACAATTGTGTTATCTTCCTTTGACATTTGTATTGCACGTTTTTATTGAGTTCAAACATTTCTAGTCAACAAAATCACACCTTACTTTACTTATTTTCATTTCCTATGCTTGGAGGGTTGTTCCAAGACATTTCATTTTCTATTTAAACTCATTTGTAATTCATTTAATAGGCAGAGATGAATTTCAATATAGAAATGTGAATTTAAGTCTCTCTTGGGTTCTTTGAAGAACTTACGAACTTATCAGATTACTCTGTGGCGTTCGTACCTTGACTTATCAATCAAGTTTGCCATCCTTGATTATGGCGTCCTCCTAATACCAAGGTTCGCACCTTCTCTATAGGTGTTGGGTCGCGGTTTCCATCCTAAACCTGAAAGTAGAACGGGTTTCGTCATAAGTAGGCGGGGTTCGTATCATTTGGTATCAGAGCTGGTTACGGGTTTCGTGACGGAGTTCATATCATTTGGTATCAGAGCTGGTTACGCGTTTCGTCACAAGTTGACCAGCTCTGATACCAAATGATATGAACTCTGTCAACTTGTGACGAAACCCGTAACCAGCTCTGATACCAAATGATACGAACCCCGCCTACTTGTGACGAAACCCGTTCTACTTTCAGGTTTAGGATGGAAACCGCGACCCAACACCTATAGAGAAGGTACGAACCTTGGTATTAGGAGGACGCCACAATCAAGGATGGCAAACTTGATTGATAAGTCGAACGCCACAGAGTAATCTGATAAGTTCGTAGGTTCTTCAAAGAACCCAAGAGAGACTTAAATTCACATTTCTATATTGAAATTCATCTCTGCCTATTAAATGACTTACAAATGAGTTTAAATAGAAAATGAAATGTCTTGGAACAACCCTCCAAGCATGGGAAATGAAAATAAGTAAAGTAAGGTGTGATTTTGTTGACTAGAAAGGTTTGAACTCAATAAAAACGTGCAATACAAATGTCAAAGGAAGATAACACAATTGTCAAAGTAAGACAACAATTGTCAAAGTAAGACAGCTTCTGGATACTTTGAAATAACCGACCAAAGCTTCCTCGTGTGTTCTCCAATGAATCTGATTCCAACATCAAAGTTGACGATAAGATCATGAACTTTGAAAAGACCTACTCACACGCCTCCAAAAACCTAGCCGTTCACACGTTATGAATTTCCAAAGTTATCCCTTCGAATCAGCAGGTTGCCTCGCCTTTGTGCTAGATAAGTCTTCATCATTCCCCTTCTCTTGAAAAGGATTTGTCCTCAAATCAAGGTCATCACTTATTGATGTGAAACAATACGAATTACACATGAAATGATAATGAATGATACGAACTACAAACGAGCAACAATATACGATGGATTTGAATAGAAAACAAAAATATAAGGATAGAATAAACCCGAGACTAGAGCCTTGCCTCTGATACCAAATGATACGAACCCCGTCAACTTGTAACGAAACTCGGAACCAGCTCTGATACCAAATGATGCGAAACCCGTCAACTTGTGACGAAACCCGTAACCAGCTCTGATACCAAATGATGCCCGTCAACTTGTGACGAAACGCGTAACCAGCTCTGATACCAAATGATATGAACTCCGTCAACTTGTGACGAAACCCGTAACCAGCTCTGATACCAAATGATACGAACCCCGCCTACTTGTGACGAAACCCGTTCTACTTTCAGGTTTAGGATGGAAACCGCGACCCAACACCTATAGAGAAGGTGCGAACCTTGGTATTAGGAGGACGCCACAGTCAAGGATGGCAAACTTGATTGATAAGTCAAGGTATGAACGCCACAGAGTAATCTGATAAGTTCGTAGGTTCTTCAAAGAACCCAAAAGAGACTTAAATTCACATTTCTATATTGAAATTCATCTCTGCCTATTAAATGACTTACAAATGAGTTTAAATAGAAAATGAAATGTCTTGGAACAACCCTCCAAGCATAGAAAACGAAAATAAGTAAAGTAAGGTGTGATTTTGTTGACTAGAAAGGTTTGAACTCAATAAAAACGTGCAATACAAATGTCAAAGGAAGATAACACAATTGTCAAAGTAAGACAACAATTGTCAAAGTAAGACAGCTTCTGGATACTTTGAAATAACCAACCATATCTTCCTCGTGTGGCCTCCAATGGATCTGATTCCAACATCAAAGTTGAAGGTAAGATCATGAACTTTAAAAAGACCTACTCACACACCTCCAAAAACCTAGCCGTTCACACGTTATGAATTTCCAAAATTATCCCTTCGAATCAGCAGGTTGCCTCGCCTTTATGCTAGATAAGTCTTCATCACAAGGTCTCTACTGAAGTATGTCTGAAAGATTTGAACATCCCTAAAACGACGAGTTTTTAGAATAGGTTTTGATAAAATAAGCTTACGAAATTTTTCCAATAATGTGATCTACATGTCTATTAGAAGTGTGTAAAATTTCATAACGTTTTGATTTAAGAATAATTTTTCACAAATCAGTGAATTGGATCTTCTCTATTTGGTTTTTGTAGGAATAATGATTCATCTCCTAAGTAGTTAAGATTCATAGCATTGAGAAATATTGTATTTTGATGTGTAAAGCATCTTATGGGTTCATTCTTTTAATTTTAGGACAAAGAGTTGGTTAATTGTTGATAAGGATTGTGTATAACTTGTGATCACAAAGAAGTAACTAAACTAGACTTTTTACTTGAATCACAATAAGCATATATATATGATTGTTGATGTGTTGTCTAAGTAGTTTTTGTATGTAATTCAATATTATGTTATTTTATATATGAATGCAAATTTTTTATACTTTAGATATTTGAATGTATGAGAAATATAAGTGACATATGTATTTTAAGGGTGATTTATGATTGTGAAAATTTGTTTTGGAAAACCTAAATTCATTACTCTTAGTAGGTACCTAAGTGAATGTGGAGCAATATGACAGGACCCGCTCCGACTCCTCTCCTGAGTCAAAGGGAGTCCTGTGAAGTTCTGAAACTTGTTTAACATTCTCAATCTATTTAGGAAATGTTATATATAAAAATATAAAATTAAGAGTTTAAGACTATTTAATGAAAAATTTTGACAGCATTTCCTCTATTTTTGAAACATTTTCTCCTGAAACATTTATTAACACTTCTAAAATAACAACAATCTCAACTTCAAAACAAGACCGCCTGTCCCTTTCTTTTTTTCTCAAATCAAATATACTCAATAAACAAGGTAAACTCAAATCATTTTAAGAAGCATACTAAAACATACATATTAAACTCATTGCATTTATAATTAAGACTACCAAGCATAGTAGTCTTTTCATTTCTTTTAAACAAGTTCTTACAAGGTGTAAAGGTAATTTTAAAAAAAGATGAAAACTGTGCTTTTAAACAGGTATTACTACTAAGTATCTTTACACATACAAACAAGCCTATAGGATATATGATATATGTACATAACATGTAGAAACAACAAAATGATCCTCATTCTACATGTCATCGAGTGGCCCACCTCAAGACTGGAGAGTTCACATGACCGGGAAGCTACCTGGAAAACATTTTAAAGAAAATAAATGGTGAGCACTAACGCCCAGTGAGTGGATGTAATTTTTGTTTTACAAACAAAACATAAAAATATGTGTTTACTCTTTCAAATCCTTATTTCAAATATAAATAAATGAGACATTGAAAACAATAACTCTTTATAATTTAACCATAAAATGTATATAACTCTTCTTAAATATAATTTCTACACCAATGTTCGTACCTAGGGAAATTCTCACATACGTGTCGCAGGGTCCATACCACAACACACACACAGAGCTTGGGACTTACCTCACATGCACCATGCGAATATACTTCATCTATGCAGAAAAAATTATTCTCACATACGTACACAGAGTGGCTCGAAAACCTTTAATATTAGTTATAGGGAAAGGGTACTAAATTGGTGTTCTAAAACTCATAACATTTCTCTTAATCTCTACTTAAAATCTTATGCTTAAATAATTCCTCAATATAATATAATCATTAAACGTTTCCATTTTTTGCAAATTCATCAATCATAACCATATTTGTAGTGTCCATATAAATAATTCAAAATCATATAAAACACTTGGTTTTAAGAATCACATTAATAAAAGTAATAAATCTCTAACAACCATACATGAATTAAATTCAGGTAAAACATAACTAAATCTTTAATAAACGTATATAAATCATTTGTATAAAACTTCATATAATCTTTAACCAATCAATTTTATATAACACAATATAATAAATCAATCTCAACACAAAATATATATCAATCCATTTTGAAAATACCAATATTTTCTTTATGGAAATCAAATAAAAATCCACTCACAACGTGTATGGAATTCTAGTTGGATTCAAGAAGGTTAGATTCCCTTTGTATCTCTTTCTTCCCTAAAAATCATCAAGAACTTAATTAGAATCCATAAAATATCATAATGAAAGCATTATAGAAGAATTTAGAATTGAAATCCTAAGTATACCCCAACGCTTAGCAAGTATTTTTGCCAAAAATTTTTCTTCACTTCTTTGCTGTCTCAGTAGTTTTTGTCACACTTTTACTCACCAAACTTTCTATTTTGTTACCCATTTGAACTACCTTATACTCCACCTTGTTCATAGTCACTAACTCACATTTTAAGGTGTTAAAAACATGCCAAACAACAACTTGCAAGCTGCTGCCTGGCAGCACACTTTGTTGCTGTAAATGCTTGTATGGCAGCTAGGTGTTCTCTTCTCAAGTTACCATCAGCTGCTCTAATTTAATAAAGGAAGTAGCTACTATCCCTTCCATTTCCAGCAGTGTTTTTGCATATAAATTTGCACCATTTTGGGCTTTAATTGGCCTAAAGAAAATGGATTTAATTTGTGACATGTGGACCTCTCAAATCTAATTTTGTTTTCCATATCGGGCCTTACAAAACTAATCCAATTTTTCTCCACATCCGAATCTTACAATATGAACTTAATTAATTTATTTTGTTTTCCATAATTAGGTCTCACAAAACCTCCCCAACTTAAAAGAATTTCATCCTCGAAATTCACTTACCTAATTGAAACAAATGAGGATATAGAATCTGCATCTGATCTTCTTGTTCCCAAGTTGCTTCTTTTATTCCATGATTTCTCCATAGAACTATTACTAAAGGAATTACTTTAGTACGTAATACCTTTTCCCTTCTATCAACAATCTCGACTGGCTCCTCTTCATAAGTCAAATCTTCTTTCAATTTGTTAAAACATGTAAAGGATCAGGTATATATTTGTGAAGCATTGAAATATGGAACACATCATGAATTTTGCATAATTCCGAAGGTAAAGCTAAACAATAAGCAACTATTCCTACTCTACCAATTATCTCATATGGAGCAATATATCGTGGACTCAACTTTCCTCGTTTCCCAAACTGAAGTACACCTTTCCATGGTGAAATTTGTACGAACACCCAATCACCAACTTGGAATTCAAGATCTGTCATGCGTTTATCTGTATAACTTTTCTATCTGTCTCGAGCTATCTTCAATCTATCTCTGATAACCTCGATCTTTTCTGTTGTAAGTTGAACAAGCTCTGGACCCAATAACTTGGCTTCGCCCATCTTATCCCAACATACCGGTGTTCTGCATTTTCTTCCACAGAGTGCTTCATATGGTGTCATTCCAATACTAGCTTGATAACTGTTGTTGTAAGCAAATTCAATCAATGATAAATGAGTATCCCAACTACCTTTGAATTCCATCACACAAACTCGAAGCATATCTTCTAATTTTTAAATAGTACGCTCTGATTCACCATCAGTTTGTGGGTGAAAAGTAGTACTAAAATGCAATTTAGTACCCATGGCTTTCTGTAAACAAGGCCAAAATCTAGATGTAAATTGAGGATCTCTATTGGAAACAATTGATATGGGTACTCCATGAAGACGTATTATCTCATCAACATAAATTCTAGCCAACTTGTTCAGGATATAAGTATTCTTAATAGGTAGAAAATGTGCAGATTTTGTTAACTTATCCACAATGACCCATATACTATCATGGTCCCTCTGAGTGCAAGGAAGTCCTACCACAAAATCCATAGTAATATGTTCCCATTTCCATTCAGGAATAGGAAGTGGTTGTGAAAGTCCTGTAGGTTTCTGATGTTCTGCCTTGACTTGTTGGCAAATCAAACATTTAATAATTGCCCAATGTATTAAGTTGTAGTTTAAGTAAAAGTGTGACTTCGTTATAATATAGTAAAATGTCTAGATATTTATTGTTATTTGCCATATTTTTAACATGTCTTAATCATACTAACATAGTGAATCAAATTGAACTGAAGAGAACATGATTAATTATGTTGAATTTGATTCGATTCAATATGATTTTGGATATTTTGAGCCTCTTGAATTTTTTTACATATTCTTTTAACTTTAAAGGCTACATGGGCCTACTGATTAGGTCTTTCAAGTCAATGGAACATGTTTTTTAAGGGTACTAAGCCATAAGCCGGTTGAACTGCATAAGCAACGTGTGTGTGAGCGTTGGGAAATGGGTTTGGTCTGTGTGGAATAGATTTAGTGATGCTAGCAAACATATCAGATTCGGACTATACAATTCCAAATTTTTTGAACTTTTTGAATTTTAGGATTCGGATTGGACTTGGTCCGAAAATAATCAAACCGGATTCAAATTGGATTTTTTATTAAAAAAAAATCAATCCGAATGGACATTTCAAATCAGTTTTGGATTTCAAAATTCAGACCCAATTTGGATATTTTCAAATTTTGGATTGAATTTGAATATTTTTAAATTTCAGTTATTTTAGAATTTCAGACCAAGAATTGATATTTTCATATTTTGGACCGATTTCGGATTTTTTTAAAAAATTATTTGAATTTTTTTTAATAATAGTAAGATGCATTGTGAAAAAGAAAATATTCTGATTGGATTCCCATCCACTAATATTTAATTACTTTATTAAAATATTTTATTATTTTACCAATTAATTTGAGTAAAATTTATTCACTACACATAATTAATTAAATAAAGGATAACTTACAATGGAATGCCCTAATATTTGGTCATATTACAATGAAATTATACTTTTACTTAAACTACAATTAAGCACCTCAATTAATATGAATTTGGTCCTTGCGTATTTAAAAATATCATTTTTTAACATATTTTTATTTTTTAACTCACATGGTCCCTAACTTTTTCAAAATACAATAATTTAGTCCTATGCCCAAAACCTTGTCGGTAAAACCTGAAATAAAGTATAAATTGAGCATTTTACATTTTTTTTTATTAAATTATTAAATTATAATGATATTTTTACCTTTTAAATTTTTGATAACTTTACTTATTTGGATATTCCAATAAAAACACTTTAATACTTTAAAAACACTTTAAAAAGAATTAAATAATAAAATAAATGTAATAAAATTCATTAAAAATAAAATAAAAATAAAATAAATTTGAAGACTGAATATTTATAAAACTCAAAATTTAGTAATTTAATACATACATATACATATATATATATGTATAAATTTATATATATCACAGTTTTATTTTTATATTTTTATTTTTATAATATAATATAATAATAATAAATGTGTGTGTGTATATATATATATATATATATATTGTAATGTTTATTATATATCATATGTATATATAATATACTCTAAAATATAATAGTCGTAATATTGGGACCAAACTAATTTTATTACTATGAGAAGATTATAACATAATAGAATTGTAGTTACAAAAAATATTGACTCCAACAAGAAGGTATCCATGTTAGCGAGTTATTACATATCCGCAAGTGCAAAGATGTGGTAACGACTCTAAAAAATAAATTATTATTTCAAACAACTTTAGAAAAATATTTTATTTTATCTTAAACCTTTAATATAGCATAACATATATTTTTTACAATATACAGATAATTATTACTATGTGGAGGTAAGTTCCTTAAGGAGGGATCTAGAAAAATTATAACTTATTACAATGTAGAGTTTATTCTTATTTATAACTAGCCCAAATTGGGATCTGTTGTGTGTTAAATTACACTAGGCCCAAACAGGCCCAAAATGTTAAAACCACCAGTGAAAGCCCAATACATGTAAAGGGCCAAAGAATCGCTACAAATCGAAGTGGACCCTGACCCTACGTACAATGAAGGAAGAAGCTCTAAACAAACAACAAAGGAGTCTGTATTGCACCTCGCTAAGCTAACTGTTTGCAGGTGAGACAGGCTGCAGTTCGCTAGCCACGAAGCCCACAGCTCGCAGATGACGCAGCCTGGAGCTTCAATTAAAGAAAGAATTCTGAGTATACAAGGATTGCATTCAGTCAACTACACAGACTCCTAATCAATCTCAAATTCCTCACAATCAACTATTATATTTAGATTAAACCACGTCCATTAAGAGATAGAATTTCTCCCTTAAATCATGTAATCAAATTCCATATAAAACATCATGACTCCTGCCCCTTCACCGTATAAAAAGAGCAGGATACCATTGTTACAAAGGTTACGAATTTTTCTAGAAAACACTTACATAAGTGAGCTCTGCAATACACCCAGCGAGCTAGACTTGAGTATCAAGAACAATGGATATAGGCATTCCCTTAAGCCGAACCACTTTAAAAATCTCTTGTGTCAATCTTTTTATGAGTTTAATCCTTTAGTTTTTCCATATTCACCGATTTATCACGTTGACCGAATTCATACGTCAACAGTTTGGTGCTAGAAGGAGGGCTCCGTTTAAGGATTCAAACCTCCGTTTCTGGGTATGAAACAACCATTTTTCAGTTTTCTAACTTTATTATTTCAGGTGAAAAGAATATCCATATTGATGGCAAGAGGCGTAGGCACCTGTTCTAGAACACTACGAAGTAGAGACATACCCTCACTCGGGGGACCTTCGAAGGCATCCCATCAACCTCTGATCCCGCCGATCATATCAAACGCACCGGCGACACCAAACGCGCCGATAGCACCAAGTGCGCCAGTCACGACAAACGTAGCGCCCATTGCACTGATGGTTCAGCCACCCACCATGAATCTGCTGACCGATCAACTCCATCCTCAAGTGAAGCCCCGTAGCTATGATTAGGCTGGCCCGTCCGGCCCCTTCGATCTCAACAAAATGGTGGAAAGGTAGGCAGAGCTAGAAAGAATGGTGGCAAAGATGTCCCGTGGATAGCATCTCCTACTACAAAACCACCCTCTCCGTGAGCAGATCGTGGAAAGCACCTCTCCGCATCATCCTGTGAGAGATGGCACAAATTGCCCCATCCCTCAAGCCCGCTGAAAGAATCCCCTACGAAAAAACACCTAACGTGGGGAGATCTCTTTTCACTCCACCAACGCGGCCAAGCAAGCTAGGACGGGACACGAAGAGCCACGAGAAGGACCTTCCCGTAATGACCTAACAGTCCACGCAAACGCCAACAGCGAAAGGTACGTAAAACTCAATAGGGACCGATGAGGCGCCCTTGAACATAGTACCTCTCAACAGCCCCGACGGCGCCTGGAGGTATACAGCCAGCAGCTTGAGAGGAACGACAGTGGGAATGCCCACCACGCTGTACCAGCCGCTGATGCCCCCTGAGGGCAAATCCGAGAGCAAACGATCGCCCAACGAGCAAGCGTGAAGGTCACCCAACCGACCAAACCAACCCCATAGGGAAAATAGCGCCACCTCCAGAGTATTAATAATAACCCCTCCATTCCCATGATGCCAGGCTCTGCTGCGATGACTAGATGTATTAGAACAGCAGCAAGGAGGCACTGAGCCCACTGACAGGTACGTCAAGAGAAGCCCATTCAGCTGGGAGATCAACAACGAGCCACTGCCTAAGCATTTTAAAATGCCCAGTATCCCTATCTACCAGGCATCCAGCGACCCCTTCAATCACTTGGATGCTTATAATGTGCATATTAGCCTACTCACAATCAACAGTAGGGTCAAATCCCGATGATTCCCAGCTACTTTGGGCAAAATCTCGAGAAAATGTCTGAAAGGGCTCCTTACAGCCAATATAACCAGTTGAAGCCAATGTCATGAGCTCTTTCTGAACCAGTACCAAGCATTTAAGAAATAGCTTGTTCCCTCTTGCCACCTGACGACGGTCTTTCAGAAGGCGAACGAGCCTTTGAAGGATTACATAGCCTGCTTCCAGAAAGAAGTCAACTGCGTGGAGAGCACCATGAATGATAGTGTGCTCACTACCATAACTGCTAGCCTACGAAAAGACGACCATCTCTACCAGAGTATATACAGCAAGCCGGTGAAAATGCTCAGGGATTTCGACAAGCAGTTTAATACCCACATTTGCATGGAGGAGGCCTTTGGACCCAAGAAGCACCCCAAGAAGGACAGAATCAGGAGCTCGCGGGACAGGAGCAAGCGGAAGGAAGGCAGACGAGGAGATAACCGCAATCGGAACAGGGACTAACGCAGGGACAACGCCCCAACAAACCAGGTAACAAAAAAGGCCATGAGCGACGAGGATGCACGACGAGGTGGAGGCCGCTACCAGACCTACGCACAGCTAACCGACTTTCGGGGCAATATCTTCAGCGCGGAGAGGAACAATGAAGAGTTCGGGAGGCCACCCCCATGAGGACAACCACGAGAACCCGCAATCTCAGCAAATTCTGCCACTACCACAACGAGGCAGGCCACAACACTTCTAAATGCTATGAGCTTAGAGACGCGATAGAGAGCTTGATCAGACGAGGCCGCCCAGGAGACTATATGGTGTGTTATAGGAACCAACAGCTTCCCCAACAACCGCAGCCACTACAACAGCAGCAGCAGCAAATGATTGAGCCCATTCACCCAGAGTCAATGCCAAATGATCCCGTAGTGAGAGCTATCCATACCATCCATGGTGAGCCTCACCTCGTGGGAACAAACAACAAGTCGCTGGCGCGACATGTGAAAGAGGCTGGCTGAGGATGATGAGCATAGACAAGTGGCCCATGAAGCAATGGAGAACCATGGCTAAAGAGGTAACCTTCACATACGTAGACATGCGAAGAGTGTACTAGCCACACAATGATGTGATCGTCATTGTGGCAACGATAGGAGGAGTGGCCATCTATAGAACGATGATTGACAAAGGAAGCTCGGTGAATGTCTTGTATAAAGCGGCCTTCGAAATGATGAGGTTAAAGCGAAGCCATTTGCGTCCCTCTATTTTACGGGCGATTTGATCATCCCCCTGGGACTGATCAGTCTACCCCTCACTCTGGGAAAGCAAGGTCGCCAAGCAACCACTATGGCCGATTTTCTGATCATCGATTCCCCACGACTTACAATGCCGTCCTAGGGAGGCTCGCTCTCAACGATTTAGAGGTGATCTCCTCTAAAAAACACCTGACCTTGAAGTTCCCAACCCCGATGGGTGTGAGACATGTATATGGGGAGCAGAAGGTGGTCAGGTCGTGCTATGAGAAGACAATCAGATTTGGCATCAGGAAGAAGACAGTTAAAGCCAAAGCTGCGACCGCAACCCCCCTCCAATGATAACGATGCACTCGCTGGCCACGCCCGGTAAAAATAACTACGAGGAAAAGGCTCATCACTCTACCAAAAGCCAGCAAGGTCCGGACATCATGAGATAATGCAGAAAAGCCCAAAAATTCTTCTGTAAAGTTTATTACGATCAATAAAGAGTCATTTTTTCTATCATTAAGTTCTCGCATCAGTATTGTCCACTTGACCTTGGGGGCCAGGGGGATTACCAAATAAAAAAAAAATACATCCCTTCCCCCGACAACAACGAATTGCCTCTAACGAGCTCGTTACTAGTAACTTATGAGCTCGCCACGAGCTTGTTAACGAGAAAGTCTCCTACTTCCAAACCTACGAGCTCGCCGAAAAATTGAGCATATACATTAGCAAAACTCGCCAACCTAACAGCCCACGGGATCTCTAACAAGCAGGGTCAATAGACATACTCGAGGTGACAGACCTAGAGTTGTAGACATTGGCAGTACCCACCTACCTGAGAGCTGACGAGCTCTCAAACCAGCGGAGCTAATATTAATACTCAAGGTGGAATCCCTCCCTACCTGCCTAAGTATTGATAGAGACTCGTCGACCTGGGCAGCCAAAGAGCCCTAAAAGCAGCGACGTCAATACTAACAGCAAACAGCCTCCCCGAGAAGCTGTATAAATTAGCAAAATTTCACGAAGGGACCACGGGCCCTTAAACTAGCACCTGCAATAGCCGGCCTTCCCCAGTAGCAACGCTAAGCGTTGACAAGACTTGCCAATACGAGAAGCTCTTCAGCTCTCCAACTTACGACGTCAACCCCCGAAAAAGCCAGGCAAAGCTTAAGAAACTTCAACGAAGGAACAAGCTTGTAAGACCTTAAAATGACTAAGGCCGCTTGCGTACACCCAGTGGAAGGATTACACGAGTTAAAAGCCCGATACGAGTCCCCCAAAGAAGGTCACTTATCAAGTTCTATCCTCGTACATACATACATTTTGAGTTTACTTTACGAAAAGCTTTTGAGCACATATTTATATAGAGCTGGTAAAGAAAAAGCATAAGTATAGCGCGACATTTAGCAAAAATAGAATTTATTATTAAAGTCATAGAACGGGTTGAGATTACAATAAATCCAGATACATAGAATCATCGCAATCAGGAAATTATAACAATATAACCAGTAAAAGGGTAGCTCGAATACAAGCGCGATTCTCTCAAGGAAAAGTCAAGAGATACTAAGAAGCAGCAGCGGCCTGTGTCTCAGTTTGCTGACAAGTCGCTTTGAAGTATCTCTCAGAACCCAGGTCGCAGCAATCTACCAGTACACTTTCCATTTCTAGCGATGATAACAGATCCATTGAAAGCAAAAGGAAACTGTCTGACAAAACTACATCAAACCTACTCATCTGAACTTGATAATAGGAAGCTTGCATACAGTGGGGAGAAAAATTTTCTTATTGTTGAAATTCCACCACAGAACAAGCTCGAGTTCACCGCCCTGATTGAGGTGACATATTAAGAAGCCCGCATAGCTCGAGTTTACTATCGTACTTGAGGAGTCGTGAAGAAAGGCTTACATATATCAAGTTCACTATCGTGCTTGAGGAGACGTGCAGGGAAGCTCACTTATGGTGCAGAGAATGGGTCATCTACTGTAGGACTTCTGCCTCAGAAGAAGTTTGAGTTCACGATAGCGTATGGCAATCACATGGAGGAAGGAATAGAGGATGGAAAGATTGATATGTGTGAAGTCTGCACTGATGAAAAGGAACAAGCTCGGTCAAGAAGGAAGAATCGTGGTGAAGGTGAGAAAATCGCAATGGGGTGGCAACCTCACTATAGCAGCATAAAAAAAAAGATGGGGAGGTCACAATATATGAAGAAAAGGAAGAGGTTCGTCGGACCCAACCAGGGGAAGACTTTTAAGCTTGACCATTACTTCCATCCTGAGCGCCCTGACCTTCTTCAAGATCTCCGATAGCCCCGGCCACTCGCAGTTCCTCAAACCCCCTAATCAGCTCTTCAACAGGTGGGCCAAGGAAGTCTAACGGCAATTGCGAATGTTGGAGCCAAATACTATAAAGAAGATCGTGCTTGGCTTCATCAATCATACCGATTTTCTCCTCCTCCCAACACCTCTCCCTTTGGGAGAGCTCCTCTTTACTTTTAGCCAAGTTCTCTTTTAATTTCTCCAGTTCACCACGGGTTCGCTCAGCTTTGGCTTGCTTTTCGTCTAACGCAGCGGCCGATTCTTTCAGCTCCATCTTCAGGGCCCTCTCACGGGCGAGTAATTTCTCAAGTTCCACCGCTAGTTCCTTCTCACGACCCTCCACAACAGTACGCCTCTGCTCCATCTTCGCAAGCTCGTCAAGAAAGAACCTTCCTTTTCGCATCACTATCCTCGAATTCGAGCATATTTTTATATGACAAATAGACGGTCTGAGAGAAGGAAGAAACAAAGGTAAACAAGCCACAGAAAATGAAACATATATCTACAAGCAAAGATACTTATATAAACACCCAGCATATTAGGAGAGCATGACAAACTAATGTATGGCGAAGGTCCAGACCCTCGTTTTCCTCGATGCGCTGGCTCAGGTCCCCGATAAGGAACTCCTCATAAAGCATCGGAGCTCGATCGAGATATTCTTTTGCAACCACACCAAGACCCCGGCTTGAAGACAGGAAAACAGCTGGGCCTATTACAACGGTAGGGCCAGACCACCTCTAGATAGGCTGTTCCATGGAGGCATCAAAATGAATCCCCTTCCTCTTGTCACGAGCAACCCCAATAGCTGCGAAAGGAGGCGAAAGCTTATGAGCAGAACTCTCCAGTGGCTGGTCGCTCTTATTAGACCTCCCCAACTTGGTCCTTTTGGGAGCAGCAAGGAGAGGGGTTCTAGCCGCCCTCTTGGTCAAGGGAGACTTCTTTATATTCAGACTCCCCATCAGACCTCCCGGCAGGCGCTGTTGTTGTTGTCACTGCTCGACGCCCATCTTAATTTGGCTTTGAAGGCAAGCAAAGACCATCTCCCGAACTTGCTCAGTAAAGGATACCTTTCCGCTCGGAGCCCGCGACCTAGCCACCTCAACACCCTGCTCTGCAAGTCGCTGCAACGAACCCCCTCCCCTCCCCCTACGAACAGGAGCAAGCTTGAAGTCCACCAGGAGCTTCTCAGTAACCTGCTTATATACGCGAGCTCCCTCATGTCCCTCGGGATCAAGGTCGTAAGAGCACCAAGCGTCTCTCTCTCCTCGTCAAAAAGAAAAGGGTTCGAGCCCGTTCCGTCTGCAAACAAAAAGGGAAAAGATAAGTACGTGGCAAGGACAAGGAAAACAAGATACATAACCAACTCATCGGGCTTCAGCACAAAGCTCCTATTTTTCAGGAGCTCGATTTTAGGGCCCTTAACAAAGAAATAGTTCACTTTGTAGTCCCCGGTGTTCGAGCTAGAGTTCGCCTGTAGCAGCTCCCTACACTCGCCAGCCCGCACCACCAGATGGTACATCCCATCATAGAGGGCATCTTCCAGCAAATCCTTTGGCAAGGGGCACTGTCTTAGGGTGAAACAGTATTTGATAACATTGTCACTAGGAGGGGGAAGCCCATTCCTCTTGAATGAGAGATAGAGGGTGAGAAACTGGCCATACGAGCTGAAGGTAAGCTGCATGGGAGCGAGCTTCAGGAGGTTCAGCACGTCGATGAGGAACCCCGGGATGGGGAACCTCAAGCCTGCAAGCAGGTGGTAATGGCTGATAGTAACAAAACCAGGAGGGGGGTAAGAAGCTCTATCAGTCACTGCAGGCACCAACAACTAGTGACCACTGGAAAATTGAAAGGAATTTGCCATAACTTTCAAACTCCCTCGATAGATCCTGGAGGGGGACGACACAAAAACATCTTTCTTTCGGCGCAACCCCTTGTAAGCAACCCGAAGGAGACTGTCCAGAATCTCCACGCCATTTTGAAGGAAATTTTAGAAAAGATTTTATTAACATATAACTTGCGGAATTAGATTTCAAAAATTTTCTTTGTTTGAAAAATAATTTTCAACCAGGAACGAGTTCTTGTATATACGCAGAAAAATATTTGTGAAACTACATACTTTTTTCTTGATTTTCTTTTTCTTAATCTTCGATTTACCACCAAATCTTCCGAGCTATGACCCGCGGTCTGACAACGTGTGTGTGGGCACGTCATGGCAAGAGATGGAGGTCACGTGAGAAACGAACGGAGAACCCTTTCTCCCTATGGCCGGCAGCACCTGCAAGGAAAGGGAGAGTCAGGAAAAAAAAAATTCTTTTCTTCTCTCTTTGGTAGCCGAATTGCCTCTGTGTTTCTCACTTGTAGTTAGGTCAATTTTTCTAGTAAAATAACTCTTATATACTAGCTCTTTAGGGTTTTATTTTGACTAGGTCAAATAGGATTCTAAATCCTTTTTTTTTTTTTATCTCCCTTAAAGACTTGAACATGTGACCTTTGGCACTATTAAAATAATCTAATTATTTTAATTCTTTTGTCCTAGTTATTATTTAATTACGTAACCTCATATTTAATAAATAGAATTAATAATTCATAATTATTAATTTCTATTATTATATTAAATATTTAATTAATTGAATAATCACATTATTTAATTATTCTCTTTTATTTAAATCGTATTAATTTCGTAACACTATTAATTGGACCATCCAATTAATTTACCGTGACCCTCGTTACCAACAACAATAAGAGCTAGCAAGAGGACCTACTGGACCCACAGTTTTGAGCTCTAATAATACTTAGTAATATTAATTAAAACTCTTTAATTAATATTTCACGATTATTAACCTCGGTGTTATTCCACTAAAAATCCGAGGCTGCACTCTCAAAACTGTAAACGTGTTTATACAATCTGAAGTCTCAGCATCCATTGATATAACTATTTACATATAGTGTAATCCTCCACAAGTAGTGCATATCTAGAGCTGGGTTATAAAGTCCGTTATACCCCTCTAGAAATATATTTTCCTTTAAACACTATTGATTCTATAATGAACAATTAAATCATGTCTTCCTCACAGAAAAATGAGAGGCCTCATAATTGTCCAAGCCCTGAATAACCCTTAAAGGAACTACTCATCTACTTCAATCATGAAGGAGTGGATTCCACTATTATGTTCAAACCTTCCCAGTCACAAGTCAAAACACAACTCCAAGATACGGAGGTATTGGTCGAGATTCACATAAACTTCACTCATGGTAAATCAAAAGTCACGATCCAACCTGAAGCAGTCGATAAAACACTCAGGATTAAGATCGCTTATAAATAGTCATCGTTTATCGATATATATGAATCTCATCTACTAACGGATCTTGGTGAGAGATTCATACAAATCACGGCCTATTCTTATATGATCTCATCACATAAAGTGCCTTCATTCTTTTGTCAACTACATGAGCGGTCTAGGATAAGACCACCGTAATATACAGAATGGACCGCAACAGTAAATCAATCACAAATTAAGTACCCAACTTTGTTCGCTCTCTACGGACTCTTTAGATTGCATGTCTCAAAATGAATCATCTCTGTATATAACCTTCATATACTCATTATGATATTATATATTCCAATCTAGGATGTTCTTGCACAATATGTATGTACTACTGAATATAAAACACTTATAAACTTGAATGATCATTTGAATAATTCTTATTAAGTCCTTAACCGTTTACATTTACAAGTTTCAGGGCATAAATCCCAACACGTTTACCACCTCCACCTCTCCAGGATTGTCGTGATTATCGACCTGGTTGAGTACGATCACCCCTAGGGCACCTCTTTGAGGCAGTATGACCCCCTGGTGACCAGAGGCAGAAGCCTCTGCCCCTCTATCCTTACGAGACCTCTGAGCACTCGAGCCAAACATCTACAACATAAAAAGGATTAAAATCATACAACAAATAAGGAAACCTAGATGTCTACTGCAATCTAGGGGCCCAAGCGAGAGGCACCAGAGGGTCACAAAAAAAAAAAAAAAAAAGCTTCAAAGTTTTCAAGCATCTACAGAAAACCTAGGCACGCGAGTTCAAGACAGAAGATTCAAAAAAGAAGATAACAACAACGAAAGGCTTAAAACAAAAAACAGAATAGAAGAATAGAAGACTCATCGTGAAAGAAAGCAGAAGATAACAAGCGTAACAAACAAAGAAAAGCGGCGGACCCAATCACACAGACGAGCGCGAAGCCTTGAAGACGTCCTCCGGAGGCCAAGACTAGCAGAAGATGAAGCACAACCCTATTGTTTTTCCAAGAATTATCAGCAAAAAGAAACAAAGAATTTCCAAGAAGTTTTCGAAGAATGAAGAAAAGAGCACGAACAACCATATATATAGACGAAGAACTGAAACCATTAGATCAAAGCAATAATAACTTGGAAGAAGATCTACGGCCGCTATTCAACCTTAGTATATGGCAGGATACTCGAAAGATCACCGATTTAACGCATACATTTAATGCGCTGAACAGACGTGGCGATTGACATGACTCAACCCACTTACTAAAAGAGTAACCGCCTTTGGACCTCGGAACTAGCAACTTCAAAAGACGACTCACGAGCTTAACCATGAAGTAAGCTAATGGCAACCCGCTGAAAATACAACCCACCGAAAAACTTTTCAGCTTCCACCTCAAAGATATCAAGTTAGAAGCTGGGAGGCTAATGTTATGTGTTAAATTACACCAGGCCCAAGTACGCCCAAAATGTTAAAACCACCAACGAAAGCCCAACATACGTAAAGGGCCAAACAATCGCTACAAATCGAAATGGACCCTAACCCTACGTACAACGAATGAAGAAGCTCTAAACAAACAACAAAGGAGTTTGTGTTGCACCTCACTAGGCTAACTATTCGCAAGTGAGACAGCCTGCAGTTCGTTAGCCACGAAGCCCGTAGCTCGCAGATGACGCAGCCCAAAGCCTCAATTAATGGAAGAATCTCGAGAATACAGGGATTGCATTCAGTCAACTAAGCAGACTCCTAATCAATCTCAAATTCCTCACAATCAGCTATTGCATTTAGATTAAACCACATCCATTAAGGGATATAATTTCGCCCTTAAATCAAGTAATCAGATTCCATATAAAACAAGATGACTCCTGCCCCTTGACACTATAAAAGGAGCGGGATACCACTGTTACAAAGGTTACGAATTTTTTCATAAAACGCTTACATAAGCGAGCTCCGCAATATACCCAGCAAGCTCGACTTGAATATCAAGAACAGTGGATGTAGTCATTCCTTTAAGCCGAACCACTTAAAAATCTCTTGTGTCAATATTTTTATGAGTTTAATCATTTAGTTTTTCCATATTTACCGATTTACCACGTTGACTGAATTCGCACGTCAATAGGATCAAAAATTTTTATGACTACATTAAAGTTATTCCTACATAGAGTATCACTATATGAAGGTTTTACTGTATATATAATATTTTTTTTTTTGAATTTTTTTAACTAAATTTTGAGTGTTATAAGTATTTAATCTTCAATTTTATTTTTATTTTTAATAAATGATGTTACTTTTTAAAAAAATTCAATTTTTATAATTGTTTTTAATTTTTAATGAATTTTATCATATTTATATTTTATTTAATCAGTTTTAAGTGTTTTTTTAAAAAAAACTTTAAGTTTTTATAAAACATATCAATTTCTTATTAGACTACCCAAATAGGTAAAATTGTTAAAATATAAAATATTGGAGGGTAAAATCATCTTTATAATTTAATAATTTAATAAACACGGGTAAATTGATCAATTTATATTTTATGTCAAATTTGACCGTCAAAATTTTAATCGTAGAGGCTAAATTAATATATTTTAAAAATTTTAGGAATCATGTAAGTTAAAAAAGTCAAAATAAGTCAAAAGTGATTTTTTAAATAAGTTAGGGACCGAATAATAATTATCTGAGGTATTAAGTTGTAATTTAAATAAAAGTAACCACATAATAAGAGATTCCATTACAATTTGTCCATAAATAAAAAAGAGTACGTGAAATATAAAATACTTCTTTCACCTTTTTTTATTCTTTATTTCAATTTGAAATTTTTTTAAATAAGATTTCTAATTTTTTATTTTCTTTTACGGATTTAGATTCAAACCGAATTTCGATCAGATTCAAATTCGAACCTAATTCGAATTGGAATATACCTTAATCCACATAATAATTTCATATTTCCATATTCAAAAATTGAATTTAGATTTTTTTTTTTTTTTTTTGTCCGAGCTTTCATTTCTTAGAAAAGTTGCACAAATTCCCTCTAATTTAGACAATATTACACGTAACGATAATTTTTATTATAATTATATAAACATCCCCTAAAATTTATTGACTAATTAATCAATGGTAAAAAAAACCTTTTACACAAGAAATAATAATGAAAACTATAGAACATGATGAAATTACCCAACATCTCTAAAATTACCGATACCCTGAAATAATAATTATAAAGGAAACCTAAAACTTTTCAAAATTAAAAAGTAAAATAATTAAAAAATAAAAAAGTACATCACCATCGACGGTGGAGGTCAGAGTGATCTGCATCTTCCCAATCTGCCAACAGTGGAGACCCCTCCACCGCCGATGAAGTTCTTTAATTTTTGAAGCATCCAAACTCAGATTCCTAAACATTTTCAACAATACATTGTTTTTCACAATTATTCTCAATGTCGACGAGGCATATTCTTAAAGGGGTCGAAGTGAGGAGAGCTTCTATGATTTTTATACAAAACCAACCACTCAAATTTTAATCGACTAACAAATCAAACAAAGAGCAAATAATTTGATCTTATTAGAAGAAAAGACCGAAAAAAAAAAAAAAAAAAAAAAAGAGAGAGAATAACCACACCACCCAACTGAAGACTGAAGGTTTACCACCAACAATAGTAAGCTTCAAACATTAATTCATCGTTCAGATATGATATGAAAAAGATGAACAGAATGAGATCATAAATGGAAAGGTAGAGGTGGATGAATGTACATTATCATGGAGGATTATTTTTGGTATCATAAGAGTTGCACAAAGCAAAAGTTGTATTTTTAAATTCCTACTACACAGTGTATGGAGATATTTTCGGCATTTTAATCCATTCCCTCAGCCATTTGCAATTTGATACTAAATCAAACAACCCCATCATCAGCTTGGGCGATATCCAAACCCCCGACAAAATTCTTGCAGCATTATAAAATGTCTATCTATAACTCACTAAGATGCTTCTGCAAAATGCATTTGTCATCAGCTGAAATTCAGATTACGCAAGCAATTTATATATAAAACCAGATAACAACTTCTAACTGCAGTGTGTAACATTGTGACTTCGAACCCAAAAAAAATGAAGTTTGTTCCTGGCTCATCAACCAAGTCCAGAAAACAAATAGAACCTTTTACTAGGATCCCAAGCGCAATCTCTACTCAAGCCACTCGGTTGCTAACAGTTTGATACAGAGACCTTAGTTGTGTGTTCCATTTATCTATAGCGGTATATTTTTTCATTCCCTTTGACCTGCAAGTAAAATGACACTAATTCCAGTTCAAACTACAACCACTGAGTGAGGCAGGATGGAAATATTAGATAATAGAGAAAAAAGATTGACCTGTCACCACGCTCTAACAGTCTATTCACTTGATCAATATGTCCGTCAATACGATTATCCAAGATTAATGAAACCAACAATTGTTCAACATCTTTTTCTGGTACATTAAGTTCCTGCATATAAACCATGTTCAATAGTAGGTTCATTGAAGAATGAGAAAACCACCTTCCAAAGTAACAATCTTCAGATTAGTAAGAACACACACACACTAGTTCTCTCTCTTATCAGAGAATAGTAAGAAGAATATTAAAACAGCCATATTGGAACAATTGGGTATGATACACACACACACACTTATCAGAGAATAGTAAGAAGAATATTAAAACAGCCGTATTGAAACAATTGGGTACATAGATGGTATAAACTTCAGAGAAACCGTAGCCTTCACCTTGGATATAAAAGGGATTCGGATCCTTGTATAGGGCTTGATAAGCTTAAGCAACACTTGAGTTCTGACATTCTTCAACAGATCTTCAATGTAATTTCGAATAAATGGATCATCCATTATTGTCCTTCTGTTACTCTAAAAATAATCCACCAACTAGTGAGGGGCAAAAAAGGAATGTACACAGGACAAGAAATCTCACATAACTACACGCATATTACAACATTGGGTGCATAATATACCTTAAGGATTTTTTCAAATTCTATTATCTCATTCCGTTGGTACGCTGCTATCAGATTAGTCATTGCAAGGATCTCAGGGTCATTTTTGTACCTGCGAAGTAGCAATTGGATGAAAAAGTAACCACACAGAGAGAAAGGGGGAAGGGGGGAGCGGGTTGGTTCATAAAGAGACTTACGGCTTTGCCTCTTGTCCGTCAAATGGATTAACTTCAGACTCCATCAGCATATTCGCCAAAACCAAATATCTGTTAAGTGAACAACAATTGCAATCAAGAAATCAAGTCAAATTCTATCCTACTAGTTGGAAACAAGAGATTGTTTAAATTTTTTTTTTTTTTTTTTGAAAGGAGATTGTTTAAAAATTGATGTGCATAAGTGCTTACATTCTCTCTGTCCGGTAATTCAGTAAGTAATAAATAACTAAAGAGAACAGCAGAGAAAGGAGCACATAGAGTACACGGGAAGTATCCAGGAAGCACCCAACAATTCAATATAGATGTTGCAAATGAGACCTATGACAATTTACCTCCACGTTTTATTCCAAAACAGTAAAGGTGATATCATAAACAAGATTTTGAGGCACTATTGCAATTTCCTATTTATTTGCAAAGATACTATTAAGGGTCTGATAAACAATTTTCCTAATTTGTTACCAAATAGCCACAGGTTAGTTTACGGTGTTTTGATATCTATATATTTCTCCTTTATTTAAAGAGGAAGCTTTTCATAGACTCTGCTTGGCAAACTACGCTTAAGTTCACAATCGAGCCATTGTAGTCAGATAATGAACTTATACTAAAACAAACCACCAAACATATTCAATTTACTTTGATTCACACATTTGATTTCAATCTTATGCATGAGCTCACGTAATAAATCAATAAAAATTAAGAAATCACCAGACCTCTGTTATTAATATTCAAAAACCAGCACTTGCAGAGAGAGAGAAATGGAGAGGGGTAACAAGGAAGAAAATTCAAATTATTTTTAGAAAAGAAAAAAGGAGATAGCTATCATACTTTAAGCACTGTATACGTCTATGGTTCCCAGCTTCATCATAATTCTTAAAAGCTTCAAAGAAATCGGTGGCAGCATCTGCCCACTGACGTTCTGCCATATGCATCTTCCCACCACATTCACGAATTATCCCCATGATCCTTGGATGTGGTATAGCTGACTTGATAGCAAGTCCTTTCTGGTATAATTGCTGTTTTTGTCCAATAGTCAAATATGGTTAATCACAATGGCAATTTTCATTTCTTTTTTATTTTTGAATAAGAAACAAAAAGATTTTATTAATAAAATAAATGAGGACAATATGGAGTAGTCAACCAGTAGTCGATCTCTGACTTCCAAAACTGACTCAGCTATAAAAATCTCCTCAAATTATTATCAAATGGAAGCCCTGGAGATAAGTACAAGCAGAATCCCAGTTTTTTTTAAAATTACAGAAAAAGGATGTGTCCGGTAATTCCCATCAAGTGCCTACAGAGCAGCATAGACTTAAGTTTCTCTTATCTTTCTTTTTTTTATTATTATTTTTATTTTATTTTTTTTATAGGGAACACAAAAAAATTTTTATATCAGAAATAAAAATTTTATTAACAAAGGTGAACAAGCAGTCCACTAAAGGGGAAGTCAGACAATGCCAGGAAAAAGAAATAGAATCCAACTTCTACCACATAAAAAGAATCCTCTACTCAGGATCATTTCTTGTCATGGTCAAACCCATATGCACTCATGTCTTTCCCATCCTCTACTAAGCTAGCACAAGGAATGTTAAGGAGCCCAGTAATGGCTAGGTTGGAAAATTGATTATAGCTATATGTACTTGGCACCTCCATCATAAAACAAAAGCCTGTTCATGTTTTTCTACTACAAATCTTAGTTTTTCACTGAGGTTGCATGCGAGAGATATTGAAGGATACCGCATTTGATAAGGATTCATACTATTAGCCTCTTGAATTTAGGGAGTGTTTGGAATGGCTTTTTCAAATAGAGCTTCTAAGAGTAGACCTTAACTACTATAACTTTTAATTTTGTATAGAGCTGTGTTCCTACAACATGTGGTTTTTGTATAGGGTTCTTTTGTTTCATTCTTTCTTTTTTGCAATAACTTTTCTGTTTCCTAACTACTAGAGCTTTTAATAAAAAGCTCTTTGTTGTTAGGTATTCAATCAAAAAATGTACTTTTAGGTTAAAAGATTATATGGCATTATATCTATAAATGCGTTTCGTAATAGTAGCTCACACAAAAAAGGAATTTGAGACAATTTGTTTCTTTTAAAAAAACTCAAAAAGAGCTTCTCAAAGAAGCTCAATCTCCCAGTTAAAGTACTCTTGAATTGATTCCAAACCAAACATTTTCAAAAGAGTTTTTGGTAATAGAAAAACTCCTTTCTGCCATATAAGTCATACCAAACACAATCTTAACAGCTTAGGCTTTTGTGTAGGGTTTTCTATTAGACTTTTATTACTTAACTTTCCTTTCATAAAGCACTCCAGGAACCAATCAAAGTCGGCCCCAAGTCAGAAACTCTAGATGAAGTTAGCCACCATATAAATGAGATATTCGCAATGAAAATTTGGAATATACGAAGAAATGGATGGAAATGTTGAACCATGATTTATCATAAATAATATCTGTGTAACATAACCATGCAGCACCATTAAATTATAAAAAAAAAAAAAAAAAAGGTTAGCCTTGTCTCTCCGCTTTCTGGTCATTTGATGTCATCATGTGAGATTCCATACCCATGTTAAAACTAACAACTATCAGCATTCTTGCAATTGACAACTGTGTCCAATAAATGAACTCTCACACCAACAGACATGTAATGTGATCATGTGTGCTGTTTCACTAGGAAATTGAACTATTAACTGCACATGACACCAGGCACACGACAAATTGAGGAGTCCTATTCCAAGCACTAAGATAAATATCCTATTTTAATTACTTTCTGCCTCTCCTTTATAATTTTATTAAAACACACACAACTGATTACCAAAACTGAGACTGTCTACATTTTTATAAAGGTTTAATCATATAAAGGTGATAGCACAAGGTTATTCAGTTCTGTAGTACATCAAGACCTGACCAAAAAAAAAGAATTTGTACACAATTTGATAAATTATTAAAACCACCAGACTCTAAAGCACATAATCGAGCATTGCAAGAACCTTAAGCCTAGCAAAAATACATGGATCACAATGTAGATGCAAGACATGACAAAGCAAAAGCCAATGCTGTCAAAACCTTACCTTGAGCTTCTTGTTATTCTTAGTCTCAGTGTACATTTGAATCTCAATTGCATAGACCTCCAGAAGTTGACTTCCTTTCTTCTGGTCATCTGTACCATCTTCTCTTTGACAAGATTTATGCAGTTCTTTCAAAATCTAATTGGATACAACATGTTATTCTTGTCACTCACAGTTTACATAGACATAATCAGGATTCCAAAAACAGGATACCTTACTCATTCGTCCATATTCACCCATATCGAACCATATTTTGCAAAGTTTAAGATTTGTCTTGAACCAAAGCCGCTGCATAACAAGAGAGAATAAACACACCTTGACATGAAAGGCAATATTGTGATGCCATAGAATAAGATAATACTCTTACCTCGTTCTTTGCCTCTTCAAGAGCCCTCAGGGTGGTCTGATAAAATTCTTGCAGGAGGCCAAAGTTCTGACTAGCTGATCCAGAAACAAAATCCATTATGTTGTTTATGCATTTTTCACTATAATTCCGTGTCACTGCTGATTTGATATATGTTAGCATCTCCCTGTAAGCATCCATCATTTCTTTATATTTTCCTAAACGATAGTAGAGCTTTACAGTTTGCTTCAGAGCTTTGAATCCCCTGAAAATAATTGGAAAGTATATTAACTTAAGTTAAACAAAAAGAAAGCTCAAAGTGCCAAGCTGAAGGAATAATTCTTGGTGAATGAATATGTATAAATACTGACGAAGCGACATCTATGGAAGTATAACAAGAACAAAAATGTAAAGTGAGCTAATAAAAGCTATACATTATTCTCAAGTGGACGAACCCACCTTGTCCGGTTTTGGATGGCTAAGAACCTCTATCTCACACACACACACATATACTATATAACCTCATTCTGCACCAAACATGAACTCACCATTCAGCTTTCTCAGGTTCCATGCCAACAACTTCCGCAAAACCAGCAAGCGCTGCTTCTGGATCCGTTTCAACCAAACCTTTATTCATGTGAAAACGAAATTTAAAAAAATTCACAAAATAATCAAATATTCAAGAAAAAGACAAAGCAAACAGAAAGCATACAACCATGACGTGCATGTGTGTAACAGAGAGGAAATGAGAGAGGCTGAAAATTAAATAATACTTGGGTTGTGTTTGGGATTGTTATACCTTAACAAATTATACTTATAACTTAAGAAATAATCAGCTTAAAAGAAAAACGAATGTGTGAAAAGGAGTTGTTAAGAAATTATACTTGGGTTGTGTTTGGGATTGTTTTAAAGAAGTTGTGCTTTTGAAAAGGAAGGAATAACTTAAGAAATAATCAGCGAATGTGTTTGGCAAATTGACCGAAACAAACATCATTAACAATATAGTAACACGATAATTATATATGAAAAATTAAACAAATATAAATATAATTACAATAATCTAAAAGATAAATAAATGAATAATAACAAATTTATATGAAAAACATAAAAAAATTGAAGACACTCAATGACAACATCAATGTTGGCATCACCGTGGTCGGAGATGGATCTGTCCACCTCTAATGTTGGAGGAGGCAACCTCTCATCTCCTTCATTGTTGATTCTATTCAAACGATAGAGGAGTTGAGAGCCTCCTCCAACTCTGGTACGAGGATAGACCTTCAGCGACACTAACGCCAGATTCGGTAGCATTGACATCATATTCGGCATTGCCAGAGGGCAATCGTACTCCTCCAACGTTGGTGGAAGCAAGAGCCTATTCCCTCACAAGACTATATGGAGGAGGCATCAACTTCTCCATTGTTGGAGGGGTGCACGCCTCCTTCAGCCACGTCAATGTCGCTGGAGGATGCCAGTTCTCCTCCGGCATCCATCTTTGGTGGTGGCCACATGCCAAATATTTATCAAATTATTTAAAAAAATTATATTTATTATTTTGAATTCTATTTTTTAGTTTTTAATTTTTCAAGTTCTAAAAATACTATTATAAACATGAGGGCATTATTGTCTTTTTATTAAAATAGTAAGGGTATTACGGAGATTTCTAAAGTCAACTTTCAAAAACTACCTCTCATCAACTTCTAAAAAACTAATTATAGAAGAAGCAAATTATGAAATAAGCTAATTTTAACAAATTTACCAAACATATTTTTTCTCTTTACTAAAAAAAAAGTAATTATTTCCTAGGCTACAACAATCCCAAACCCACCTTTCTACACTCAAAAGATTTGCTATTTATGAGTAAATTAAGAGGACATTTCTAAATATTCTAACAAAATAATAGGGAAAAACAAAGAGCAAGAGTTTAACTACAAAAAGATATGGGATGACATGCCTACCACCCAAATTGAACAAAAGGTTTCTAACAACTGTTATTGTATAGTTTTCATATTTTTGGGGAATGATGTACAGGAAAAATTAGTTTTAATTAGTTTATATTTGTTGCTTCTGTAAAGTAACATGAGGTCCTTTTCAGATTGGTTCATTTTCTTTTAATTACAAATTAAATGTTTCACTATCAACAAGAAAAGGAAAACGAAAAGCATGCATAAGAAAAAGAAAATTGCACAAGGAAAACAAATAAAGCAGAGACACCATTACTATTATGTTCAGTCCTCAACTAGAAGCACAAAACAATAGCAATATATAAGTATACAGGCCTAAACCAAAGAATCCATTCAAATCTAACACTTCCCCACTCCACAACCACAACAACAACAATTCCACTCCATAATCTAGTGTTATAAACTGTCTGGACATAGGAATCTACCTAACTACATTACATGGTTAAAGTAATTAGTGTCCTAACTTTTCAACTACTGTCATTAAATGATCTTCAATATTTGAACATGAAAAAACTGTTGCAGTACAGGGCAAGAGTCAGCCCAACCTATTTGTTTGAATTTCAAAATTAGAGAAATGCCACTTAATGAGATCAATAGATAATATTTTAGCTAGGATAACCTGGCTTAGGCTTAACCAAATTACCAAAGAGCACACATCATTTAGCTGGGATTAGGGCTTAGAGGAGGACATAGCTTTCCATAGAGCAGAATGACAATTCATGTGGATGATTCCATTTAGGTCAAAATTTAAATATTACTTAATGGAGTTAAGATACTAAAAGGTGGACATCAAAAGATTATCAGAAAACAAATACTCAAAACTTCAATCAATTAATGCTTACCTTTGACAAATGGAAATTACTTGAAAGGAAAAACACAGGAATCGGCAGTATC
This sequence comes from Xanthoceras sorbifolium, assembly GCA_003430845.1. Classification (NCBI taxonomy): domain Eukaryota; kingdom Viridiplantae; phylum Streptophyta; class Magnoliopsida; order Sapindales; family Sapindaceae; genus Xanthoceras; species Xanthoceras sorbifolium. The sequence goes on along the minus strand of CM010620.1, from coordinate 15,034,620 downwards.
GTACTTAAAAATTTAAAAAAAAAAATTAAAAATGCTATAATAAACAAGGTTTCACACCATAAAAATTGCAACTAGAATTAAATTCAGAATACAAATTCAAGGCAGGCTTAATGAAGAAAAGATAAAATCCAAGGTACACTGGAAGACACAAATATACACTGAAAGAGACAAAATCAGCAAAAAGAAAACTTAATAAAACAAGGTTCCTTCACATTAACATCATTATAAACTGCATCTAAAGATTAAAATCCCAAAAACATTTAAAGGCAGGCTTCAATGGAGAAGATATAAAATTCAAGAACAATGAAAGAGGCTAAAAATCAGCAAAAACAATATCTTACAAACAGTTATTCCATAATATCAATAAAGGGATCAGTTAAACACCATATAGCAATGAAAAACGAATATTGTTGTTAAAATAGCTCAATAATTATAATACACAAGTTGTGACAGATTCCACCCAGTAGAATGTAAAAAGTGATTCATCTAAAATGACTTCTAAGCCTAGAATCTACTATCACTCCCTAACAAATCAATCCTGCCATATGTTTTTTTCTTTCAAGGCTAATTGGAAAAGTAACAAGCCTAAGGAAATAGTACTAAGTTCCATTAATGTATTAGGAACAAAGAAGAAACTGGAACCTCAGACGATCAGTCAATCAGGCTTGTGCCCAGAAGATATACAAGGGTTTCAAAGATAAATAAATACCTTTGGAATTGTAATACTGATTCTCGATATCAACATCCTGTTCCTCCGGCTCCTCATCCGAGTACTCAAACCCATAATCCTCCATATCCGCATCTGAAAAATCGATAATTATTGATTGTATTTATTAATTACTGTTTGAACTGGACATACAAAGAAAGAGAAGCACCTACCTGAACCCATGATTGATGATGAAACAACAAGACGATTATTGAGCAGATGATATTTTAGTAATGCCCGAATATTTATGTTAGGGCATTGCAGTGACTGTGAGTGACCTCTAATGTAAATATAACCACTTGATGGGGTGGGCCGTCAATTCCTATTCTTGCAAGGAGATACCGCCTTTCCATCTCTTTGACATTTTTTTTTTTTTTTTAAATCGACATTCATCTTTTAAATTTCCATATAATTTCATTTCAAAAAAATAAAATAAAAAAATTGTTAAATTGAACCCTATAAAATTATTAAAGTGAAGTTTACCTATAATAGTCCATGTCCGTTAGTCAGCATCGTCAGTTACATTTAATAGTTGACTTCCAAATTTAATTGAAATGTCCATAATGCCCTTTAGGGTGTAAAGGGCTTGGAATTGTGATTTTGTCCTAGGAAAAGGACAAAAAAATAATAATAAACAATTCCTTTTGGTGCCAACGTTGCATGACTTATAATTATGGTGGGGCACTATTCAATTTAGTTCGGTTTTGGATAAAACCGAACAGAACTGAAAATTTTTCGGTTTTTAAAAATTGAAACCGAATTGAACTGAATTGAAATTATAAACTGAATTGAGCTGAACTGAATTAACTCGGTTTGATTCATTTCAATTTTAGACCTACTAGGCCTAATGAACTTTTTACATGTATTTGAATTTAATGAGTTTTTAATGCTAATTTTGGACCATAATTGTTGATTTTAACCTTTGAGCGGCTAATTTTCATCTAAAAAGTCTAAATTTAAACAAAAAAATTATAACTAATAAGTAATATTATTCTAAATTTCTAGTATGCAGTTTTAACTAAATCACATAAATTAAACATAATAAATAGCTCCGAAATATTAAGATTAGTTTTTTTTTTTTAAACCTTTTATATCATGGTTTTCGTTCAAACCTCTTTTAAAAAATCAAAATAGATTTGAACCGAATTTAATTCGATTTTCAATTTTGAAAACCGATTTGAACAAAATTAAGTTGGTAAACCGAATTGAACTACAGTTTTCGGTTTGAATTCGAGTTTAATTTGATTGCGGTTTTTGTGCCCACCTCTACTTATAAGAATTGATATTTATATTAATTTTGGGGCAAATTACATTAAATTACCCTAACATTTGTGGAACTACAATCAAACCACACTTTTGGTTAAATGACAGTTACGTACCCCTGACCACCCCATTGACTGTCAAACTTAACTGAGGTCAAACTAACAAAAAGGCATTTTGGTCTTTTGGCACTTGTCTGACAAAAGCATAATCAAGATGTCATAAACATGCATATAAAATTACCATATTGCCCTTACCAGTCTTATAAGTCACCCTCATTCTTCAGAGTAGTTACCTCACACCTCACCATACCAGTTTGTAGTTCTCGCTGTTTCCTTCTAATAATTTGGCGCCAAACTGAGTTTACCTTCGTTCGCTCTCTCTCTATAGAAACCTACTATAATCTCTCTCACATATCCTAGGTTTGGGGTTTTTAGGAACCATTTCAGAAATAGAAGCTTTATATATTTGTGTTTGAAGGTTTGGATTCGACGAGGACGTTTTAAGTTGAAATACAGCTCGTATTTGTATTTTTTAGTGTTTGATGTTTTTAATATGGGTTAATTAAACTATTTTACTTTAGGGTATTTGGCCACTAATTTGGGGGTTTTGTTTGAGAAGTGTGTTGTGAAAAAGAAATTGTTTTAACTGGAAAATCACTTTTGGTTTAATGGATTTTTTGCTTGGTGGGATGGGTATTTGGTGGTTCTTTGTCTGTGTTGTTGGGTTGAAGTTTGATAGTTTTGGCAGGGATCACCTTAAATTGTTTTCACTTCTAAGAAGACTACTCAAAATTTATTTACATGTGATCTTTTAATAACTCGAAGGAAGATGGCAGTTTTTAAAATCTTAAACCAATATTATTGCAAACAGCCTAATCAACAAGAAAGCTATGTCAATAGACTTTTGGCATCTAGCATCCCAAGTTCCAACCATTTCAATCAACCCACCCAAAAAACTTGTGTTCATAACAATTAAAAGGAAGATTATCCCAATTAGACATCTCTAATGGAGCACTAAAGTAGTGTGAAAACACTAATTTAGTGTAATTTGGTGCTCCATTCCAATGTCCTAATGGAGATAAAATGGTATTGAGCTACAGTGTCACACCAAATTTGGTGTGATAGTGTAGCAAACACCAAAATTTTGGAATTTTATAAAATTTCAATTTTGTCATCCTTTACTTAATTCAAATAAATTGTATCTCTTTTATATCCTTTTATCAATTTAATGTTGTTCACTGTAAAAATTGGGTTAGGCGATTCTACGACAGTCAACCGTGCCCCATAGGATGACTGAATGGTCAGCAATTATAATTGTTAAGTATCCTGGTTTGTAATACTTGTAATAGAGTTCTCGGCGACTATGTGAACTTGAAAGTTGGATTCGCTTGAAAAACAAAGAAAGATCAGTGAGGAGTGTCGAACTTACGCTGGCAATTAAACTCCGATGATCAAGTTAATTTAGGTATAATGGAGAATCAATTATCAAAATGACAGAGTTTGGGTTTAAAGAATTAATAATAGCATAGCTTTGTTCTTCTTTTGAACCTCTGCTTATAGAGGTTCAAACTGCTTCCTTAGCTCCCCTGGGATGGGTGTGGTCAGCGGTCACATCAATCACCCATCATTTGTCCATTCCTTAGTCTTAAGCAACGACATCCTCGAAGCGTAATTTAAGGGACTTGACAGCTCAAGTGGCTGGTTAGTGGCCCGAGATATCCCGTAATTAATGCATCATATTACGGGATTCAATCTAGGTTGCGTGTGTAATCAATATTGTCAAGTGCATTAAATACGCACAGTCTTTCTCCGAGCGTGATCGTGCCTGGCACCATTAATGCTGACTTAACGAGTAATAAATGCTTTGCAAGAACATTTATTGTGGTCGAAGAATCCTTCTTCTCGCCGATCGTTATTCTCTGAGAGGTATCTTGGTCTGATCCTTTATGGTGTACAAAAAGTGGCATCGAGACCTTTCTTCACACCAAAGAGTAAAATGACAATGTTTATCCTTTTAAACATCTTTTGTTTAGTGTGCTATTACATGGCATCATCCATTAAAAACTACCCACAATAAATGTATTTATAAAATTTGATAAATAATAAAATTTATAAATAAAAATATTATAAAAAATATACCGTTAGAAAGATCTCGTTGAGATCTTCAAAATGATACCAATATTATATATATATATATAATTTACTTATTAATTATATATTTAACTAATATTGAATTTTTATATTAGATTAATTTTTCAATAATTATAATGCAAAAATTCAGTAATATAATAAAAATAATAACATTAAATGATGTAATTAATTATTTTGTAAAGAATAATATTTTTATGTAAAAAAATTATTTAATTTTGTATAAATTATTAAATAAAAATTAAGTAATATTGTATAAAAAATAGAATATTCTTTAAAGTTACTCTTTACATAAATTTAGTGTTAAATACATTAAAATATATATATAAAAAAAAAATTAGTGCAAGTATATTCCATAAAGATATTTTTTTAACACCAAAATAGTGTAATATTTGATACACAATATTGGAGATACCCTTAATACCTAAAGTATTACGGACCAAGCTTAGCAGTCCAAAGCCTTTTCCAGCACTCCAACATGAAATGTACATTATTAATAGGTGCATATACTTTAATATTTCTTGTGATTAAACAAGACATTGTAAGACTAGCAACACAACAAGCTACTTAGATCAAAATCCATAAAAGCTAAAGGTTTAATAGTAAGGCATGATATTGATCTTCAAATTTTGTATAGTTATGTTTAGAAACTATGTTAAGAGAGATATTATTGTTATGATTTTTGGTTCCAAAAGCTTGTAATAATATGTAAACGTTGTAAATATTAATAAAGACATATATTATTCATTCATTGTTAATGATTTATTTACAATTTATAAATATCAGAAAAATCTATGATTACTCATGTAATATTAAGTATGTGAATGTCATATACAAGAGGATTTAGTTTGAGATCAGTAATCTAAAGAGTCTGTATAGAGCAAACAAAGCTAGGTGCTTTGCTTGTGGTAAATCTACAGCTGCGATTCATTTCGTATATGATACGATGGTCTTATCCGGGAATATACATGTAGAGATATGAAAATGAAGACGTCTTATATAATAAGATTATCAAGGACTGAGCCTTGATAAAAATAAATCTATTTAGAAGATCCGTTAAACAAAAAAGATACATATTTATCAAACTAATGATCATATATAGGATGATCCTTCTTACGAGAAGTAGATGAGTAGTTTCTTTAAGGGTTGATTCAATACTTGAACAATAAGAACGCTCAATTTTCTGTTTATATAAACATAAAGATAAATCCATAAGTCGTTATGGTATATTGTTCATTAGAAAATCAATAGTACTTTTGGGAACAAGACATAATTAGAGAGTAAAACGGACTCTATGACCTGACTCTAATTATAAACTACTCATGGAGGATATAATCATATGTAATGATTAGATCGGTGGACACTAAAATCAATTTATGTAAAATATCTACAATTATAATAGTGCAGCCTTAGGTTTTAATAGAGTAGCATTAGGGCTAATAATAGTAAATTATTGATTAAAATGTTTAAATTAATAATTTCAATATTATTGGAGTTCAAAACTGTAGGTCAATTTGGTCCCCCTGTTAGCTCATGTACACTATAAGAAATAAGTCATGAATATAAATAATTAGAGTGTCCAATTAAAATATTCGAATAATATTGATTATTCAAATTAATAAGTTAATAATTTTTTATTCAATAATTATGAATTATTAATAGAGACAGAAGTCAAGATTTCGAATCCTAATGACAACAAAAGGCTAAAAATAATTATGAATTATTTAACCTGTAGGTCACAGGTTCAATACTCTTCAGTAGCCCTAGCATTTTATTTTAAATATAAGTTACAGATTATTATTTAAATAATTATAAAATAATTATTTAAATTATTTAAATTAAAGGTTATAGATTATTGTTAAAATAATAATGAAAATTATGTTGATAATTATTTTCAAAACAATAATACTGATAATCAGAGAGATAAAAGAGATCAGAAAAAAGAATATTGATAAGATTTTTTTTTTTTTTTTACGTTTAAAGTGATAGTAGAAAATTGAATCTTTAAAGAGATTGTTTTACATTCTTCATAAAAACTCTCTAGTGAAAAACAAAAAGTGGTTTAGGTGCAGTGAAACACTATTACCACTAACCTCTGTATGATTGTTTCTTTTTGGAAAAGAACAAACGAAATTAATATCAAAAGATGTTCACGCGTCAATTTCATGGTGAAGAGTCATAATAAGAAAGATAAGTTGGTGTGAATTTGCGATTTTACGAAAAAACAAACAAAAATAAGGTATGTTTAAGCTAACTGTACTCTGAAAATTTTAAAACTTAGACTTTTTCGCTGTGCAAGAAAATCAGATTTTCTATATTTTTATCCTACAACTATTAGATCATATAGTATCATATAATGCTATCTGAGGAGGTGAGAAAACATAATATATAGATATTATAGTTTGCTCAATAAACATTCAAAATGATGCCATAACAAGATATAGATTGGTTACTTTTATAAATGTGATTAAAATACTGAAGTTGAGATGTAAAAGAGGGCTCTTAATATCCAACCGAAGAAACCATTATAAATGCTTGATATAACGTCTTATCTTTTAGTTTCAATAGGTCTCGGTAGTTCTCTGACCTGTAAAGTATCAGATTTAAAAAAAGTTAAGGTGAGTGTGATTTCTATTTGTCGAATTCTCCAAATAATTGAAATTGAAATTAGAAGTTTTAGTATTCTTTTGTTTTCCTATATGTTAGTATATAGTTTAGTATTACATTAGTTCATTGGGCTTAGCCCATTACTTGTACTATTCACATACATAGTCTATATAAGACTCTTTAATGTACATTATTTCATATACATCAATATACATAATTTACATTCTTAACATGGTATCAGAGCTTTGTTTTTTTTTATTTTTGATTTTCTGGTTACTATAGATATCTCCGGCGAACTTCCGCTGCCCTCGTCTTCATCCAGTAGTCACTGTTAGAAGCTAGTCACTGCCGTCACCCACAGTCTGCCTCCGATCACCTGCAAGCGCCTTCGATTGCTGCCTTCACTCGGTTGTCCTCAAGTTTGGCCCCATTCAACCAGTACCAAGCACCTCAAGCAGGATGCTCATCTCCGTGGTCGACTTCTACCGTCGTGATAGTTCGCCTGGGCCGCTTGCATAGCTTCTCCTTCAATAGCGACCCATGTCGCTTCTGTCTCAACCCTCCTACACCGCATCGCCGCTGCTGCTGTTTGTTTGTGCGCTGCTGTTCGCCATTTGAACGGTCGTCTCCGCCGTCGACTCAAGCAGCACCACAGTCTTCAGCTTCATCGGTGCCGCGACAGAGAGGGTGAGGCACAGAACAGCACTCTGCCCTAGCCGCCGCGGCTCTGCCTCACTTCCCTCAAAGCCTAGCACCGCTTGACCATGGCCACTCTCCGTTTCAGTACTGTTCTTCTCTGCATTGTCAAGCGCCACATCTTCGTTCACGCCGATTTGGAGAAAATGATTTGGCTCTCAAGCGCCGCCGCTCGTCTCTCCGTTGCCTTTCTAGCTCCTTCGTTTATACTGCTGCCACATATCTCTCACGCCGCTGCCACCTTCGCAAAATAACCAGATTCAATTTGGCTCCGTTGTTTATTTTTGTTTGAAAGGGTAAATTACCGTTTATACCCCTGAGTTGGTAAATTACCATTTTAAACCTGCCACGTCAGCCCTAGGGTGACATCACAGGCCACGTTAGCCCTACTGCCACATCAGACCATTGATCGTTGACCAAAACATAAAAAAAGTCTATCTTGTTCAGTTTTTCGCATAGATTACGATTTTGGGCTCCATTTCTTCATTATGGCTCAACAAAATAACCGAGATATCATTCGTCCTATTACCATTATGTTGGATGATCCTACTAGCTATCATGCATGGTCTCAGAATATGACTGTTTTTCTCAAAGGTCGTAAATTGTGGAGATACGTGACTGGTTCAATCCTTAAGCCAGTACCAAGCCCTCAGTCCAGCGCCAAAGCTGCTGCAGATACATCGAAGACTGTTGTTACAATGGATGATTATGAAGAACGTCTGGAGGAATGAGAAAGTATTCAGAGTAAGATCTTGTCTTGGTTTATCAATACTTCTATTCCCTCCATTCATAATTTTCTTCCTCGTCTTGAGACTGCTACAGCTGTTTGGAAATTTCTGGCCAATCGCTATAATTGCACTAATGATTCAAGCTTGGAGTTCCACATTGAATCAAGGCTTTATCAAATGTGCCAAGAGACAGGTCAGTCTATTTCTGATTTTTATTCTCAGACTTCTACTATGTGAGAACAACTCTCTGCTGTAGATCCTCCACTAGTGTGTTCTTAGGACATTGAGCTATTTGTCAAGTATCGGGATCGCCGTCAATTTATTCATTTTAAGATGGGTTTACGTAAGGATTTTGAGCCTACTAGAGCCTATCTGCTTAGCCGGTCTCCTACTCCTTCTCTTGATGCTACAGTCAAGGAGCTAATTTCTGAGGAGAACCGTCGGCCTACTCATCACATGTTATCCTCTGATCATGTATTGGCTACACCATCTCCACAGCCTCCTATTGCTGCATTCACTGCTCCTCCGCGAATAAACTCTGGGCGTCTCACCTCTCAGTCTTCCAAAGGTACTCGCTGCGAGTTTTGCCGTGCTAAAGGCCATGTCATCTCAGTTTGTCGCAAATTGCAGAAATTTTTGCAAAAGCAGAATAAAGCCTTTTTTCCTTAGGCAGCTGCTGTATGTCCTTCAGCTCCATCGGCTCTTACAGGTCCATCTTTGGCTTCTTCACTCACTACGGCTGATATTGACTCAGTAATTCAACAGGTTTTATCCCGAACTTCCACTGTACTTTCTGTCACCTCAAGTAAACAACCTGGGTTTTTTGATACTGCATGTTGTAACCATATGACTCCTGATGAATCCCAATTTTCTGATAAGGCGTCCTTAGAACATCCTATCACTATTTACACTGCTGATTGAACTCCTATGCCTATTAGTCATAAAGGAAAAATCTCCTCTCTTGGTTTATCTCTTAGTGACACTTTTCATATCCCCAAGTTGTCTCTCAATTTGCTTTCTGTTGGTCAACTTTGTAAATTAGGCATAGATATTCCCTTTACTAATCATTCAAATCATTCAAATTATAATTATCCTTTAATTATAATTGAAAAATAATTTTTAGAGTTGGGATTGAGTTGAACTCTAACTTGATAGGTTTTGTGGTGAAACACAAATCCTCTCACACTAAGGAGAATTCGGCCACCATAAATAGAGGGTTAAGGGAGTTCACCACTTTTTAATTCTTATGTGCAAGTTTTGTGAGCTTTTGATAGCCAAGAAAAACCGCCCCCACTACTCTAAGCAAAAGTGTGATTCCGCCCGAGAGAAAAAGAGAAGAACAATTGAGTTCAAAGTGTTCTAAGTTTTCTCATGAGGGTTTTGAGCAACTAACGAAAAAGAAAAGTTTTTTGTTTCTTATCCTCAGGTACACAATTCAAAGAAAGGGAGCTCACACTCCAAGGTGATCCATATTCGTGAAGGATTGGAAGATCTTGCGGTTCATAGTCGACACAACATCAAAGTTCACGTATTACAAAAGGTATGTTACCTTTTAATATATATATTTAGTTAACTATGGGTTAAGATTTACTCTTTTTGGAAAAATTTTAAAAGTACCAATGCAAAAATTCTTCCTTTTTTTGTGCCTTCCGTTGCGCCGTACTCCTGTTTTTCCTACAAATTAAAATCCCGACTAAACATAACGAGGATTGAATGATATAAGAATAGAGATTTATTCTGGTGTATCACTCGATAGAGAATATCACAATCTAACATGCAAGTATTTGACTTAACCTATTTAGGCACTTACTTGTGGCATGTTTGATTATCGTGGCATAACAACTCTTGTAGGGATTATTCTAGTTCATTAAACATGCATCATGTTTAATTTTATGCCGAATTCTAGCGTATAGTATGAATGTATGATATGAATGTTTATTAATTTTATTTATGTTTATATCAGCATTGTTTTCTACTTTATTACAAATCCTCGCAAATGAAATATTAATCGGGGATAAGTATACCAAATGGAAACATAATATGAATGTGCGCATGGTCTGCAAAGACCTTAAATTTGTACTTACGGAGGAATATCCTCCAGAGCCTGTAACTAACACAGGACGAGCTGTCAAAAGTAAGACCCGCGAAGCAAATGTTGCTGAGCCATCTTCTTCTGGTTTAATGAGAAAGAGGTCTACTAGTAAAGAAAAGGCTAAGCCCAAGATAAAGAGTACCACGATTGACAAAGCAAAGGGAAAATGTTTCCATTGCAAAGAGGTTGGTCATTGGAAGGGGAACTGTCTACAGTACCTCGAAGAGCTCTTAAATAAGAAGAAAGTGAAAAGTAAATTAGATTTACTTGTCATTGAATCTTGTTTAGTGGAAGATAATTCTTCACCTCGGATAGTAGATTCAGGGGCCACTAACCATGTTTGTTTTTCTTTACATTGAACTGATTCTTAGACAGAGGAGGAGGAGGGGTCTTTGTCGGCACATTTTCTTTACCTAAAATGGCCCCCTATCATTATCTACTTTTATCCGTTCCTGAGTGGCTATCGGGTTTTTAAAATTTTTTTCTTGAGTGTGCAGGTAATCAGAGTCATTTTAGGCGTTTGGAGGTTTCCAAGGCAAAACTACGCCGTTTTGGGCCTCCGTGACTTGTGTTGCGACCCCTAAGTCGCGCTGTAAGTCGCGACAATTCCAATATCCAGTTTTATCCAGAGAGTTCCACGACTTGCAGTGCGATCCACAAGTTGTGGCAATTCTAATATCCAGTTTTGTTCAGAGAGTTCCGTGACTTGTGGCACAACTTGCAGCGCGATCCACAAGTTGCAGAAAAGCTTCTGCCGCCCTACTTCCAGCTAAGTATAAAAAGAAAAGGAGAAGAAAGAAAATGAGTTCAATTATGAGAGACAGAAAAGGAGAGAAGGGAAGAAGAAGAAGAAGAAGGTGATTACGATTGCTAGGAGACTAGAAGTGTGGTTTCAATCGATTCTTCATCCTTTCTAATCAAACTTGAATCTGGAAGGCATTGAAAGAGGCAATTCTCACCATCGGAAAAAGAGTCCTTATTCTTTCATGTTTATTTCATTCAAGCTTGTATCCATGACTCTTTATTTGAATATTATATTTAGTTTTTATTATTTGATGATGAGCTAAGTCTTTATGCTAGGAATGATGATGGATGTTATTACGGAATTGTGAATGGATTAATAAATTGTTTTGAGGTTGATTATTATTATGGTTGATTGGGTATTTTATGCTTATTGATTATTAAGTGATTGATCTTCTCTTAGTATTATTTGTTGTGAGTTACGAATCGAGAGGTGACGCTCACAACGTGTTTGATAAAATGCCTAACATAAGATAAAATTAAATAGAGATATATTATTTATCATGTGCAATCCTTACGCGTGTTACTTGTGATTTTATGAAGTTCATCCAGCTTTAGTGAAACGGTGCGTTGCACCAAGAGAAGAAATGAGCTTAAATGAAATGGCGCCGTTTTGGCACTAAAAAGCTAGTGCAAAACGGCGCCGTTTTGCACCTAGAAGGGAAAAAAATTAAAGGCGCGTGAATTACACGCGACCTGAGCGCAAGTCGTGGCCACGAGCAACCCTAGCCGGTTATTTTAAAAGGAAAATGGTAGGATGATGATGGATCTTTTTATAAAATTTTGAATGGTTTCATAAATTGTTTTGATTGTTAATTATTATTTGGTTGAGTGAGTATTTTATTTGTAATGCCTTTAAGTGTAGTGGCCTGCATTTAGTTGATTGTGTTGTTGTGAGTTATAACCGAGAGGTGACACTCACAACGTGTTCATTAAAATGCTCACCATGATTTTGGAGTTAATTAGAGATATATTAGCTTATTTTGTGTGATCATTGTTAGTGTTATTGTTATTAATGTATTTTTATACATTTGGATATTCATCGAGAGATAGAATATTAGTATATGTGAGAACAGGTCGATTTATCTTGAGAGAGGACTTTGAACAATTTAGTTAACACGATCATTAATCGTTAATTACTCATTTTAATTACATTTTTATTTCCATTCATTAGGACATAAGTAGTGAAATTGGAAATCCTAGCTAGTTCTCCTTTCGATCCAACTCTCATTTTTATTTTGTTTTGTTTCTTGTTTTATTTAGTTTTAATTAGTTATTTTCACAATCTCTTCGATTTATTCAAATAGATATAGACTTGGTTAATTTTAGTACTCAACACCTAAATATCCCTATGGAGACGATAATTTACTCTCATTATATTATTTGTGCCGACCGCGTATACTTGCGGGTACAAAAAGGTGTAATATCAACTAGTAATAACTTAACCTTAATCCATGTTAATCTCATTCATTAGGACATAATAATTGAAGTCGGAATTCCTAGCTATTTCTCCCATTAATCCAAATCACATTTTAATCAGTTTAATTCTTGTTTCAATTAGTTTTCATTGATAAGTTTCATACAAACCCTTTTGATTGTTCAAATAGATATAGACTTAGCTATTTTTAATACTCAATACTTCAAGTATCCTTGTAGAGACGATAACTCACTATCATTATATTACTTATGCCGACTCCGTATACTTGCAGGTAACTAAAAGGCATAATAAGTTTTTAGCACTGTTGCTGGGTATATTTTTGTTTGTGTTGATATTAATACCGATTAGCTCTATAGCTAATTTGGATTTTATTTTCTTATTTCATTTTCATTATTTTTATTTTATTTGTTTGTTCTTTATTCTTTGCAAGTAGTTTACTTTTTGTGTGAGAAGTACAAGGCGTGTTGAATCAGCACCCCCTGAAGAATTGGATACAGAAACTGAGTGAACTTTGAGACAGAGAAGAAGATAAGCAAGATAATAACTTACCATGGATCCACCTCAAGAGCCAGAAAATCTAGGGTTTTGCGCAACTATGCTACACCCACCATGAAGGGAAATCAACCTAGTATCGGAAGACCTACAGTCGCTGCAAATAATTTTGAAATCAAGCCGGGTATCATTCAGATGATCCAGAATAATTTTCAGTTTGGGGAGCTACCTAATGATGATCCAAACACTCACCTGGATAATGTTTTGGATATTTGTGACACTTCCAAGTAGTATAAAGTGTTGGATGATGTGATTTGGTTGAGGATATTCCCATTCTCCTTAAGGGACCGAGCCAAGCTGACAGGCCCCTAACCTACTATCTCCTATTAGGTAGCCTGCCGGCACTCCAGGAGAGCTTCTCAGTCGAGGCTTGCCTCGCTGAAAGGCTTCCGTAAAGTTAAGCCGTTTCTTAATTATGAAAATAAAAGTAGGATATTTTTTTTTATACAATACTATTTTATTGAAATTTCGGCAGAGTCTCCTATATTTTTCTGAGATTACCAAATCTTGGAGACCTGCATAAAAACTTGAACACTTTTATAAAATTCCAAATCTCAACTACCGTTAAGACCTCAGGTCCATCACCAAAAATCACAACTCAACCATAAAAATTGAATTAACTGAAATAGACTAATCTAATTTTTAAATAAAATACTCATTCGCTAAAAACAATATCAAAATATAACCTTTACATAATTATTACAACTGAAACATTAAACGACATTATGAACTGTCACAGCAATATTCTGACTGGTCCTGGGCGTCCTTGCCATGTCTACACCGGTACCTGTACCTGAGGAGGTTGGTTTATAAAACATAAAAACATAATGAGTTAAACGAGCTCAGTGAGTGTTATCTTTTTCTCATAAATCTAATATTTCTGATTTAACCTCCCTCAAATTTTACTGAAAAGAATAATAATTGGTTTTCTGAAAATAATGAAAGCCATACTGAAATATTTTCCTTATAATTATACTGAAATTTACTTTATGAAAACTTTACTGAAACCTGAACTGATAAACTATCTCTGAAATCTATTTTTCAAAACTATTCTTAAATCCACACTGAAAACTATACTGATATCTAACTTTTGAAAACTATACTGAAAACCTTTCAAACTTTCTGTTATTGCTGAAAACTGATAAACTGAAATACTGCATACTTTTTGAAAACTAGAAAGTTGAGATAGTATATATATACACTTTACTTTTCTGAAAACTGAAAAGCTGAGAAAATGTACTTTTACTTTCTGATAATACTTTTATGATAAAACGTTTATGATAATACTTTTCTGATAAACATTTTCTGAAAACTGAAAAACTGCTAAAATATATTTTTCTGATAATGCCAATGGAACCCATATCTGATAGCTGATAATCCATAGGGCAACTCAGCTGGCGCTATACCATATGGAGGGTGTCACTAGGCTACTTATCTGGCGCCGCACTGATGACTTTGATAATCTGATAAAAGACATCTTACTGTCTATGTGTGGAATGCTGCGTCGCTACATATAGCAAGACAACACCCAATGTGTGGGCAACTGACAGACTCGACAAACTCAACCCCACTGGAGTCAGCGGACCAAAACTTTACCTTACTAATGTTCTTGATTTTCACTTTAATCAATTCAAATCCAACTACTTTCAAACAAAACACCACAAAAACTTAATCAAATACTAAAATCAACAAAACCCATCATCTTCTTTACTTCCATCAATTAAATTTCACTTTATATTCAACAACAAATTTTCCAACACAATTCAACACTCAATCAATTTCTAAAATCAATTCAATTTCATTAAACTTACCCAAATCCTCCATGACTCTTTTTCTTCTTCCCCTTGCTGGATCGAATCCTCCCTTGTTCTCTCTTGACTGGTTGCTTCTTCTTCTCTTCCTTTTCCTTTCTTTTTTTCTCGGTTACTTCTCTCTCTAATTTTCTGCACAAATTCTGCTATGTTTTTCCTCTCTAGGCCGATTGTCCTCTTCCTCTCCTCTCCCTATTTTTCTTGTTCTTTCTCCTTCGGTCACTGCTCATTTCCTTCTTTCTTTCTTTTGCTTTGGCCGAATGGTTCTACTCTTCTTCTTGTTTGGCCGGCCACTACTCTTGCTTTCTCTCTCTCTCTCTCTCTCTCTCTCTTCTCCTTTCTCTTTTCTCAATTTCTTCTCTTTTCTTC
Source organism: Xanthoceras sorbifolium (assembly GCA_003430845.1). Classification (NCBI taxonomy): domain Eukaryota; kingdom Viridiplantae; phylum Streptophyta; class Magnoliopsida; order Sapindales; family Sapindaceae; genus Xanthoceras; species Xanthoceras sorbifolium. The sequence goes on along the minus strand of CM010620.1, from coordinate 15,019,410 downwards.
CCTTCTCCACTTGGCCGACTTTGCTATGTTTTTGTTTGTTTCATAGTTGCTTGTTTGTTTTTGCTTCTTAAAGTCTCTAGAGTTTTCTTTTTTTCTTTCTTTGTGTTGACCGGTTCTTCTTTTCATATTTGGTGAGTGATATCTCACAATTACACATGTGTATGTATGCCTTCAATAATTGCAACATGCCCCTTTACATTGTAAAATCACAAAGTGGTTACAACTTGAACAATATTCACATATAAATGACCAACAATCTATTAATTGTCAATTTAGTCCATCAATCACCTTTCATTTCATTCATAAAAATATATTTTAACTTCCAATTTATGGAAATCCTTACTATGTTCTCCAAAACTTATAATTTAAATTTCTTATATACTTTATGGAACCTTATTAATCATCTGAAACCATTCCAGATATTTTCCAAGTCTCTGATACCCTTTTTTGAAAATCTCCGGATCCATTCAATAGATTTCATTATAGCACCCTTAATACTTTAAACATTCGATTTACTCATAATAAAGGCTCATTTATTTACTTGTGTACTGTACAATAAATTCTGAAAGAATATATTACAATATCTGTACATGTACAGTACATACTATTGGGAGGGTGTATTACACAAGCTGTGGTTGCACTCTCTATCGCCGAACACTTTCACCACTTGGGATGCACTTGCTCAAGCATTTTTAGCCAAGTATTTCCCTCTAAGAAAGACAGCCAAGCTCATAAACGACATCACACAGTTTATGCAGTTTGGGACGGAGACTTTATATGAGGTCTGAAAGAGGTACAAGGATCTAATGAAGAAATGCCCACGTCATGGTCTACCAAAGTGGCTAGTAGTATAGACTTTTTATAATGGGCTTACACAACCGAGCCGAAGTATGATAGATGCAGCTTCTGGTGGTGGCCTTATGAGCAAATCCATTAATGTTGCGTATGATCTCATTGAAAAGATGTCCACAAGCAGTTATTAGTGGGCAAATGAGAGAGCAATGCCCAAAAGATCAGCGGGAGTGTCAGATGCATTTGAAGTAGATGAGATTACTTCATTGAAGGCATATATGGCTACACTAACTAGTCAGGTGAATAAATAGAGTGTCAATGCCGTGACAGGTTCTACACCAGGGTGTGATTTATGTGGAGGAGCACAATTAAGTACATATTGTCAGGCTGGAAATCCTTTTGTAGGGGGTAGTGCAGAACACGTTCAGTATGTTCAGAACTACAACAAACAATACAACAATAATCCATACTTGAACACTTACAACCCCGGATGGAGGAACCACCCAAATTTATCCTGGAATAATTTGCAACAAGTAAGCAATGTGAGATCTCTACCTGGTTTTTAGAATCAAGCAAGCTTCCAAGGAAATCAAGGAGCTAGTCATCAAGAGAAGAAGCCTGCTTTAGAAGACATGTTGGTCAAATTTATGACAAAGATGGACACCAGGATGGAGAACCAAGATAGTACAATGAAGAAGCTAGATGCAAAGGTTGATCAAATCGCTTAGCATTCGCAAGCAGCCATTCAGAACTTAGAAGTGCAAATTGGTCAGTTAGCCAAAGGTAATCAAGGTAGAGCTCAGAGAGTGTTACCTAGCAATATGGTGACCAATCCAAAGGAGCAATGCAAGGCAAGCAAATTGAAAATGCAGTGGAAAGAAATCAACTTTAGTAAGAGTTGGAAGAAAATGAGTCACGAGTTGATGTAGCCACTACTTCACAGGTTCAAGATGATCAAAAAGAAAAGAAAGATGAGTTATCACCACCACCTTCAGAAGTCAAGGCATATGTGCCTTCTGTTCCTTTTCCGCAAATACTGAAGAAGCACAAAGATGAAAAGAACTTCTCCAAATTCTTAGAGAACTTCAAGAAACTACACATCAATATTCCTATTGCAGAGGCTCTAGCTCAGATGCTTACCTATGTGAAATTTCTAAAGGGAATCCTTTCCAAGAAAAGAAAGCCAGAAGATCATGAGACAGTGGCTCTAACCGAAGAATGCAACACAATCATTCAAAACAAGTTGCCTCAAAAACTAAAAGATCCAGGGAGTTTTACTATTTCTTGCATTATAGGAAGTTCTGAATTTGTTAAAGCTTTATGTGATTTAGGTGCTAGAATTAATTTGATGCCTTTCTTTGTTTTCAGGAAACTAGGTTTTGCCAACAAGTGTCACACTCTAACTGGCAGACCGTTCTGTCAAGTATACAGAGTGATTGAAGATGTGCTGGTGAAGGTTGATAAGTTTTAGTTTCTGGTGGACTTTATCGTGCTTGATATGGAGAAGGATGTTGACATTCCTCTCATATTGGGGAGACCATTCTTAGCTACTGGAGGATCACTAATAGATTTACAGTAAGGTAAATTAACAATGAGAGTGAGAAGTGAAGAAGTAGTGTTCAACGTGTTCAAGGCTATCAAGTTCTCTACTTCAGCTGACACATGTTTCAGAGTGGATGTGGTTAATCCTATAATGGTAGAAGTTTTCAGAAAAATTCATCTAGGAGAGCCACTTGAAGCTTGCATTACCCACAGTGCTAGAAAGGGGGATGAAGATCAAGACATAGCAGATTATGCATTTCGTTTAGACTCATCCTTTCCAATTTCCTATGGAGGCAGGAGATACTTTGAAGAACTCGGACAGGGGAAGCTGAAGCTATTACCATCAATTGAGAGGCCTCTACAATTAGAATTGAAGCAGCTACCAACTCACTTGAGATATGCCTATTTGGGGGAGTCTTCATCCCTACCTGTGATAATTTCAGCTTCTTTGAGTGAGACAAAGGAAGACAAGTTGCTAAAGGTGTTGAGAGAACACAATACAGTTTTGGGATGGTCGATTTCAGACATAAAGGGAATCAATTTGTCTATTTATATGCACAAGATACTGATGGAGGAAAATATCAAGCATTTAGTAGAACATCAGCGAAAATTGAATCCCATCATGAAGGAAGTGGTCAGAGCAGAGGTCCTTAAGCTGTTAGACACTAGTACATCTATCTGATTTCAGATAGTTCTTGGGTAAGCCCGGTTCAGGTTGTGCCAAAGAAAGAAGGGATGACAGTAGTGAAAAATGACAATAACTAGTTGAACTATAAGAACAGTCACGGGTTGGAGAGTTTGCATAAAGTACTGGAAGCTGAACACCGCTACAAGAAAGGATCATTTACCAGATGTAGGAAAGCCTAGTTGGGCATACATATTACTATTTTCTAGACGGTTACTCAGGGTATAATCAGATACCTATTTCACTAGAGGATCAAGAGAAGACGACATTTATGTGCCTATATGGTACATTTACTTATAGGAGGATGCATTTCGGTTTGTGTAATACACCGGTGACTTTTCAAAGGTGTGTTATCGCTATCTTCTTAGATATGGTGGAGCAATTCATAGAGATTCATGGATGACTTCTTAATTTTTGGGTCGTGTTTTGATGCCTACTTGGAAAATTTAGCTCTGGTATTGAAAAGATGTGAAGAAATTAACCTGGTGCTAAATTGCGAGAAGTGCCATTTCATGGTAAAAGAGGAGATAGTTTTGGGGCATATGATCTCAGCAGAAAGCATTGAGGTAGACATGGCGAAGATTGAAGTTATAGAGAAGTTACCACCTTCTACATCCATGAGAAGGGTTCGAAGCTTCCTGGGCCACTCCAGATTCTATTGCCCGTTTATCAAAGACTTCTCCAAGATAATCAAGCCTTTATGCAATCTGCTTGCTAAAGATGTTGCCTTTGAATTTACCGAGGAGTCTGTGGTCGCCTTTCAAAGTTTGAAGAAGGAGTTCACATCTGATCCAATCATCACAACACCGAATTGGGATCTACCTTTCGAGCTTATGTATGATGCGAGTGATTACGCTGTGGGAGCAGTTTTGGGTTAGATGACAATCAAGAGACTTCATGTGATATACTATGCCAACGGTACTTTGATAGATGCTCAAATAAACTATGCAACCACTGAAAATGAGATGTTGTCTATTGTGTTCACCTTTGACAAATTACGATCCTATCTTGTTGGGGCCAAGGTGATTGTACACTGACCATTCAACAATCAAGTACTTGAGGGCGAAGAAAGATGCTAAACCGAGGCTGATAAGATGGGTTTTACACCTCCAAGAGTTTGACTTAGAGGTTAAAGATAAAAAAGGCACGGAGAATTTAGTGGCGGATCACTTATCCTGTCTAAAGCAAGAAGACCAGGAGAATAAGGAAAAAGCTTTTATTAATGATTCTTTTCTGCATGAGCAGCTTTTTGCACTGCTGGCTCTCATAGCTCTTTAGTACGTTGATTTTGTGAATTATCTTGTGAGTGATATTATCCCTCTAGAATTATCTTCCCATCAACGAAAGAATTCTTTGCAGACATGAAGTATTATATGTAGGATGAGCCATATTTGTTCAAATACTGTGCAGATGGGATGATTAGAAGATGTGTGTCGGAAGTAGCGGTGAACGATATTCTCCTGCATTGTCATGGTTTGGAGTGTGGGGGACCTTTCAGCGTTTCGAAGATGATAGCAAAAGTGCTTCAGTCGGGTTTCTATTGGCCATCTATCTTTCATGACAACTGGAGATTTGTGAATTCATATGATCAGTGTCAGATGACAGGGAACATTAGTGGGAGAAATGAGATGCCGCAAAATACGATCCTCAAGGTTGAGCTTTTTGATCCGTGGGAAATTGACTTTATGGGACCATTTCCCATGTTCTTCCACAATTAGTACATTTTAGTGGCGGTTGACTATGTGTCCAAATGGGTAGAAGCTATAGCTACTCCGATAAAAGATGCTAAGGTTGTGATGAGCTTTATTTGAAAGAACATCTTTTTGGGATTTGGCACCCCGAGAGCCATTGCCAGTGTTGGGGGATCATACTTTTGCAAAAGGCAATTTAAAGCTCTTCTCAAGAAATATAGAGTGACTTACTGTTGGCACCATTTCTTACCAGAAATGGAACCTTATATCTCCTTGCTTTTGTCTGTTTTTGGGCGATTATGGGATGCTTTTGATGGTTTTCCTGAGTGTATAGGTCGTTAGGTTCAGTCGGAGACTTTAGTCGATTTCAGCTGTTTTTTCATTAGTGTCTCGCTACTTGGAGCCGCGATGTGGCTCGCCACTTGAGCAAGTCGTGGCCGTGCAAAGAAGACAAGAGTCCAGAGGCTCAAGCGCGTTGTAGGAGAGATTTGGGCTCGAGTTGCCAAGTCACAAAAACCAAATCGCACTTGCAAGTCGCGTGAGTCTCGGCCTTCAGTTGGAATTTGGCTTTCGCGACTTCGCAACTCGCGCCCAAATCGCGCCTACAACTATCGTGAGCCTCTGGACTCTTGTCTTCTTTGCACGGCCATGACTTGCTCAAGCGACGAGCCACGTCGCGGCTCCAAGTAGCGAGACACTAAAAAAAAAGTAGCTGAAATCGACTGAACCTAACGACTTGCACACTCAGGAAAACCATAAAAAGCATCCCATAATCGCCCAAAAACGGACAAAAAGCACGGAGATATAAGGCTCCATTTCCGGTAAGAAATGGTGCCAACAACACCCCCAAACTTGGAATTTGCTCATCCTCGAGCAGAGATGGGAATAAAAGAAAAATGAAAACAATACACAAACAAAAACACTCAAAAACACAACAAACAAAAATGAAGGGTTCAACAAACGAACTAACGGACAAACTAGCCTAAACCACTTTCGTAGGTAACACGATGGCACTTAGCACGTACCACAAGCCTTTAAACCCCTAGGTGTCCCTAGTGGATGAGTTTTAGTCTCATGAGGGTTTACCAGCCACGATACCCATAAACGCACATTTTGAACATCAACGAACAAATATTTTGCTAAGTACACACTACTGCCAGGATCAACTACTTGCACAAACAATAAGACTGAAATGAAAGCATCCCCTCGTGAAATTTTGTAATGAATGCCACGCACAAGCAACACTTTATAAACCTTAAACGAAAAGCACCACACTCGACCAACTACCAGGATATAATTCGCCTCGACTCTAAACCTCTCAAGTAATTTCACTCAAGTCGCTCAGACCCTAGGCAATTCACTCATCAAACATATGCGGAAAGAGTTTAAGCACAAAAATTTTCGAGTATACATCGCATGTGAGATTACATTGAAAACAATGCTATGTATTCATGAAGAATATCTCATGGAACGAATCAAACATTCAGAACATGAAATCATGGCACAAACCTAAATGCTAAAACTAGACTCCCTATACGATCCGTAGGTCTTTAAAAGGTTGTAATGGGGCTGTTGGGCGATTGGCTAACAAAAAAGGGGAAAAGGAGAAAAAAAAAACCTGATCATATTTGAGAGATTTAGTCACAAATTCTACTATGCTTCCCATTCTCTTCTAATTTGATTCTTTGTTTCCATTCTTTTCTTCTTCTTTTTTTTTTTTTTTAATTTCTACCCAAATTAACCCAGCTACAATACAACCTTTTTAACTTCTTGCAACTCACCCTTTTTCAAATTTCTTTTTCTCTTAAAGCTTCAGATCTCTCAAGATTGAACAATTTATTTTTAGATAGTAAAGAGAAGTTTAGTTTTATTACCTTGTGATTCAGAAGTTGCTCATAAGCCTCTCTAAGGCTTGTCTCACTAAGCATATCATTATCAACATCATCTTTTGTTTGTGTTTCATAACCTGTAGACAAAGAAGATGTAAAAGCAACAATGTTGCATGTGTGCTTACCAGCATCGGAAGACTCATCGTCATCTTCTTCATCTCTATCACTCCAAGTGATGCTCAGCACCTTCCCCTTCCTTAGGTTATTTTGTAACCTTGACATTCATAGCATTGAATACCCTTGCCTTTGCCCTTGTCATTATCAAACTCTATGGGCATAAAATCTTTTTTAGCGTTGGTACCTTTAAAGCCACCACCGGTTCTCTTGCCTTTGAGGAACCTTTTAAATTTCCTTACAACCATCGCCATCTCTTCACCATCATTGCTTTCTTCAGCTTCCTTTAACTCACAGGTTATAGACTTCAAAGCAATCCCTTTTTTTCTTTTTAATTGGTTTGAGATTCAACTCAAACATTTGTAGGGATCCTATCAATTCGTCTACTCTTATGTTATCTATGTCTTTACTTTCTTCAATAGTAGTGACCTTGGCTTAAAACCTATCAGGCAAAGAGCATAAGATTTTTTTTGATAATATCATAATCAGAGTAACGCTTACCAAGTGCAAAATTCAAGTTCGTGATGTCCATGAGCTTTGCTTGGAAATCGAGAAAACTTTCTTTTTCCTCCATACACAAGGATTCAAATCTCGTCGTCAACATTTGAATTTTTAATTTCTTAACCGCCGATGTTCCTCCATGTGCGGTTTGCAGAATATCCCACGCCTCCTTACTTGTCTCGCAATTCTAGATATGCATATATTGATGTTCATTAACACTATTAATAATAAAATTCAATCCTCGAGAGTTCCATGTTGCATTGGTGTGCTCCATTGTATTCCTTTCTACTCTCGACTTCATGGATATGACTCCTTCGGCATTGGTAATAGTAGGGGTAAAAGATGAAAAATATGTTTTATCAAATAAAAGGCAGTAGCATGGGTTTCAAAAAATTTTTCTTTCTTTTCGAAAAAGGTTAACTGTAATTTAGTCCCTGCTTTTTGTTGAAACATCACTTTTTTACTTACATTTCCTTTTTTGGTTCGCGTGGTCCTTGACTTTTCCTAAATAGATCAAATTGGTCATTTTGACAAACTTTTTGATGATCAACAATCACAAAATTATCTAAAAGATAGTTTTACCTTCTAATTAAAATATAAAATAATATTAAACTTATAAACACTTAAAAATAAAAAAATTTGTTAAAAAAAATATTCAAATTAATTTATTTTATTAGGAAAAAGTAACATTGTTAAACAATAAAATAAAAAAAAATGGAGAATTAAAAAATATTCAAATTAAGTTATTTTATTAGAAAAATTAACATTTAAAAAATTAAAGAATAAAATTTAATTTTCAATTGATTTTATTTTACTTTATTTTTTTAGCAATTTTTAACCTTTTTTATTCTTTACTTTTTAAAATATTAATTTTTTTAATAACGTAATTTAATTTGATAATTTTTAATAGGTTTTAAATTTTTAATTTCTAAATTTTTATAATTTAATTTAATATTATTTTATTCATTTATTCATTTTATTTATTTATATTATATTTTAATTGGAAGGTCAAATTGTAATTCTATTAATTATTCAAAGGCAAAACTGTCAAATAGTGATGGTTGACCATCAAATAGTTGGTCAAATGACCAATTTGATCTATTTATGAAACGTCAGGGACCACGCGAATAAAAAATGAAAACGTAAGTAAGAAAGTAATGTTTCATTAAAAAGTATAGACTAAATTGAAGTTTTCCCTTTTAAAAAATCTTTTCATAAGGATCGAGTTCTTATACATACGCGAATAGATATTTGTAACTACAATTATCTTTTGATGTGTTTTGATTCTCTGACTTCTAGATTCACCACAAATTTTTCCGAGCCATGACCCGCGGTCTGATAACGCGTGTGTGGGCACGTCACGGATGGAGAGATGGAGGTAGCAGAAAAACGGAGAAGACAACACCTTATATTCTTCCCTTGGTCGGGTGCACCCTACAAGACAAAAAGAGTCAGAAAAAAACTTACTTTTTTTCTTCTCTCTTTTTGATGTAGATGCTCAGTTCTTTTTACTAGGTAAATTGCATTGGTCATTTTTCCTAGTAACATATCATATATATATATACTAGGGCTCTAAGGTTTTGTTTGACCAAGTCAAAATATGATTCTAAATCCTATTTATTTTTGGTCTCCCTAAATTTTAAACTTTTGACCTCTAGGACTATTAAATAATCACATTATTTAATTTCTTTTATCCTTGTTATGATTTGAACTTGCAACCTCCTTCCTATTTAGTATTTAAAATAATTCAAAATTCAAAATTATTAATTTTTATTTAATTATTAAATCATTAATTAAATAATCATATTATTTAATTAGTTCTGTTTAATTAAATAGTGTCACTTTCGTAACACAATTAATTGGACCATCCAATTAATTTACCGTGACTCTCGTTACCAATAACTATAAGGACTAGCAAGAGGACCTAATGGACCTACAGTTTTGAGCTCCAATAATACTTAGTAATATTAATTAAACTCTTTAATTAATATTTCATGATTATTAACTTTGGAGTTACTCCATTAAAAACCCGAAGTTGAACTCTCATAACTGTAGACATTTTATACCATCTGAAGTCTTAATGTCCATTGATATAGGTATTACATATAGTGTGATACTCCACAAGTAGGTCATAGATAGAGTTGGGTCATAATGTCCGTTATACCCCTCTAGTTATATCTTTTCTTTTAAGCACCGTTGATTCTATATTGAACAATTAAATCATGTCTTCCTTGTGGAAGAAGGAGAGGCCTCATAATTGTCCAAGCCCTAAATGAACCCTTAAGAGGACTGATCGGTCATTTATTTTCATATATTTATGACCCCTAAACCGTATCTTTTAATTGTATTCTTAAGTATTTTTGGTGCTTTTGACGTGTTTTTCTTGAGTGTGCAGGTTTAGGGACCCAAGTGATGATTTTATATATTTTTGGAGAAAATGTGTAATTTCAGTAACATTGTGGAAGGGCATCTATGAAAGAATAGCAAAGTGCTGGGGTCAAACTGTAAATTCAGAAAGTTGACCCAGCCATTAGTGAAACGGTGCGTTTTGCACCTAAGGCTTTGGGTCTTAAGTTGAACGGCGCCGTTTTGGCACCAATTCTTTGGTCCAAAACGACGCCGTTTTGGCTAAAGAAGAAACAAAAAAAATAAAAGATAAAAACCCAGCAGCCATGCAGCGCGACCAGCCCCTCCCCTCGCGCCCTCGCTCGCGTTGAAGACGAAGCATACCCACACCAGTGAGCTACGCGAGCTCGACCGCGACTTGTGCTCGCGTCCTCCACCTCGCGGTGATGATGAGCCATCCAGACAGTGAGCAGCGCGAGGACAGCCGCGACAATAGCAGCTCGCGGTGTAGCTCGCGATAGAGAAGAAAAGAGAACCAGTGAGCGTGGCGAGGAAGACCGCAACCTGTGCTCCTCGCGGTGCAGCTCGCGATCCAGCAGCTCCTAGCGGTCCAGTGAAGGCCGCGACCAAGCCACCGCGACCACAGGTCGCGGTGGTGGTCGCGGTGAAGAAAAACGCAGCCCTAAGATGCTGCTATAAGAAGAAAATGGCACAGCTGGGCAAAGGGAGAGAGAGCTCGTGGCAGTGCAGTCCAAGCAGCTCCCAAGCTGCTCCGAGGGTGATTCTCATCCTCCTTGCTCCTCCCAAACACATCCCAAGCATCACAAATCATCACAACAAATTCTAGATCATGAGTGTTCATCGAAGAAGACGAAGATCGAAAGCGGAGAAGTTCAAGCCGGACCAAAGCGGGATTTCGAGTCTTGAGAGCTTCGATGGGTTGTATTTCATCTCATTAATCTTCCTTGATTGTTCGTTTATGATTATGAGTTGTTAGAACTATTGTTAGGTGATTTTCGGAACCGTGAACGGATTTGGATTTTATTGTTTATGAATATATTATGTGATTTATTTCATGATATTATGTGCTTAATAATAATCAATATGTTTTCCATTTCCGTGATTGGAACCGTGTGACCACCTCGCATTATCCTCCATTGAATCCGTCTCGCTTTATTTTAATTGTTTTAGTTAATTTAATTTAGTTTAATTATTGAAAACCATGATTATGGGCTAAACTTGTAAGTTGGGGTTTTGATGGATCTTATTTTTTGGCGTGTCAAGCTTTATTTTTTGGCGCCGTTTCTGTAGACCTCGGAGAAGGGAAGCCCAAACCGCCTCCGCCTTTTGAGCAGAACCCGCACTTGGGCCGTAAAAAGATACCTTCGCATTCAAGGTATGCAGTGCTGGGAGAGTCGTCTTCTCTTCCAGTCATTTGGTTAGGATGGTGCAGTAAGCTGATGAGGAGATACCAATCATGGGGCAGGTGGGCGAAAGCTCAAGTGATGAGGTAAATCTGTATAGTATTTTCTTTTTATTTTATTTTGAATTTTTTTTTTAGTTTAAATTTTTTTAGTGTTTCGTAATTATTTCCCATGAACCTTTTGAAGTATTGTGCCTTGAGTTGAAAAGTTTGAAGTTCGGGGGAAGTTGGTTGGATGTACATATTTTTGAAGTGTTTGATTCCTTTGATTTTGTTTTTGTTTGTATTTGTGTGTCTATTTAGGATTGTTAGTTGTGGATACTAGGACTGTTGTTTTGTGTTCATTTGTTTTGTGCGTTTTTGTTTTTATGTCGAGTTTGATTGTTTTTAGTTTTATTTCTAATTTTTAGTTTTTATTTCTTTATAAGCCCATTTTCCTCGTACGTAAAGTGTAAAACATTGAGGACAATGTTTATCTTAAGTTTGAGGGTGTTTTGATATTTGTGTGTTGTTGTGTCTTGTTGGTGTATATAAGTTGGAAACCTAGACTTTCCTCATACACAATGCGTTTGGAAGACTTAGGCATAACAATGCCACGTACACCAGTTGTCGAGTCTTTTATTGTATTTTTCGTGTTTTGTTGTGTTTGTGTTAGGATAGAAAAACCATATGCATGCTTTACTGATAATTGAGTAATAATATGTAAATACTTAGGTTATTTGAGTGTACAAAGTTGTTATTTGGAATAATGCCGGTAGTGTTTTTGCATCTAAACATATAGGTCTGACGTCTTTGCATTGTAATATGTGACAACTTTCAATTAATAGCTCTGATTAATAGTGGAGACTACCCTTAGTGAGATTTTGAGATTATTGCGTATTTATTCTGAGGGAATTCTTGTTTCTACTCTTAAACACTTTCTTGAGCTTTATTGTCATTAGATTGATCTCTATAGGTTTGCATTGGATGTTAATGAATTGCATAATAAGAATCTTGTATGTTTGTTTTGAATGTTCAATTGAGTAGATTTTGGAGATATGATCCAGGCATTGTGTGTGAATTCCTAAATAGCTTGATTTCCTATCCGTAATTGCGTACTCCTTATCTCATTCGCGGCCAAACACTCGCATATTAGCCTTTTATTGTATGACCTACATGTCCAAAAATCCTAGCCGAAATTGTAAGACGTTACCTTTAACGCTTGGAAACTAGAGGCAATTAAAAGAAAAATGTGTAAGTGTTGAATGAGGAAGGAGTGGAGTAGAAAAGATGATAAGGATGTGGGAAATATGCAGAAAAAGAGAATAGCCAACATTAAATATATATATATATATATATATATATATATATAAAGAGTTGGCTAAAATGAGAAAAAGGAGTAAAATGCACAAAGTAAAATTTTGAGAAAAGGTTGAAAATGAGGTTAAAGGAGAAAGGTGTAGAAGAGGAAGGGAAGAAAAGTTGAGCAAATTTGGTAGTCGTGAGAGAAGTTGCACGAATTGAAAATTTTATGAAGTCTCTCAATAGGTTCCCAAGTGAGTTGAACCCGATTTCCGTTCTTTTTGAGCCAATCACCCTAAGCCCCATTACAACCATATAAAGACCTGTTGATCTCCTGAGGAAATTCAATTGTAATATTTGACATGTATATACACGAATTTTTCTGTTCTTAGCATTTGATATCTTTCATGAGATCCTTTGTTAAATCTGTGCATTCTTTCTAATTATTGATGCATACAACACATTTCGAAATTATTTGCTCATAAATTCCAGTCGTATGCAGTTGAAAGTGTGATTGCCTAGGTTCTGAGTGTCATTGAGTGAAAACTGGTGAGACTAGAATCGAGGAGAATTATATCAGCGGTTTATTGATATCCAGGTGTCACGATTATAAATGCATTGTATGTCAGTGTCTTGTATGATATAGGATGTATTAGACTTATTGACAGCATTTTAGATTTCTGATTTTGTGCTATTCTTATGCCTTTGCATTTGTGTATATATTTAATTTGATGTTTAGTTATGAATGTGGTTAGCTTAGGACGTTTGTGGGTATCGTAGCTGGTAAACCCTCACGAGACTATAACTCGTCCACTAGGGCCACCTAGGGGTTTAAAGGCTTGTGGCACGTGCTAAGTGTCATCGTTGCATCCTACGAAAATGGATATAGCTTAGTTCGTTTTTTATTTTAGTTTTAGTTATTTTTGTCTTTGTTTTTAATCGTGGTGTGTTCCGATTTGCTTGAGGATAAGCAAAAGATAAGTTTGGGGGTATTTGATCGGTCATTTATTTTCATATATTTACGACCCCTAAACCGTATCTTTTAATTGTATTCTTAAGTATTTTTGGTGTTTTTGACGTGTTTTTCTTGAGTGTGCAGGTTTAGGGAGCCAAGTGATGATTTTATATATTTTTGAAGAAAATGTGTAATTTCAGTAACATTGTGGAAGGGCATCTATGAAAGAATAGCAAAGTGCTGGGGTCAAACTGTAAATTTAGAAAGTTGACCCAGCCATTAGTGAAATGGTGCGTTTTGCACCTAAGGCTTTGGGTGTTAAGTTGAATGGCGCCGTTTTGGCACCAATTCTTTGGTCCAAAACGACGCCGTTTTGGCTAAAGAAGAAACAAAAAAATAAAAGATAAAAACCCAGCAGCCATGCAGCGCGACCAGCCCCTCCCCTCGTGCCCTCGCTCGCGTTGAAGACGAACCAGACCCACACCAGTGAGCTGCGCGAGCTCGACCGCGACTTGTGCTCGCGTCCTCCACCTCGCGGCGATGATGAGCCATCCAGATAGTGAGCAGCGCGAGGACAGCCGCGACCACAGCAGCTCGCGGTGTAGCTCGCGATGGAGAAGAAAAGAGAACCAGTGAGCGTGGCGAGGAAGACCGCGACCTGTGCTCCTCGTGATGCAGCTCGCGATCCAGCAGCTCCTAGCGGTCCAATGAATGCCGCGACCACAGGTCGCTGTGGTGGTCGCGGTGAAGAAAAACGCAGCCCTAAGATGCTGCTAGAAGAAGAAAATGGCGCAGCTGGGCAGAGGAAGAGAGAGCTCGTGGCAGTGCAGTCCAAGCAGCTCCCAAGCTGCTCCAAGGGTGATTCTCATCCTTCTTGCTCCTCCCAAACACATCCCAAGCATCACAAATCATCACAACAAACTCTAGATCATGAGTGTTCATCGAAGAAGACGAAGATCGAAAGCGGAGAAGTTCAAGCCGGACCAAAGCGGGACTTTGAGTCTTGAGAGCTTTGATGGGTTGTATTTCATCTCATTAATCTTCCTTTGATTGTCCATTTATGATTATGAGTTGTTAGAACTATTGTTAGGTGATTTTCGGAACCGTAAACGGATTTGGATTTTATTGTTTGTGAATATATTTTATGTGATTTATCTCATGATATTATGTGCTTAATAATAATCAATATATTTTCCATTTCCGTGATTGGAACCGTGTGACCACCTCGCATTATCCTCCATTGAATCCGTCTCGCTTTATTTTAATTGTTTTAGTTAATTTAATTTAGTTTAATTAATTGTAAATGTTGATTATGAGCTAAACTAGTAAGTTGGGGTTTTGATGGATCTTATTCTATGATGATTGAATGAAATGATTGTTTAATTTGTTGCGGTTGATTATTGTGTTGTTGAGTGGTTTTATTGTGCTTAATGCTTTTGAATGTGAAGGCCTATATTTAGATGATAAATTGGTGGTGTGTTATGTACCGAGAGGAGACGCCCACCACGTGCTCGATATAATGTGCACCACAAGTAGAATTGGATAGAGATATACTAATTTGCTTGTGTGATCACATAGGGTGTTTATTGTAACTAATGCATTTCCATGCACTTGGATATACCATCGAGAGATAGGATATTAGTGTATGCGGAATAGGTTCGATTTACCTCGAGATGGGACTTTGGATAAATTAGATAAACACGGTCATCTTCATGAATAATTAAACCTCAACAATATGCTTTCATGGAATTCAATTGGATGGAATAGGTGAATTCAAATACCCTAACTAATCTCTCATATTGGTTGTTTGCTTTATTTTTATGTTTTTATATTGTTATCTTTTAATTCGATCTTTTAATATCTTTCGATTATCCAAATATAAATAGGTTTGGTTAATTTTAGTACTCAATGCCTAAATATCCCTGTGGAGACGATAATTTACTCATCATTTTATTACTTGTGCCGACCCCGTATACTTACGGGTAACAAAAAGTCGTGTCAAGGACTACTCATCTACTTCAATCAAGAAGGAGTGGATTCTATTATTATGTTCATACCTTCCCAGCCACAAGCCAAACCGCAACTCCAAGATACAAAGATATTGATCGAGAATACAACATCAACCTCACCCATGGTAAATCAAAAGCCACGATCCAACCTGAAGGAGTCGATAAGACACTTAGGATTAAGATCACCTATATACAGCCATCGTTTGTCGATATATATGAATCTCATTTACTAACGGATCTTGGTGAGAGATTCATATAAATCGTGGCCCAGTCCTATATGATCTCATCATATAAGGTGCCTCCATTCTCATGTAAACTACATGAGCAGTTTAGGATAAGACCACAGTACATTACAGAATGGACCGCAGCAGTAGATCAACCGCAAACAAAGTACCCAACTTTGTTTGCTCTTTACGGATTCTTTAGATTGCATGTCTCAAAATGAATCCTACTATATATAACTTTCATATACTCATTTTGAGATTACATCTTGCAATCTTAGATGTTACTTGCACTATATATAAATGTATGAACAAACATAAAACACTTTCATTTGAATGATAAATGTTTAATTATTATTTATGTCTAATAACATTTATAATTACAAGTTTTAGGGTATAAATCCCAACAATCTCCCACTTGCACTAAAGCAGATGGGACATGTCTCGTAATCCTAGGCCCTCTAGGTTGATCTTCAAATACTTGAGCCGTTAAGGTCTTCGTAAATGGATCAGTTAGGTTGTTATGCGATGCGATCTTCGTCACGGACACTGAAAAATGTGGATTTGTATACTATGCCAACCTTAGGGGGGGGGGGGGGTGGGGGTGGGTTATTTAGGTTTATCAATAAATATTTGCGGAATTAAAAACAGTAAACTATTCAACACATTACACAGAGATTTTTAGCGTAGAAAACCTTAATAGGTCAAAAACCACGGGACCAACTCGTAGCCCACTTAACACATCAACACAAATTTTACTAGTTGGTATATTGTTTACAACTCACGTTGATTGACCCCTCAATCACACGACTCTTGCTATAACCCAATACTACTTACCGACAAGCCTATTACTAGCAAACCCTGTTGATGCTGCCTAGAGACTCCTCGCGCTCAAGGTCTTGGAAGCTTTCGTAAGGTCAAAGCAACAATAACCACGACTATTATGAGATCGGATCTATGTGCTCAATAAAACATGAACAATCAAATAACATGCATGATCACGAACATGTTATGAATAGGCTATGCAATTACACTCAATGCTAAGATAATAGCCTATGTAAAATAACTCTCTTTCTCTCACAATAACATGAAAACAACGAAGATCATAACAACAAAGACATGTGAGAGGAATAAAATAATTCAATGAAGAAACATAGAGAGCAAATAGTGAAACTCAAAACTAAAGCTCACTATTTATAGAGAACATTAGAAGCCATAATTCTAATTGTAGTAGGAAATAAACTCAATTAAGACTTTCTAATTCAACAAGGAATGCAATTGATACTTTCCTATAATAAAAAGATATATTTCCTATTAACTAGAAGACTAATTAAATAGAAGATCTCTTTCTTCAAAACTCAATAAACTAATCCTTGATGGACAAGGAATCATTAAACACATGTAGGAAGACTTTAGGGGGCTCAAAACACTTACGGTAACATTGTAGCACCTTTAGGGTTCGGCCAAGACAACTCCCACATGGCTGAGGTGTGTGGCCATGCTTAAGGCATGAGGCTGCTGCCTAGGACGCACGCTAAAGGCGTGTGGCCATACCTGGGGCGCAGTCTTGCTGCCCCGTTTCCCCCGTTTAGCTGTTTCCAGCTGCACTTAACTCCTCTTTGAGCCAAGCAAACTCTAACTAAACGACATCAGATTTTTTCGTTCTTTATACCGTTGGAAAGATATAGATGTTTAGTTTCATTCCCAAAGACTAATTGGATGTCTAGATAGAAAGTTACGCCTATTGAAGCATCTAGAGGTAAGATTTTTGGGAATACAAAAACATGGAATTAAATTTCGAAACTAGACAAAATAAAAATAATAAGACTCAAACACTTATAAAATATTTAAACTAACATGTTAGCACTCAAATGCAGATGCATGAACATGTTAAAAGTGTGCGTGTGAATCTTATCTGATCTCAAGAGTAAAGAGTATCGTTTCTTAGAAACTTACTTTTAAGCACGATCTTGAGTCTTTCCAGAAGCTTTTTGTCTTCGCATGATTTCTTTGAATCTTCATTATGCTCAAATCATACTTTAACAAAGCTAACTAAGAATTACATAAAAATGTGTTTTGTTCACGGAATCACAGTCAACAAAATAATGACCTTACAATCTCCTCCTTTGGCTATTCCGTGACAAAACACTATATACTCACCAACAATCAAATTATTGTTTTTACAATCGCTCATAAGACTTAAATTACATAGAGAGACCTAATCTAACATTCTTCAATGTCTTCAGAAGTTTTAACTTTGTACCTGAATCAAAAAAGCAAAACTATGTTCTTCCCAGGAACATTGGTGAGTGAAACGATAATGATATCGATTTGAAATAACTTAATTACTAATATCAATTACCACAATAATCAATTTTTCGATTCTAGAGATAATATGTAAAAGCAACAATTAAGCACATCGAGTCAAATATGATTATATATCTCCCCCTCAATAAGATCTCCCCCTAAGCATGCTAACGGTCACAATAGCAACTTAATCACGGGGATTAGAAGAAATAATTCGAACAAATTAATATCCAAATTACTCCCCATTTTTTGATAGACAAAGACCAATAAACACTCAAGTATTTAATTGACAACCTAATTTAAAGATGCTTGCACAAACAAACATGAGAGGGACCATAAAAATAAAATAATAAAATAGATCCATACAACATTGAATGAGAATCAATTTACTCCTATTTGAAACAAATAAGAGATAATTGATAATATGAAGATCAAATACAAGGTTATATGTTACATGCCAAATAGATAAGTTCACGAATATTGAAACAAAGTTCATGAAACATAAATAAAAGTACATAAGCATGTAAAGGCATTCTTAACAAGAATCCGGATCACTACTCATCTCCTCCAACATTATCACCATCAACGTTGCCCTCACGTCCATCAGAGGAGGAAAACACGCCACCAGTACGTGTATGCGAGGTAGATCTACTAATATACATCTCTATGCTTCGCAACCTTTCATCATGTGCATCGAGTCTCGTCAAGATGACTTCATTCCCATCCTTGAACATAGCCATTAGTTGTGTCGCCCAGGGAGGTATCTCACTCTCAACTTGAGTGGCTTCAGAAGTTTATGGAGCCTTCCTGTTCATATCTTCCTTGGAGAGATAGTGGAACTTAAAGAAATCTTTGTCAAACATTTGACTGTTCTCCACAACTATATCAGATCTCCTCAACTTAACACCCGCTTCTAAACATAGTTTAATAATCAAACCCGGGAATTTCAACTTGGACTTGCTCATATTAGCACATTTACCAATGAGTCCAAAGATATAGGTTCCAACATTAAAGGGCTTCCTTGTCCTAATAACATAAAGCAATTTTCCGATGGCGCAATTGATTTCAGGAATGTTGGATACTAGGTGAATATTTGAACATACAAATTTGTTCAAAAAGCGGTATAATGGGGTACATTTGGCATGAGAAATAAAATTAGTGCCTTCGCCCCAATTAGATAAACCCCCAGTCAAAGTGAGTGCAATATCTTGCTTAGTGACTTGGACAAATTCTAGACAACAATCTTCATGAGATAAACCATAGAGTAAGTTGATTAATTCATCACTCACTAAAACTCTAGTCCCTTTAACTAGCACTCCTAGGTTTTCTCCAAAATTATCAATATCCAAGTTTGCATAAAACTCTCTCACTAAGTTTTCACAAACGTCAAGGGGTTTCTCAACAAACTTCTCCTAACCTCTTTCTACCATGAGATTATAAACATCATAATTGATTCTAACACTTCTAAAATCAACTCCTTTTTCAAAAATCAAAGATCTAGAGAAGTTATGTTCATATATTTCCTCACATTCTTGGTTGATGAACTTTGGATGTTGGGTAGATTCACCTCTAGTAGCTTTCTTTCCCTTGGAAGCAACTTGTTTTCCCTTGCTTGACATCTTCAAAGCTAAATCAAACACTAGTGGTAACGTTTTCTAGATGTAGAAGCAAGACCCAATATTAATCTCACACAGAAAATCAAAAAATCAAAGAGATTAAAAGATTAAATGTGAAGAGGGAGAGTGATTTTCAAGATAGAATGGTGGCTCTTGAAAGTGTGGCTCTTAGAAAAGTATGGGAAGTAAGAGCAAACTAGGGTTGAGTTCCCTTTAAATAAAAAGAGCACATGGGAGAATAAAAACAAAAGGTAGGAGAGAAATGCCAATTTTGCCCTTAATGAGAAGCCAAAAACCTGAGCACCACTAGGTACGCACGCCATGGGTGCCCCACCACGCCTCAGGCGTGAGCTTGCTGCCCAGGCATGCATGCCTGTGGTGCTAGGCCACGCCTTTAGAGTGGGCTTGCCGCTCGCAGCTCCCATTTTCTCCAGTTTTTGCACTTCTTCACGTCTTTGACTCCTCGTTCGTCCTCGATGCTTCACTAGAGAGTTTTTCCACCTAAAACTTCATCAAATACAACCAAGAAGCATCTCTAAACAAGATCATATGAGTCACGATGAAAGTCAATCATCAAAATCCCACAATCGAAAAATTCTTTCGAAAATCCCAATCGCATTCCTCTAAAATTCAACTTGGTCAATAATGCTCTTAAAAAAAGTTTTTTTAAAACTTCAAAAAGGATGTGAACATGTTAAGAACAAAAATGTGCGCTTCTTAAAAGCATATGAATTGAAAAACTTCAATTATTCACAGAAAAATGAGCTTCTCTAAAGTTTCAAAAAATGATTTTTCATTAAAACCGATTTTATGAGTAACTCAAGTCTTTATCTTGTTAAAGTTGTAGATTCTTTTGTTAGCATTTAAGCGGGATCAAATGTGATATGATGAGTCTAAAATTATCGAAGTGTCTTTGGACAAAAGAATCTAGTGCACTGGGTGCATTGAATAGGATCACTGTAGAAAACCTTATCCGCAACCGTCGGTGGATAAAATGTTATACTGAGATAATTAGAGAGTCTATCTAAATCCTGAGATAAATGTTGGACTTATGATTGTATGCATTATCATTTAAGTTGTCAATGAGTACAATTATATCATATAGTCTATCTTCAATGGTTTGGTGGTATTCACGTATATATCGATAGAGGACATTATTTATAGAAATGGATATCGTGACTGCATTTAGCAAATGTCAATAGAATATGTGAGCCACCGTTTGTAGTGCATATCCCCAAAATGAATTTGGTAATGATGAGAAACTAGTCATAGATCTTATCATTTCCATCTGGGTCTTATTTTGCCTCTCCGCAACACCATTTTGCTGTGGTGTTGCTGGAGCAGTGAGTTAGGATATTATCCTATGTTTAACCATGTAGTCTTCAAACTCTTAGTAGAGATACTCACCTCCACGATCCAATTATAGAGATTTGATTGTTTTGCCTAATTGATTTTCAACTTCAACTCGGAATTCTTTAAACTTTTCAAAGGTTTTCGACTTACATTGCATTAGGTAAACATATTCGTATCTTGAGTAGTCGTCAATGAATGTGACATAATACTCATAACCACCTCTAACTCTAACACTCATAGGTCCGCAGACATCTGAATGTATGAGGTCTAGTGGTTGTGTAGCTCTAAGCCCTTTTCCTTTAAAAGGTCTCTTGGTCATTTTGTCTTCTAGACAAGACTTACAAGCTGGTAAAGTGCCGATCATTAATTGAATTAAAGATCCGCTTTTTACAAGTCTATTTACCCTGTCAATGTTGATATGTCCAAGTTTTAGATGCCATATATACATTTTATTATCTGGAGAAACTTTCTGTAGTTTTGTTTTAAATTTTCAACTTTAAACAATTCAGTATTAAGTAGTGATGTATGAATTAACAGTCTTAAAACATACAAATTGTTTTTAATCGTACCAGAACAAATATTCAAACAATTTCTTGAAACAATAACTGACGTATTATTAAAAGAAATTGAATAAAATTGTTCAAGCAATCTGAATACTGAAATCAAATTCCTTGTAAATCTAGGAATATAATAAACATTGTCTAATGAATGAAAACAATTATTAAAATATAGTCTAACTAATCCCCTGTTCCAATGCGCATAGTGAAGAATCACTCATTCAGCTCTGTCCAAGAATCAGTCCGATGTAAAGAAGAACAAACATGGTTAGTGACCCCTGAATTTATTATCCAAGGTGAACAATCATCTTCTATTAAACAAGATTCAATGATAAGTAAATCTGATTTACTTTTCACTTTCTTCTTATAGAAGAGCTCATTGAGGTATTGTAGACAGTTTCTTTTCCAATGACCAACGTCTTTGCAATGGAAACAATTTTCCCTTTGCTTTGTCAGTCATGATGCTCTTTATCTTGGGCTTAGCCTTTACTTTAACAGTAGGCCTTTTCCTCTTCTTGAAACCAAAAGAAGATGGCTCAGCAACATTTGCTTCACTGGTCTTACCTTTGGTAATGTTGGCTCCATTTCTTGATAAAAAATGGACCTTCAATAGTACCTTTCTTCACCTACTTATGTTCTATTCTCGAGTAATTATCGGTTGTTTTTAATGTTTTTATTCTAGTGTGCAGGTAATAAGAGTTTGGGTGTAATTGAAGAGCCTTAGTGGATTAAATTGAAGATGTGGGCGTACACATGAATATTACATGATGAACAGTACCGTACACGTGAATAGTGGGTGCCGCCTGTGAACAGTGAATGACGGGCGTCGCTTTGAGCAGTGAATGGCGGGCGCCGCCGTGAACAGTCAGCGGTGGGCGCCGCCTAGTGGGCCTCACGTGAACATCTGGTGAACAGTACCGTTGAACAGTACCGTATATGCATGAACAATAACCATGAAAGGTAACCAAGCATCTCCTATAAATAGCCCCCATTTGTGAATCAAATGAGATATCTAGGATTTTCATAAAACAGACGACCAAGAGGAGACAAAGGGAGAGAAGAATAGACAAAGGGGGAGAAGAAGATCACCTTGGAAACAAAAGGATTCGGATTCAATCCCTAAGCCATATTCTCACCATCAAGCTTGGATTTGGAGAAAGTGGAAGCTAGACGAATTCGTAACAGGAGGAGGACGAGAGTTCATCGCACCTAGAGTTTTTCTATCCCTTTCCTTCTTTATTTTCTTGTTTGTAACTCTCTTTTATCATTGAAAAACATGTTTGGTTGTAAATCTTTGATTATGAACTAAAGTTGTATGTTAGGGTTTTGATGAATCCTTTTCTATGAAGGTTGAATTAATTAATTATCTAATTTATTGTGGTTGATTATTATGTTATTGAGTGGTATTATTATGCTTAATGCTTCTAAATGTGAAGGCCTGCATTTAGTTGATATTTTGGTTGTGTGTTATGTACTGAGAGGAGACGCCCACAACGTGCTCGATGTAATGTCCACCACAAGTAGAATTAGATAGAGATACATTAATTTGCTTGTGTGATCATATAGGGTGTTTATTATGACTAATGCATTTTCATGCACTTAGATATACCATTGAGAGATAGGATATTAGTATATGTGGTAATATGTCCGATTTACCTCGAGAGGGGACTTTGGATAATTTAGATAAACACGGTCATCAACATGAATAATTAAACTACAATAATGTGCTATCATGAAACTCAATTGGATGGATTAGGTGAATTCAAATACCCTAAATAATATCTCATATTGGTTGTTTACTTTATTTTTATGTTGTTTTTTTATATTTTTATCTTTTATTTTCTCCTCTTTCAACATTCCGATTATCCAAATAGAAATAGGCTTAGTTAATTTTAGTATTCAGCACCTAAATATCCCTGTGGAAACGATAATTTACTTATCATTGTATTACTTGTGCCGATCACGTATACTTACGGGTACAAAAAGGCGTAACAGGTAACTCATGCCACGTTGGTAGTAGGCTCTGGAGGACATTTCTCTGTAAGTATAAATTTAAGGTCTTCACATACCATAATTGCGTTCACATTGTGTTTCCATCTAGTATAATTATTCCCGGTTAATTTTTCATTTGCAAGGTTTGAAATAAAGCAGAAGACATTGTTGATCTTAAAACATAAATATAAATTAAAATCATTCATTTCATACATTCATATTACATGTTATATGTTCGACATAAAATTAAACATGATGTATGAATATGTATTAATGAACCAAAAATCCCTAAAAACAATTACTATGCCACGACAATCTAACATACCACAAGTAAGTGCCTAGGTAGGTTAGGTCAAATCCTTGCATGTTAGATCGAGACATTCTCAATCGAATGATACGCTAGAATAACTCTTTATGCTTATATCATTCAATCATCGCTTTAATTCAGTAAGGACTTTTAATTAACAACTTAATTATATCCTTGTGAGTGTGACCTACCATTTCAGAATCCATGAACTTAACTTGAAAGTTGCCTAGGTAGGCTAGGTCAATCTCAAAATACATTCTGAAAACTTATCCATTAGGAAGTCAACGTTAATATTGACTCTCATGGGCACCTTCTGTAGGGAGGATGAAAGCAAAGCCATCTCGAGGCGCCACTTGAATCTCATGGTGTTGAACTAACAATGGAAACTGCGGGATATAATGTTATATATCCCTCTCCCACTCACTATTTGTAGTTGGTTTTCTAATAACTTTGAGTTTCTAAAACTCTATATTTTTAGTCTTTACTTAGATTCTAAAGCTAATTAAAATATAAGTTTACTAGATATAATAAATTATTTAATCTTTAACATTTAAAAATCTAATTTATTATTCAATTTCTAATTTACATAAATAAACTAGAAATTAAATGTGAAATTACCAAGCTTTAACTATTAAAACTAAATCACATTATTTTGTCTAATTATTATTTAGGCCTTAATCATATCAATCCTAATTAATTGATGGACCTAACTAATCCAATTAAATAATTTAATTATAAGATTAGTCCAATAATGAGAATTACCAAGTTTTTACTCCTAAAAACTAATCTCATTATTTGGTTCAATTTTAATTAAGGTTTTAATCATATTAATCTTAATTAATAGTGAACCTAACTAATCTATTTAATTAAACACTTTAATTAATGGATTAGTTAATTAATGAGAATTACCAAGTTTTTACTCCTAAAAACTAATCTCATTATTTATTGCCATTTATGAACACGTTAACTATTTTAATCATATTAAAAAAATTAAACAATTAAATCGTGGCAATTATGTATGACATGTTAGAATGCAAGTGGAACACCTAATTTAGACGGCATATATATGTATGATCATGCTTTAAACTACCATAAATCATCTCATGAAATAAAATTAAAGCACACATGAATGACCAAGTGACATGGGTTATTTAACTTAAACAAATCTAATTACAACTTTAATCCAAGACATTCCTTGCTCATAAAGTAATCTTCTTCTTCAAGTCCCACTCCTTCTTGGATTGGGATTCCTATCAAGTTCAACTTGATTTAATTTAAGTGAACCATCTCATTGGTTGAGCTTTAAGGCCCATCACTTAAATTTTAGCAACTTATGGCTACCCAAGAAGCCCATTGGACTATCCTTCTGCAAACCTCAAGTCCACACGCGCACAAAAATTGTACATAGTGGTCTCGAATGCTTTAGGACTATCTGAATGATTTCTATGGGTTGCCATCTTTTGTACCAAGGCCCACGCATTACCCTAACACGTATTTGAGGTTCAAATGAAGCCCAAAACAGCCCTAGCAAACGTGCGAACCGCGCTTCCGCAAGCATTTTGGATGTTTCGCCTGCAGTTGTTTGCTCCAATTTTCTGCCACTTTTCCAAGTTAATATTCACTAATATTTTCCAAAAATACGCAGCAAAATTGCCCCCCAAAAAATCCACAAGAACGGCCCCAAAACCTGCCGTGACAATCCTTTGCGCACAGTGCATTGCACTGTTTCGGGGCTGCAGCACTACCGGATTAGGGCGGCAAGTAAGGGCACGTCCACCGCCCGTATTCAGTTCCATTTGCACCATTGTCTTTTTCTAGATCTCTGCTTTCCATTGGCTTTTTAATCGGCTTAATAGGACCCATTTGCTGTGGTTCCGCATCAGTTAATTACAGGATGCACGAAATAACCAAGAAAACAATAGGCTTTGACAAAAACAAAAAAGAAACCTAGAACCCGGACACCATACAATTAACGACCATTTATGTTTTTAATATATACAATCAAAATCATATATAATCAAATCATACAAACCTTAGAGTGTGCCTACACATGTCATACATCAAGAATCAAGAAAATCAAGAACAAAAAAAAAAAAAAAAAACAATTGTAGATTTTTTTTTTCGCGTATATACAAAAACTTCAGAACCAGGCTCTAATACCAATTGAAGAGAGAAAAATATTTTTTATCAAATAAAAGGCAGCGGAATGGGTTTCAAAAATTTTTCTTTTCTTTTTGAAAACCCTTTTCAAAAGGATCGAGTTCCTATACATACGCAAATAGAGATTTGTAACTACAATTACCTTTTGTTGCATTTTGATTCTCTAACTTCTCGATTCACCACCAAGCCTTCCTAGCTATGACTTGAGGTCTGATAACGCATGTGTGGGCACGTCATGGATAGAGAGATGGAGTAGAAAAATAGTAGAGAAGACAACACCTTATCTTCTTCCCTTGGCCGGCCGCACCCTACAACACAGAAAGAGTCAGAAAAAACTTTCATTTTTTTCTTCTTTCTTTTTGATGTAGCCACTCAGTTCTTTTTGCTAGGTAAATTGCATTGGTCAATTTTCCTAATAACATATCATATATATACTAGGGCTCTAGGTTTTATTTGACCAAGTCAAAATAGGATTCTAAATCTTATTTATTTTTGGTCTCCATAGAGTTTGAACCTTTGACCTCTAGGACTATTAAATAATCACATTATTTAATTCCTTTTGTCCTTGTCATGATTTAAACCTGCAACCTCCTATTTAATAATTAAAATAATTAATAATTCAAACTTAATAATTTCTATTTAATTATTAAATCATTAATTAAATAATCATATTATTTAATTAATTTTTTTAGTTAAATTGTGTCACTTTCGTAACACTATTAATTGGACTATCCAATTAATTAAATGTGACCCTCGTTACCAACAGCTATAAAGGCTAGCAAGGGGACCTAATAGACCTACAGTTTTGAGTTCCAATAATACTTAATAATATTAATTAAACTCTTTAATTAATATTCCATAATTATTAACTTCGGAGTTACTCCACTAAAAATCAGAAGCTGAACTCTCAGACCTGTAGACGTTTTATACAATCTGAAGTCTCAGTGTCCATTGATATAACTATTACATATAATGTGATTCTCTACAAGTAGTTTATAGCTAGAGCTGAGTCATAATGTCTGTTATACCCCCTTTGTTATATCTTTTCCTTTAAGCACCGTTGATTCTGTTAGGATTATGCTCAATAGCAAGAGTGTAATAGTGTATTTGACAATCGATCTCATATAAATAAAAGTGATTTCTGTTTTAACAAATCTTATGGCAATTATATCAATTGTCAAAATAAATAATCGTTAGGTCAAGAGATTATAAGAAACAAAAGAATTGTTCGTACATCTGGATATGTATGAGGTAGACACAATTCTTTAGTTAGTCTCAAATAATATTCACAACTTAAGATACAAGGTTGAGCGCCTTTATCTTGTTAAAATTGTATATTCTTTTGTTAGCATTTGAGCGGTATCAAATGTGATATGATGAGTCTAAAATCATCGAAGTGTCTTTGGATAAAAGAATCTAGTGCGCTGAGTGCATTGAATAGGGTCACTATAGAAAACTTTATCTGCAACCGTCAGTGGATAAAAGTGTTCTACTGAGACAATCGGAGAGTCTATCTTAATCCTGAGATAAATGATGGACTTATGGTTGCATGCGTTATCATTTGAGTTGTCAATGAGTATGATTATATCGCATAGTCTATCCTCAATGGTTTAGTGGTATTCATGTGTATATCGATAGAGGACATCATTTATAGAAATGAACATCGTGACTACATCTAGCAAATGTCAGTAGAATATCATCATATGGATGTTTTGAGGTATTGGATATTAAATCTTAATGTTGAGTTTTTCAATAGTGACTATTGAAACATGGCTTCTGGACAAGTCAAAATATCCTAGTTTGAAAACATGGTCATATGAGTAAATATGGTAACTTGGAGAGCTATAGACGGTCTATGAGCTCTTGGCGATTACTGGTATTTTTCACGAGGATACACTTTCTCTACTTGGGTTGTCTAGGGTACGAATTAGTACGCTCACTCATTCTATCTTTATTTAAGAGTTCGATTTTAGTTTTTTAGTGGAATGAACTAAAATTAATGGATCGGACCTAAGTGAATCATTTGTTGATTGTGATTAGGTTGTGCCTATTGGAGCTTTAAATTTAGATAGCCCGCCAAGATCCCCAATCCACACGAACTTGAATGAATCAGTAGTTATATACTACCGGATCATTTAGTTGATCCATCTTAAAGAATTAATTTTGGAATTTATTACAAAAGTTTTTGAGAGGTGCGTTTTTTTGTTCAATTAAGACACGCGGTAATTCGTCAAAATACTTGGGATGGGCGGCCAAGGGCGTGTGACCCCTTGGGTGGCCCTAAGGGATTTTTTTAACATCCCGTAAATATATTGATAATATAATTAGCACATTTAATATAAATGAGGCTGTTGAATTATATTAAATATATTTATTTAAAGGCATGTGGACTTGTTTATTTTTGTAAGAATGGGTCTAGTTCACATGTGGATTTTTTGTGGAGGTCCAATGAGATTAATAAAATGGAAAAATAAAATTTGGCCCATGCAAATTGGATTGGGCGGCATTAGCTAATACTTTATTTTATTTTATTGATTAATTAAATGTAAATTAATTAATTATTTAATTAAAAATAAAAATACTTTTCTACTAGAAATTGGATTCTTAGTTCCATACTATTGTTGATAGTACGATGAGAATCAAAAACCGTGTTTATCAAATCAAATTAGAAAATGTTTTTGATTTTAATCAAAACATTAAAGTTGACTATTAAGTCTCTTTTGGATAAGTTTTGATAAGTCACTTAATTACAATTAAACTTCTAATTGTGATTGGATAAACTTTTTTAGAGTTGGGATAAGGTTGAACTATAGCTTGAAGAGTTTAATGGCGAAACTGAAATCCTCCATACATAGGGAGAATTTGGCCACTACTTATAGGGAGTTAGGGGAGTTCGGCCAACCTAAGGTTTTTGGTTGCTTCGTGTGAGTTTTTGTGAGCTTATGATAGCTAAGAAAAAACCACACCCACTCTAAATCAAAAGTCTGAAAGGTTCGCCCAAGAGAAAAGAAAAGAAAGAAAAGTGTTATATTGATTCTAAGTTTCTCATGAGTGTTTTGACTAACTAACGAAAAAGAAAAGTTTGTTTTTTGTTTCTCATCCTCAGGTACGCAATTTAAAGAAAGGGAGCCCACACTCCAATGTGATCCACATTCGTGAAGGATTGGAAGATCTTGTGGTTCATAGTCGATGCAATATCAAAGTTCACATTTTATAAATGGTATGTTACCTTTTAATATATATATATATATATATATATATTTAGTTAACTATAGGTTAAAATCTACTCTTTTTTTTGGAAAATTTCTAAAAGTACCAGTACAAAAAAAAATTATTTTTTGCGCCTTCCGCTGCGCCGTACTCTCGTGTTTCCTACAGATTCTATAATGAACAATTAAATCTTGTCTTCCTCGCGGAAGAAGGAGAGACCTCATAATTGTCCAAGTCCTGAATCAACCCTTAAGGGAACTACTCATCTACTTCAATCAAGAAGGAGTGAATTCCACTATTGTGTTCATACCTTCCCAGCCACAAGCCAAACTGCAACTCTAAGATATGGAGGTATTGATCGAGAATCTAATATCGACCTCACTCATGGTAAATCAAAAGCCACGATCTAACCTAAAGGAGTCGATAAGACACTCAGGATTACGATCACCTATATACAACCATCGTTTGTCGATATATTTGAATCTCATCTACTAACAGATCTTAGTGAGAGTTTCATAAAAATTGTGGCCCAATCCTGTATGATCTCATCATATAAGGTGCCTCCATTATCATGTCAACTGCATGAACAGTCTAGGATAAGACCATCGTACATTACAGAATCGACCGCAGTAGTAGATCAACTGCAAACAAAGTACCCATCTTTGTTTGCTCTTTACGGACTCTTTAGATTGCATGTCTCAAAATGAATCCTACTGTATATGACTTTCATATACTCATTTTGAGATTACATCTTACAATCTTGGATGTTACTTGCACTATATATAAATGTGTGAACAAACATAAAACACTTCATTTGAATGATAAACATTTAATTCCTATTTATGTCTAATAACATTTACAATTACAAGTTTTAGGGCATAAATCCCAACAAGGAGGGGAATAACCGTTCTCAACATACATCTAGACACGCTCATCGTTAGCCTTCAAGTAGGCTCTCATGTGTGCCTTCCAAAACGAGTAGTTCGAACCATCCAAAAGTGGAGGTCGAGTGCTTAATGATCCTTCTTGTTGGAAAAACAGTGAGTATAGCGCAGCGGAAAGTGCAAAAACAATAATTTTTGCATTGGTACATTTTAACAATTTTTCCATAAAGAGATCTTAACCCATAGTTAATGAAATATATAACAAAAGGTAACATACCTTTTGAATTACGTGAGGCTTGATGTTGCGTCGATTATGAATCGCAAGATCTTCCAATCATTCATGAATGTGAATCACCTTGAGTGTGGGCTCCCTTTCTTTGAATTGTATACCTGAGGATGAGAAACAAAAAAGTTTTCTTTTTCATTAGTCACTCAAAACCCTCCTGAGAAAATGAAGAACACGTTGTTCTTTCTCTCTTTTCTCTTAGGCAAATTCTCACACTTTTTTCTAGAGACAGTGACTTTTTTCTTGACTTCTCAAAGCTCACAAAAACTCAAAACTTGCATCTAAAAGCATTAGTGTTGGCCGAACTCTCCATGGTGGTTTATATAGGGTGGCCGAATCCTCCCATAAGGAGGATTTGTGTTTCACCCAAAAACCATCAAACCAACAGTTCAATCCTATTTCATCTCTTGAAACTATTTTCCAATAATTATTAAAGGATAACTGAGAATTAGAATGACTTGTCAAAAACTTCTTAAAGGAGACTAATACTCAACTTTAGAGTTTTGATAAATATCAAAAACTTCCTAATTTGATTAGATAAATAACTCCTTTTATTTATGTCCTTATCAAATAAGGTTTTTGATACTTATCATACTATTACAAATAGCATGAAACTAGAAATTCAATTCCTAATAGAAAAGTGTTTTGACATTTAATTAAACAATTAATTAATTAATTACCATTTAATTAATTAATAAAATAAAACAAAATAATTAGCTAATGCCTAACCTTATATCTTAAGTTGTGAATGTTTATTCAAGACTAACTAAAGAATTGTATCTACCTTATACATATCCAGATGAATGAACAATTCTTTTGTTTCTCATAGTCTCTTGACATTATGATTATTTACTTTTGACAATTGATATAACTGCCATAAGAGTTGTTAAAACAGAAATAACTTTTATTTATATAAGATCGATTGTCAAATACACTATTACACTCTTGCTATTGAGTATAATCCTAACAATCTCCCACTTGCGCTATAGCAAGTGTGTCATATCTTTCATTCCCATGTTCTCTAGATGCCCATCAAAACTCTTCTGTGGTAGAGCCTTTGTGAAGGGATCCGCTAGATTTTCAGCTGACGCGATCTTGGCAACCGTCACGTCTCTCTTATGCGCAATCTCCCTTAGTAGATGATACTTCCTTTCAATGTGTTTTCCTCTCTTATGACTTCTTGATTCTTTCAAATTAGCCACTGCATCATTATTGTCACAGTAAATGGTGATCTGCTTATTTGCACTGGGAACCACTTCCAAGTCAATCAAGAATTGACGGAGCCATACAGCCTCTTTAGCAGCTTCGCATGCGACAACATACTCAGCTTTCAGGGTCGAATCAGCAATACAAGATTGCTTGATGCTCCCACATATGACTGCTCCTCCTACTAGGGTAAACACTGATCCTGAAGTGGATTTTCTAGAGTCAGAATCTGATTGAAAATCAGAATCTGTATACCCAACGGGAATTAAATCCCCACCAAAGTATACAAGCATATGATCTTTCGTTCTCCTAAGATACTTGAAAATATGTTTGACTACCGTCCACTGATCAGGGCCTGATTTTGATTGAAACCTGCTAACTATGCCAACAACAAAACAAATATCTGGTCTAGTGCAGAGCATTACATACATGAGACTTCCAACTGCGGAGGCATATGGAATCCTACTTATGAATTGCTCTTCATGTGCATTCTTAGAAGCTTGCTCCTTAGAAAGCTTGATTCCATGCCTGAAAGGTAACGGACCTTTCTTGGAATCTTGCATGGAAAACCTAGACAAGATTTTCTCTATGTATGAAGCTTGGGATAATACAATCGTTCTATTCTTTCTATCCCTAATAACTTGGATGCCAAGAATATAACTTGCTTCTCCTAAGTCCTTCATATCAAATTGTTTTGCTAACCATTCTTTAACTGATGTCAATACACCTATATCGTTTCCAATGAGTAGTATATCATCAACATAAAGAACTAGGAAAACCAACTTGTTGCTTTTGATCCTCTTGTATACACAAGGTTCATCAAGGTTCTGAATAAATCCAAAACCTTTTATAGCTTTATCGTCTTATGTTCCAGGATCTGGATGCTTGCTTTAATCCATAAATGGACCGTTGCAACTTGCATACCCTTTGTTTTTGGCCTTTTTCAATGAATCCTTCTGGTTGCATCATATAGATGCTTTCATCAAGACTTCCGTTAAGGAAAGCTGTCTTGACGTCCATTTGCCAAATTTCTAAGTCTAGAGATGTTGCCATAGATAAGAGTATTCTAATGGATTTAAGCATGGCTACAAGAGATAAGGTTTCTTCGTAATCGATACATTATTTATGTGTATAACCTTTAGCTACCAATCTAGCTTCAAAGGTTTCCACCTTACCATCTATACCTCTTTTTCTCTTGTATACCCACTTGCACCTTATGGGTTTTATCCCTTTTGGAAAGTCTACAAGAGTCCAGACTTTTTGTGAACATAGATTCAATTTCGGATAGCATTGCTTTTTGCCATTGACGACAATCAACATCTGTCATAGCTTCCTTGTACGTGTAGGGATCATCGTTGTCCGGGAGATTCTTGACAGACTCTCCTAGACCGATGTATCTTTCGGGTTGTCTAATAACCCTCCCACTACGACAAGGAATGGTAGGTGGTTGATCTTGTAATGGTTTGGAATTTACAATTGGGCTAGGTTGTGAAACCTTCTGTGGAATTGTATCTCCTAAAAGCTCATTCAAGACAATTCTACTTTTAGGCACAAAATTATTCATATAGTTCTTTTCTAGAAATTTAGCATTCGTAGAAATGAATACTTTAAGATCTGAAGGATTATAGAAATAATATCCTTTCTTTCCTTTTGGATACCCCACGAATATTCATGTTTCTGAACGGGACTCCATCTTTTCTTTCTTTCCTTTCAACACGTGTGCAGGACATCCAAATATCCTTAAGTGTTGTAAACTAGGCTTTCGCCCAGTCCACAACTCATGTGGTATTTTAGGAACTGTCTTAGATGGTACGTCGTTTAGAATGTACATTGCAGTTTGTAGAGCATATCCCCAAAATAATTAGAAAGCGTTGAATAACTCAACATTGATATAACCATATCTAAAAGAGTCATATTTCTCATTTTTGCCAACCCATTTTGTTGAGGCGTTCCTGGTGCAGAAAACTGAGAAATTATTCCACTATCAATAAGATATTGCTGAAACTCACCTGATAGATATTCTCCACTACGATCAGATCTCAAGATTTTTATGTGTATCTCAAGCTGATTTTCTACTTCAGCTTTAAATGCTTTCAACATGTTGAAAGCATCAGACTTATGTCTCATGAGATACACATAGCCAAATATCGAGTAATCATTCGTGAAAGTGATGAAGTATTCATATCCACCTCTAGCTTGAATGCTCATAGGACCACATACATTAGTGTGCATCATTTCTAAACATTCAGTGGCTCGTGAACCTTTGGCAGTGAACAGCCTTTTGGTCATTTTACCTTCTAGACAAGATTCACAAGTTGTTAGATCATTAACCTTTAAGTCACTCAATGGTTCGTCACTTACCAATCTTTTAATCCTATCAAGATTAATATGACCTAGGCGTAAATGCCATAGGTAGGTTTCGTCTTTTGATAGTTTTACTCTTTCATGATTAGATTCAGTTGATTCAGTATCCAATATATGAGAGATGTTTTTATGTAAATGGAGCAAGTCATTTTCTAATGTACTTTGCAAATAAACTTGTTATTCTTACTAATAATAAAATCTTTATTAAAAGTAACCGAATAGCCAAATTTATTCAAACAAGAAACTAAAATTAAATTCCTCTTAAAATGATGTACATAATAAACGTCTATCAAATCAAAATACCTGTTAGAATCTAAACTAATTCTAATATCTCTCACTGCATCGGTGGATACCAACGCTCCGTTGCCTAATCATAAGTTGAATTCATCTTTATTCAGTCTCTCCTTTACTAAAACCCTTGTAAAGAATAACAAACACGATTAGTGGCTCCAGAGTCTAAGATCCAAGAATCTGTAGAATCTGCCAAAAAGCATGTTTCTAGATAATAAAGATTACCTTCTTCCTTCTTTTTTTGGGATTTTGGGTAATTTCTTTCCCAATGTCTCTTTTCATAACAAAGAAAGCACTTTCCTTTGATCTTGGTTACTTTCTTGGTCTCCTTCTTAATAGGCCCAAGTTGCTTTTTCTTCTGTGATTTCTTGACCTTCTTACGGGTCTTCACAGTAGCAACTTTACCAACCATATGAATCTCTTGACCCTTGCTTTTGACAAGGATCTTCTTAGCGCTTTGAACATCTTGCATCAAGCCCTGCAAGGTGTATTCCATATTGTTCAAGGTGTAGTCCGACTTGAACTGATTAAAGGAATCTGATAGTGAATTGACAATCATGCTAATTTTTGTTTCACCATCTATCTTAGCGCCATTGAGTTCAACAATGTTGAGATGTGCTATGACTTTCATCATGTGATCTTTCACAGCCTGTCTAGGTTTCATCCTAAGATTTATAAAAGCAGTCACTGCCTCTCTCTTAGTCATCCTAGATCTCATAGCAAACATCTCCTCTAGAGATAGCATTATCTCAGCAGCAGTCCTCATTCCTTCATGTTGCTATTGCAACACGTCAGACATGGTGGACATAATATAACATTTGGCCATCTCATCTGAGGTCTCCCACTGTTCATACTCACTTCTTTGCACCTCAGTGGATTCATCAGTAGGAGCAAGTGGTTTAGGAGTTGACAGAACAAATCTATGTTTTTCAGCTTGCAACAACAGCCCAATTTTCCTTTTCCATGTAACATAGTTATCTCCAGTCAAAGTATTATCTTTAAGGATGTTGATTAGGAATGGTGTCATTATTTTTTAATAAAATAAAAATTATATTAAGTAAATTATCATTTAGCACTTTCAAATATTTATCTTGAATTAACTATTAATAATTCAATCGTAAAATTCAACGGTGATCCAACACCCATAAATGCCATGGCTCTTTTGGGAGTTCACAACATTTACTAGTTGGACTAGGTCCCACCTAATTGTTAACAAACAACTAGCGTGTTCAATTTTAGCCTTGCGATTATTATTGACAAGAACTCTTGGGAGGAAATCAATAGAATCGCATTGAGTGTGTCACCAAGGTTTCGACCTTTAATATATTCCCGCACGAAAAATCCCTCCTTTGAGAGTAGATATCACTTGAGTCAATTATCTAGTCTATCCTTGTAAGGACGTATCTTAGTAAATTCCATTTATGGATACCCCTTAGGGGGTTATCACATAAAACATAAAGCTCAACTAACCCTGGAGGCCATAGGTGTTCTAAACACCTTCTCCCACTCAATTGTTTAAAGCGTGTGATGGAATTCCAAAGAATGATTACCAAGTTACCTAGATGCCAATTTAGATACCTAAATCATTCAATGCATGTTCATAAGAGATATATGAGTGACGCTCCTATTCTACATGACATGTTATCAAATAATGAATAAACATTGTAATATTTACGCAAAAATAAATAGCCACAATTTTGGTCCATCCTAGAAAAGCAAGTAAATTACATTGTTTGGATAACCTTAAACCCTAACCCTAACTTGTCGAACAAGTCTTCTTGCGGTCGTCCATCCAAGATTGTGACAAGGTGTTGCGGACCATAGGCGTGCTCACAGCCCTTCGGTGCCTGCGCTACCTTGCGAGAGGCGCGCACGACTGCCCCTAGGGCATGCGCGAGTGCCCAGCTTTCCATTCGACTGTGCGCGCGCAAAGGCCTTGCTTGGCCGCGCGCCCGCATTGACTTGAGAAGGCCATGCGCGCCTTGCCCTTCCTTGGGTGGGCCGCGTGCGCACACAGCTGATATACGTCAACTATACAAATAAAACACACAAAAAATTAAAAGAAAACAAAATAACCGAAAATCACCCCCAAACCTAAGATAAACATTGTCCTTAATGTTTTAACACCTTACGCACGAGAAAAATGGGCTAACAAGAAATAAAAGTTAAAAACTAGAGATGAAAATTAAAAACAATCTAACTAGACACACAAATACAAACAAAACAAAAATAAAAGGAATCAAACATAAAGATTCAAACACTTCAATATTATATATATCCAACCAAACTTCTCCCGAACTTCAAAATTTTCAACACAAGGCATAGCACTTCAAAAGGTTCATGGGAAATGGTTACGAAACATAAAAAAAAAAAAGTTAAACTAAAAAAATCAAAATAAAATAAAAGAAAATAATGTACATATTTTACCTCATCGCTTGAGTTTTCGCCCACCTGCCCCATAATTGGTATCTTCTCATTAGCTTACCACACTATCCTAACCAAATGACAGGAAGAGAAGACGACTCTCCCAACACTGCATACCTCGAACACAAAGGTATCGTTTTACGGCCCAAGTGCGGTGGCTGCTCAAAAGGTGGAGGCGGTTTGGACTTCCCTTCTCTGACATCTACAGAAACGTATATATCTTGGTGGCTCTCTTCTTCTGTAGTGGCACTGTGGACTAGACATAACTCAAGTGGCTCTGGAAAGGTAGATGCCTCATCTTCATAAAATAAGTTCTTGCTCCCTTCCGTCTCTACTTGATTAACCCAAATCTGCTGCTTAACTCGCTTTTCGATTTCCAAGGCTGTTTCATTACATTGCTTCATCGGATATAGCTTGTGCTCTAGCCATTGGACCTTTATAGCTAATTGGCTTATTTGAATCTCCTAGCTTTAGGTAGTTGTTTGAGTATGTTGATCAAGTTTAGCTTCCAGCTTCTTCAGGGTCTCATCTTGAGAATCCATCTTTTCATCCAGGTTTATCATGAGTTTAATAATCATGTCTTCCAAAGCTGCATCTTTTTCCTGCTGTTCCCGGATTTCCATCCCTGTCACGTTGTCGACAAGCATGTCTTCCAGTCTTGACCCATTTTCTTGCCGGTTACTCCATGGACAGTCAGCATCAATGTTGCATCCAAGATTGTATGAACTCAGGTCGGGGTTGTTCTGTTGATAATGTACATAGCTCTCGTACTGCATTTGCTCAGAACGGATCTCAACAAACGGATTGCCCACCTGACAATCAGTACTCACATGCGGTCCCCCACATAAGAAACAACCCAAAGGTGTAGGAACTGTTTTTCCGTTCTACTGGTTACGCAGCAAAATTGGGGTTTAAAAATTTTTATATAGATCGTAAAACCGATCTGTGACCAGTAAAACCTTAGAACTATATAAAAATAATATATATCAAATATATATTTATTTTTCATATACAGGAAATTGTAATCAATTAAGAAGGAAAAAAAATATACCACCGTTGGAGGCTCCTTCAATTTTTTTTTTCTCTGTTCCTTATCTGTACCACTACGTCTTTCTTGCTATATCCCGGCACTGATAACTTGCGTGTGGGCGCGGTACGTTGTCAGGAACAGTAAAGCAGTTGAATAAGAAAAGGAGTTGGAGAGATACAGTATCTCTCCAGTCACTTTTTCTTTTTCTCTTTTTCTTTTTACGTACAAACACTTTTAACGTTAATTCATTTGGTTTAGTCGTCTGTTATATTAAAAACTCTTTTTAATATATATATTTAAGTTACCAAATTAATAAAAAATCTTTTTAATAATTTATCAGTAACTTTTAAATTTAAACTCTTTAAATTCAAATAATATTTATTTAGTTTATTTTATTTTATAAATGAGATAATTATATTATCTCTATATTTAAAATAAAATATCAATATTATCAGTGACTTTTGGATTTAAACTTTTTAAATTAAATTTATTTTTATTTTATTTAATAAATAAGCTAATCCTATTATCTCACTATTTAAAATAAAATATCAACTATCACCCTCCTCATATGACTAATTATATAATTAAATAATCTTATTATTTAATTGTAATAATTGCCATTATTTAATTAATTGAATAATCACATTACTCAATTAACTCCTGACATATGTTACTTCGCAACACTATTAATTGGACCATTCAATTAATTATACGTGACCCTTGTTACTTAAATGAATCGGGCTAGCAAGGGGACCTAATGGACCCACAATATTTTGAGCTTCGATAATCCTCGGAATCATTAATTAAACTCTTTAATTAATATTCCTTGATTATCAACTCCGGTGTTATTCTACTAAAAACCCGAAGCTGCATTTTCGCAACTGCGAACGCTTTTACACAGACCGATATCACTCGGTGTCCATCGATATAACTATTACATATGGTGTGTCCCTCCACAGTAGTTCATAATTAGAGCTGGGTCATAATGTCTGTTAGTCCCCTCTAATTACATATATCCTTTAAGCACTATTGATTCTCTAATGAACAATAAATTCTGTTTCCTCATGGAATCATAAGAGCGCTCATATTGTTCAAGCCTTGAATCAACACTTAAGGGAACTACTCTCTACTTCTCACAAGAAGGAGTGGATTCCACCATTGTGTACAAATCTTCCCAGCCACAAGCCAAACCGCAATCCCAACATACGGAGAATATTGATCAGGAATAATCATCCGACCTCACCCATGGTATATAAAAAATCACGATCTAACCTGAAGAAGTCGATAAGACACTCAGGATTGAGATCACCCACATATAACCATCATTAGTTGATGTATATGAATCTCTACGGTAAACGGATCTTGGTAAGATATTCATATAGATCATGGTCCAGTCCTATATGATCACATCATACAAGGTGCCTCCATTCCTATATCTCCATATGAATGATTCAGGATAGAATCATCGTAAAATACAGAATAAACCGCAACTATAGATTAACTACAAATAAAGTACCCAGCTTTATTTGCTATCTATGGACTCTTTAGATTGTACATCTCTTACTGTATCCATCTGTATATGACAATCATATACACAGTATAAGATTACATCCGGCAATCTAGGATGTTATAATGCACAAGTTTATATAATATAAATGACACAATAAGAATGAATTGAACTCTTCTTTTATTTATTTATAAAAATCATTTACAAATTACATCTTTAGGGCAAAAACCCCAACAATCTCCCACTTACACTAAAGCATGTGAGTCATAAGACGTAACCCTAGACCTTTTAGGTGACTCATGAATACATTAGTTGGTAAGGTCTTCATAAATGGATCAACATGATTGTCTTGTGAGGCTATCTTGGTGACGATCACATCTCCTCTCTGCATTATCTCTCTAATGAAATGATAGTTCCTCTCTATATGCTTCCCTCTTTTATGGCTTCTTGGTTCTTTGGAATTAGCCACAACACCATTATTATCACAATAAAGTGTGATGGGTCTATCCATATTTGGAACAATTTCCAGATCAATCAAGAACTTGTGAAGCCAAACAGCCTCTTTAGGAGCTTCACAAGCAGCTACATATTTGGCTTCCATGGTAGAGTCAGCAATGCGAGATTGCTTAATACTTCTTCACACAATAGCTCCACCACCCAGGGTGAAAACTGATCCAGATGTAGATTTCCTAGAATCCATGTCTGATTGAAAATCAAAATCCGTGTATCTTAACGGGATCAAATCATGTCCGAAATACACGAGCATATAGTTTTTCGTTCTCCGAAGATACTTGAGAATGGTCTTGATAGCAACCCAATGATCCAATCCTGGGTTGGACTAGTATCTGCTGACTACTCTCACTGCATAGCAGATGTCTGGTCTTTTGCATAACATAACATACATGAGACTTCCTACTGCAGATGCATAAGGCACACGTCTCATATCCTCAATATATTGAGGTGTCTTAGGACATTGTTCCTTAGATAAGTGAACTCCATGCCTAAAAGGTAAATTACCTTTCTTGGAGTTCTGCATCGAAAATCGCATAAGAATCTTGTCGATATACGATGCCTGAGACAATGCTATGAGTTTGTTCTTACGATCCCTTATTAGTTGGATACCTAAAACATAACTTGCCTCTCCCAAATCTTTCATTTGGAATTGGCTAGCCAGCCAGCCCTTAACATCAGACAACACTCCCACATCATTCCCAATGAGTAGGATGTCGTCTACGTATAAGACTAAGAAAACTATCTTTTTGTCAATGATGCGTTTGTATATACAAGGCTCATCAACGTTTTGCTCGAAGCCATAGGTTTTGATCACATCATCAAACCTTATGTTCCAAGATCTAGATACTTGCTTAAGTCTATAAATGGACATTTGTAGCTTGCAAACTTTTTGCTCTTGATCTAGGGAACGAATCCCTATGGTTGCATCATGTAGATGATCTCGTCAAGATTGCCATTCAAGAATGCAGTCTTGACGTCCATTTGTCAAGTTTCATAATCGAAATAGGCTGCAATGGATAAAAGAATTCGAATAGACTTAAACATGGCAACTAGCGATAAGGTCTCTTCATAATTGACCCCTTCCTTTTGGGTATAACCCTTAACGACTAATCTTACTATGAAGGTCTCTACCTTCCCGTCTACTTCTCTCTTTCTCTTGTAGATCCACTTACACCTAATGGGTTTACCTCATCCGGTAAGTCTACAAGATCCCAGACTGAGTTGGAGTACATAGACTCCATCTCTAGATTCATGGCTTTGAGCCATTCATTTAACACAATCTTGGATCGAGGCTTATGGTCACTAATATAGTTGTCCTCAAGAAACGTTGCATTTGTCGATACAAACACTTTGTTATCTTCAGGACTATAGAAGTGTCCGCCTTTGGTCTCCTTGGAGCATCCTACAAATAGGCAGACTGCAGACTTGGAGTCTAGCTTTCCACTTCTGTTTTTCAGCACGTGTGCTGGACACCTCCATATGCGGAAATGTCGCAAACTAACTTTACGACCATTCCAAAACTCTAAGGGAGTCTTAGGAATAGATTTGGATGGCACTACATTCAAAATGTATGCCGTTGTTTGTAACGCATATCCCTAGAAGAAATTTGGTAATGATGAGAAACTAATCATAGATCTCACCACTTCCATTAGGGTTCTATTTCTCCTCTCTGCTACACTATTTTGCTGAGGTGTACCCAGAGCTGTGAGTTGGGATACAATCCCATGCTCGACCATAAAGTCTTTAAACTCTTGGTCAAAGTACTCACCCCTACGATCCGATCGTAGAGACTTGATAGTCTTGCCTAATTGATTCTCAACTTCAGCTCGAAATTCTTTGAACTTTTCAAACGTTTCCGACTTACGTTGCATCAGGTAGACATATCCATATCTAGAGTAGTCATCTATGAAGGTGACATAATACTCATAATCACCCCTGGCTTTAACATTCATCGGTCTGCAGACGTTAGTATGTATAATCTCCAGTGGCTCTTTAGCTCTGAGGCCTTTTCCAGTAAAAGGTCTCTTAGTCATCTTACCTTCTAAATAGGATTCACGGACAGGTAAGGTGCCAACCTTTAACTCGCTTAAAGGTCCGCTTTTTACTAGTCTGTCTATCCGGTCAAAGTTAATATGACCAAGCCTTAGATGCCAGAGATACGTGTCATCATCTGGAGAAATCTTATGTCGTTTGGTTTTAGGTTTTTCAACCTTAAACAATTCGGTGTTGAGCAATGTTTTTTGTATTAACGGCCTTAACACATACAAATTGTTTTAATTAATTCCTAAATAAATATTCAGACCATTCTTTGAAATAATAACATATTTATTATTAAAAGAAACATAATATAATTGTTCTAACAATTTAGAAACGGAAATTAAATTCCGTGTAAATTCGGAATATAATAAACATTGTTCAAAAGTAAAAATCTAGTATTATTACAAAAATTTAATTTTATTGAACCCATTGCTCGAGCCGACAAGACATCCTCCGACCCTACAAGGCTCCCTCCTCTAGCTGTGTCTAAGAATCAGTCCACTGCAAAGAAAAACATACATGGTTAGTGGCCCCCGAATCAACTATCCAGGGTGAAGAATCATCTTCCACTAAACAAGATTCAAGAACTAGTAAATCATATTTACTTTCCTGCTTTTTCTTCTTGGCTACCTCCTCCAAGTACTAAGGACAGTTCCTTTTCCAGTGCCCGACCTTGTTACAATGGAAACATTTTCCCTTGTCTTTGTCGGTGGAGGTGCCCTTCTTTTCGCCTTGGGCTTTCTTAGGCTTAGGCTTACCTACAGCCTTCCCATCAGACCTCTTCCTCTTCTTATTTCTATAGGAGGAAGATGGTTCAGCAACATTTGCCTCACTGATCTTCACCTCATTGTCCTTAATCAAGGCCTTAAAGGTGGCGAGCTCATTGAGCAACTGAGTGAGACTGAACTACAACTTGTTCATCCCGTAGTTGCTCTTAAACTGATCGAAACTTTTCGAAAGAGTTGTCAGTATGATGCTCACTTGGCTAGGTTTATCAATGGCCCCGCCATTGATTTCTTCCATGTTGAAGTAGGACATCATCGTTAGGACATGTTCCCGAACAGATGTACCTTCTTGCATGCGAGCTAGCATAGCGACACGAACAGCTTCATAACGCTTTTGCTCAAAGGGTTGCCCGAACATAACTTGCAATGACTCCATGATTTCGAATGTTGTAGTCATTGCTTCGTGCTTTGTGACAAGAACTTCTGTCATAGAAGCTAACAGATATGTACGAGCTTTCTCATCAGATGAGACCCATCGCTGGTATGCCTCACAAACTCTTTATGGGGCATTGGCAGCAGGCTATGGAGAACATTCCTCCGTAAGCACAAACTTAAGGTCTTTCGTGACCAAAATTGCGTTTATGTTAAGTTTCCACTTTGTATAGTTATTACCAGTTAGTTTGTCGTGTGCAATTATTTGTAATAACGCAGAAGACATTATTGCTGAAAAATAAATAAACATCCATTCAGTCATTTATTAAAAACAAGTGCTAATACTTTGGCATAAATTTAAACATGATGCATGTACATGTTTAACGAACTAGAACTACCCCAATAAAAACAGTTACTACGCCACGATAATCGAACATACCACAAAGAAGTGCTGCCTTAGGGTCAGTCAAGTCCTTGCATGTTGGACCGAGACATTCTCAATCAAATAATATTCTAGAATAACTCTTATTCCATATTATTCAACCATCGTTTATTTAGTCAGGTTTTCGATTAACCATCTTTTAATCTAAACCTTGTGAGTGTAACCCATCATTTCAGATCTCATGAGCTTAACTCGAGAGTGTCGCCTTAGGGTCGATCAAACCCAAAATACCTCCAAAAATTCTATCCATTAGGAAGTCAACCTTAGTATTGACCTTCGTGAAAACCCTCCTTAGGGAGGACGAAAGCAAAGCCGTCACGAGGCCCCACTCGGATCTCACAGTGTTGAACTAATGATGAAGAGTGCGGGATATATATGTCATATATCCTTCTCCCACTCACTATTTTAAAAATTAGGGTTTTCTATTCGTTAATACACCTAAAGTCTACAAAATCAAACGTCTAAGTTTAATCAAGTTATTTAGGGCATTAACTAATTTATTATTATAATCATATTCTAAATAATTATGATTTTTAACACTTAAAAATCTATAAGTGAATAATCTAAACTTGACTAAACGTTTTACTAAAGTTAGATTATTAATTTGGTGTTTACCAAGTTTTAACTGTTTAAAACTCTAACACATTATTTGGTTCATTTATTTATTAATAAATGACCATATTAATCTAAATTTATTAAACACTTTAATAACAAGATTAATATTAAGAGAATTACCAAGTTTTTAACTATTAAAAACTAATCCTTTTTCATAGCAAATTATAAATATATTATTTACCATTTTAATCTCATTAAAACAAATAATATATAAATGCTATGATGCATGTATGATAATGTCAACATATATTTGTGTAGGCACACTTAAATCTAAATGACATGTATATGCACGACAATACTAAATTATCACATAATAAAGCATACATGAGTTGACCGAGTGTTGGGGATTATTTAACCTAAAAAAAAAATAATAAATTACAAAAATAACCCCAAGCAATTCCTTGGTCTTATTGTAACTTCATAGTTTTCCAATTTCTTTAGGACTCTCTGATTCATCTCATGAATTCAGAAAAATAGCAAATTTGCGCACTAAAACATTTGTGCATTGACATCACGGCGTCCAAATAAATTGTGAGCGTTTGTGTCCTGCATCTTGTACAAAAAAATATTTATTTTACGCACGTGATTGCATTAATTTATTTGTCCAGCATCTTCGCACAAACTCAAGCATTAAACCAGCTTCCATTAATGCTTGCGTACACAAATTGATTTGCGCATAGTCAGTACACAGTGGCGTAACAATTGGACCTTGTGTCCGCAGCCAGTTGATCCAGTTCTGATCATAACTTGTTCTTCGATTTCCAGCATCTTCGTCTTCGAATATATTTAAAAACAAATAATACAAAAAAAAATAAAAAAACTAAAAAAATAAAACAAATTAATTTACAACCCAGTAACACCATAAAA
Source organism: Xanthoceras sorbifolium (assembly GCA_003430845.1). NCBI lineage: Eukaryota > Viridiplantae > Streptophyta > Magnoliopsida > Sapindales > Sapindaceae > Xanthoceras > Xanthoceras sorbifolium. The sequence goes on along the minus strand of CM010620.1, from coordinate 14,974,836 downwards.
AATTACGACCAACCATATTTAAAATTAAACTACTTAATTTAAATAATCATACAGTCAAATAAAAAAAAATATGCCTACACAATCATACATCAGGAGCATTAAAAACAATTTCCTGTTGCGAAAATAACCTGGCTCTGATACCAATTGTAGGAACCGTTTTTCAGTTCTACTGATCACGCAGTGGAATTAGGGTTTAAAACGTTTTATACAGATCGCAAAAGCGATCTGTGACCAATAAAACTTTATAACTATATTTTCGGAATAATAAAAATAATATATATCAAATTAAGAAGGAATAAAAAATATACCACCGTTGGAGGCTCTGTAATACACCCTCCCAATAGTATGTATTGTATACGTATAGGTATTGAAATATATTTCTCCAGAATTGATTGTGCGGTACTGTAATGGAATTTATTGGATGGATCCGAAAGTTTCCGAAAAGGGTATCAGAGACTCGAAAAATGTCTGGAATAGTTCCAGATAATTATTAAGGTTCCATAAAGCATATAAGAAATTTAAATTATAAGTTTTGGAGAACATAGTAAGGATTTCCATAAATTGGAATATTAAGAATATTTATTGGAAGTTAAAATATATTTTTACGATATAAGATTGTGATTTAATTAATTGATAGAAAAGTAAATTGAAATGGATTTTTGTAGAAAAGAGTTAATGGATTGTTATGGATTAATTTATAAGTTATAAGATTGTGAAGCAAATTATGTGATTAAATTTATATTGGTGATCTTTTCATGAAATTAAAAGCTAAAAGGAGCAAATCGCAATTAAGGAGATATATATATATATAAAATATGTTAGTGGAACACCAAGTCAAGCAAAACAAAAGAAAGGAATCAGAAAATAAAACAAAATGAAGTGAAATCAAAAGAATAGGACAAAAATAAAGGAAGAAAGTCGGTCAACAAAAGAAAAAAAAAAGTACATATAAAAGTATGTGAGTGGAGGCTCCACTCAATTAAAACCAAAACCATACCAAAATACAAGTTAAATTGCAAAGTCGGTGGAACAAAAGAAAAATAGAAACCGAGAGCAAAACAGAGTAAATCAACCAAAGAAGAAAAAAAAAAAACAAAGAGAGAGAGAAAAGAAGCTCCAGCCGAAGAAGAGAGAGAGAAAGAGAGAGAGAGAGCAAGTTCGGCCAAAAAGAAGAAAGAGAGAAAGCCGAACGGAAGAAAAAGGAGAAGAAAGGAAGAAAGAAGAAGGAAGAGGAAGAAGCTTTGGCCAAAAGAGAAAGAAGAGGAGGAAGAAGTTTTGGCCAGAAGAAGAAGAAGAAGAAATTCGGTCAACCAAGAAGAAGAATCAAAGAGGATTTTGGGTAAGTTTGATGAAATTAAATTGATTTGGAGTTTTGATGATTTTATAATTTTCATGTTTAATTGATTTGAGTTATGAATTGTTCTTGAAATTGATTATTCAATATAAAGTGAAATTGAAGTGATGGAAGTAAAGAAAATTATGGATTTTATGATTTTAGTATTTGATTTGAGCTTTTGTAGTGTTTTAATTGAAATTAGTTGGATTGGAATTGATTGAAATGAAAATCAATAAAATTAGTAAGGTAAATTTTGGGGATTTTATAATTTCAAGTTTAAATTAGTTAAATTGAGATATTATTTGAGTAATTGGAGTAGTTTTGAGTTAATTGATAGTGTGGATTTAATTTATTAAGTAAGAAATCAAAATGGTTTTCAAATTAGTGAACTTGTATTATGAGTTTTGTTGTGATGTTGTGTTTGGTGGTTAATAAGAGTTGTAGAAATTGTTTAGAATAAAATTGAATCACTAATTTTGGGAGTTTTTGAAATATAATTTGAAATTGAACTTATAATTAGTCTAATCAAGTTTAATGAGACTGAATTGATGTTGTTAAGTGAAGGAAATTTACTTATGTTAAATTGATGAAGATTAGAATGAGAAATTGTGTAGAAATTGAAGTTGATAGTGTAGAGAATTCGGTTTATAGGTAATTAAGTATTATAAATTGTATTTGTATGATTGTGATACAAATTGGTATTTAGAAAATAAAGTAAATATGTTGAGTGGTGATATATGAGATTCAATTTAAGAGAAATTGAATGATTCAAGATAGATGTAATTATAAAGACATGATTTTTAACAAATTAAATTTAATTGATTTTGTTAAATATAAAGAAATTGAAAAAGGAAAAGGAAATCGAAAACTTGAATGTTGGCATTTTATAATTTAAATGCCCTATGTATATTAAATGAGCTTTTGAGTGAACTGTAGTATTAATATTTATTGATTGGAAATATATTATTTTATTTTAGGGAGAAATCTCTTTAGTGTGGGAGAATAAAAGAATTACATGGAAATGCAAGGAATATAGTAAGACAAAGGAGCCAGAGCGCCAAGTCTAGAGGAAAATAATAAATCAGTGAGTGTAAATTTATTTTAAAGCAAAGTATATTTTATTTTAGTAATATATTTTATCTAAAGTTTAGCAAGTTAATATCTTTATTTAAGTTAGTACAAAATCAGATTTTTGATTGAATTTTATTTAGTATATTTCTTTCTAAGTTTGATTTGTTATTTTAAGATTTTACATATATTTGTTATTTATACGAGTTTTAAAATTTAAATAGAATTGATTGCTTCAGGTATATTACAATTAAAGTATTTTTATATTTCAAAATATTTGAGTTTATATTTTCACTTGAGAAAATATATACACGTGAGATTTAATTTAAGAAATATATTCTATGGATATTTTATGATTTTTGATAAAAAGGATATTAAAAACAGATTTTATGAATGTTTTAGACAAAAAGAAAGTATTTTCAGGCCAATAGGATACCCATTTATTATCAGAATTTATCAGAAGTACACCCTGCCGGTACACCCCATTTGTGTAAGGCAAGTTAAGGGGGGAACAGTCCGCTAACTCCAGGGGGGTTGAGTCTGTCGTCCATACACTGGGGTGTTATCTCGCTATATGCAGGCGATGCAGAATTCCGCCTTATAGACAGTGAGATGTCTTTTTATATGGTGACACCCTCCATATGGTGCAGCGCCAACTGAGTCGCCCTATGGATTATCAGTTATCAGATATGGGTTCCATTGGCATTATCAGAAAAATGTATTTTCGCTGTTTTTTAGTTTTCAAAAAAGTTTTATCAGAAAATTATTTTATCAGAAAAGTGTTATCAGAAAAAGTTTTATCAGAAAAATTTTATCAGAAATGTATAATCAGAAAAAGTATATTATCTCAGCTTTTCAATTTTCAGAAAATATATTATTTCAGTTTATCAGTTATCAGAAAAGATATTATTTCAGTTTATCAGTTTTCTTTGAAAGGTTTTCAATATAGTTTTCAGAACAGTTTTCAGAAGTTAGATATCAATATAGTTTTCAGTGTGAATTTCAGAATAGTTTTCAGAAAATATATTTTAGAAATAGTTTATCAATTCAAATTTCAGAAAATAAGATTCTATCCATTTCAGTATAGTTTTTCGGGAGGTTAATTCAGAAATGTTAGAATTGTTTAGAAATTAGTAACACTCTCTGAGCTCTTTTAGCTCATTATAGTTTTATGATTTTAAATCAACCTCCCAGGTACAGATACAGGTACAGGTGCAGACATTGCAGGGACTCCCAGGACTAGCAGGACCAATCAGACATTGCTGTGACAGTTTTAGAATTATGTATTATATTTGATAGTAACCAATATGTAAAATGTATATTGTTAAAGTTCAATAGTTTATTATTTGAAATTGTGATTTAAATTGTGATTGAGTTGAGATGGACTGGAGGTCCATAGTAGCTGAGATTTGGAATTTTATAAAAGTGTTAAAGTTTTTATGCAGGCCTCCAAGATTTGGTAATCTCAGAAAAACAGAGGAGACTCTGCCAAAATTTTTATAAATTAGTTTTGTATTAAAAAAAAAAATTTCTACTCAGATTTTCAGTTAAAAGAAACGACTGAGCTTCATGGAAGCCTTTCAGCAGGGCAAGCCTCGACTGGGAGGCTACCATGGAGTGCTGGCAGGCTATCTAATGGGAGATAGTAGGTTAGGGGCCTATCAGGCTCCTTCAATTTTTTTTTTCTATGTTCCTTGTTTGTACCACTACGTCTTCCTTGCTATATCCCGGTACCGATAACTTGCGTGTGGGCGCGACACATTGTCAGGAACAGTGAAAAGGTTGAATAAAAAAAGGAATTGGAAAGATACAGTATCTCTTCGGTCACTTTTTCTTTCTCTTTTTCTTTTTACGTACAAACACTTTTAACGTTAATTCATTTGGTTTAGTCGTCTGTTATATTAAAAACTCTTTTTAATATTATTACGCTTTTTTTGTACCCGCAAATATACGGGATTGGCACAAGTAATAAAGTATGAGTAAATTATCGTCTCCACAGGAATATTTAGTTGTTAAGTATTAAAGTTAACTAATCCTACTTCTATTTGGATAATCGGAATGTTTAAAAGAAGAGAATTAACGATATAATCACATAAACATAAAAACAATGCAAACGACCAATATGAGAGATGAGCTAGGGTATTTGAATTCACCTAATCCATCCAATTGAATTTCATGAAAGCATATTGTTGTAGTTTAATTATTCATGTTGATGATTGTGTTTATCTAAATTATTCAAAGTCCCCTCTCGAGGTAAATTGGACCTATTACCACATACACTAATATCCTATCTCTCGATGGTATATCCAAGTGCATAAAAATGCATTAGTCACAATAAACACCCTATATGATCACACAAACAAATTAGTATATCTCTATTTAATTCTACTTGTGGTGGACATTATATCGAGTACGTTGTGGGCGTCTCCTCTCGATATATAACAATGTAGGCCTTCACATTCAAAAGCATTAAGCATAATAATACCACTCAACAACATAATAATCAACCACAACAAATTAAGCAATCAATTCATTCAAGTTTCATAGAAAAGGATCCATCAAAACCCTAACTTACAAGTTAGTTCATAATTAAAGATTTACAACCAAACTGCTATATGTTGTAATCTGGCGCTGCACCATATGGAGGGTGTAATTAGATTTGTTTACTTAAATGAATCGGGCTAACAAGGGGACCTAATGGACCTATAATATTTTGAGCTCCGATAATCCTCGGAATCATTAATTAAACTCTTTAATTAATATTCCTTGATTATCAACTCCAGTATTATTCCACTAAAACCCCGGAGCTACATTCTCTCAATTGTGGACGCTTTTACACAGACCGATATCACTTGGTGTCCATCGATATAGCTATTACATATGGTGTGACCCTCAACAGTAGTTCATAATTAGAGCTGGGTCATAATGTCTGTTAGACTCCTCTAATTACATATATCCTTTAAGCACTGTTGATTCTCTAATGAACAATAAATTTTGTTTCCTTGCGGAATCAGAAGAGCTTTCATATTGTTCAAGCCCCGAATCAACCCTTAAGGGAACTACTCTTTACTTCTCACAAGGAGTGAATTCCATTATTATGTACAAACCTTCCCAGCCACAAGCCAAACCGCAATCCCAACGTACGGAGAATATTGATCGGGAATAATCATCCGACCTCACCTATGAAAAAATTACGATCTAACCTGAAGAAGTGGATAAGACACTCAGGATTAAGATCACCTACATATAGCCATCATAAGTTGATGTATATGAATCTCTACGGTAGACGGATCTTGGTGAGAGATTCATATAGATCATGGCCCAGTCCTATATGATCACATCATACAAGGTGCCTCTCTAGTCTTTTATTCTTTTCTGAAAACTGAAAAACTGAAAAGCTGATCTGATAATATACATTTACTGATAAAACCTTTCTAATAACACTTTTCTGATAAAACTGAAAAACTGATATATTATACTTTTCTGAAAACTGAAAAACTACGAAAATATATATATTTTTTTATAATGCCAATGGAAACCCATATCTGATAACTGATAATCCATATGGCGACTCAGCTGGCGCTGCACCATATGGATGGTGTCACCAGGCGACTAATCTAGTGCCGCTCTGATGACTATGATAATTTGATAAAAGACATCTCACTGGCTATGTGACGGAATTCTGCATAGCCTACATATAGCGAGACAACACCCAAGTATATGGTCGACTGACAGACTCGACAGACTCAACCCCCCTGGAGTTAGCGAACTGTCCCCGCCTGAAAATCTGATAATCTGATAACTAATAGCTGATCTGATAATTCTGTTAAGCTGCTGATAATCTGATAATAAATGGGTATCATTTTGGCCTGAAAATATTTTCTTTTGGTCTAAAACATTCATAGAATCATAAAGTCTATTTGTAATATCCTCTTTTATCAAAAAACATAAAATATCCATAAAATATATTTTTTAAATTAAATCTCATATATAAGTATTTTCTCAAGCGAAAATAAACTTAAAACTTCTGAGATATAAAAATTAAGGCATCAATTTTTGCTTAAATTATAAACTCATATAATTAACCAATATATGCAAAATCTTAAAATGCCAAATCAAACTTGACAGGAAGTATACTAAATACAATTTAGCTAAAAATCTGGTTTTGTACCAACTTGAATAAAAATATTAACTTGCTAATCTTAACATAAAACATATTACTAAAATATAACTTTCTTAAATAAAATCAAAACTTACTATGAAATTTCTCATAACACATATTGCTAAAATAAAGTATATTTTTGTAAAAGGTTTAACACTCACTTGAATAAATATAAGAACTTACTTTAGAAAACTAATTTGAATACTCACGTACATAATGCTAATAAAATAAAACTTGATTTGTATAAAATAGCTTAGGAAATTCCTTAAATAAAACAGTTTAAACATTCACATAAATGAAATAATAAATTTTCTATAACTTTGCTTAAAATAGTTTAACACTCACATACAATATATTTCTAACATAAAACATACTTTACTTAAAACTAACTTAATACTGAGATAAATAAAATCATAACTTCATAAAACACACTTTCTATAAAAATACTATAAACACTCACATAAATGAAATAATAAATTTTCTATAATTTTGCTTAAAATAGTTTAACACTCACAGATTTCTGGGTTTCTTTAGTCTTGGTGCTCTGCTATGTTTTTTCTTTTTTCTTCTTCTCCCTTGGCCGAGCCTTCTTCTTCTCTCTCCTAGCCGGCTGCTTCTCTCTCTTCTTCCTCTCTTGGCCAGCGGTTCTCTTACTCTCCTCTCCCTCTTTTTCTTTTTCTTTCTTTTCTTTTTCTCTTCCTCCTTCGGATGGCACCCCTCCTCTCTTTCTTTCCTTCCTCTGTTTCTCGAATCTTCTTTCTTCTCTTCTGTTTTTTGTTTTCTGATTGTATATCACACTAACATATATATATATATATATATATATATATATATATATAAACTTTAATAATTACAACTTGCCCCTTGATCTTTCAATTTCATAAAGTGACCACAATATAAAAGTTAATCACATGAATTTGGTCAACAAACTTTTAATTTACAAACTAATCCACCAATCACATTTCATCTCATTAATTATTTCATCCACTAATTATTGACTTGGCATTTCATAATTGGTTCATTTTACTTCACATGGATTGTGCTTCTTTAGGGAAATTTTTTCATATTAATTTCACATCGTAGCTATGAAATTAAATTCCAAAAATATTCCACAATTATTTCTTTCCATAAAAATCCACTTGTAACCTTATGTTTAATCCACCTAAATTAATTTCCACTATCTCATGTGTCACCAATTATTTATTATTTGACTTCCAAAATATCACTATTACTCCGAAATTTATAATTGAATTTCGTATATACTTTACCAAATCTTACTAACCATCCAATCAATTCCACTAAAGTACCATTAATACTTTTAACATTCAATTTACTCATAATAAGAGCTTATCTATTTACATTTGTACTGTACAATAAATTATGGGATAATATATTACATCACCTATACATACATTACATACTATCGGGAGGGTGTATTACAATTCCCCTCCCCCTTCCTTATAAAATTTCGTCCTCGAAATTCATATAAGCTACCTATCAAAGATAAATATTCTGATGATACATCTGCTCTTTCGGTTCTTAGGTGGTTTCTTCCACGTCACGGTTCTGTTATAGGACTTTAACTTTAACTAAGGGAATAACCTCATTGTGTAGAACTTGATATATGTGATTTAAAATCTGAATTGGTTTCTCCTCGTAAGTCATATGTTTCTTTGATTCTACCAGCTGATTCTTAAACACCTATAACACATTGTGAATCTTTTTTATTAATTATGGTAGTAATTTAACTTAATACCTTATATGGAACCATATCTATACTGGTCTGATAGTTACTATTATAAACAAACTCTATTAATGGTAGGTATCTTTCCCTGAATTCCACAGCGTACATTCAAAATATGTCTTCAAATTTCTGAATAGTCCTCAGTCGGAAAGGACTCACATGTACTGACTTTTCACTATCATATATCTATCTTTCTAAATCTGAAAATTTGTACTCTGTTTCATTCTCAGTTTCTTTTCTCAACTTTACTATCTGAGAATCATGCCTCTATCCTTTCTCATCAACTTAGTCAATAGGACTATTATTCTAGATGGATGTCACCTCCTCTCTCTGTATTTTCTATATATATATATATATATATATATATATATATATATATATTATTCGACTAGAATTGATCGAATTCTCCAACATAGCCTGATAACCTGTACATTCAACAAAATCATCAAATACTTGGAAAATTTTTAATTTCTGTTACATTAGTCTGCGATTTCCAGTTCCTAATAACCTCTACTTTCATTATTCAACTTTACTATTCTTATTAACATTAACATAAATTATTTTAACTGAAAATTCTCAAATATTAGGGAGACCTTAAACAAATCTACTATCATTACTATTCACTCTTTTAACTTGTAAACTGATAATACATTGCAACATAACTAGAGGAAGAACCTCACAAATTTTCTTGAATTTTCATTATTCTCTACTCAGAAAAAGAACTCTTTTTAATATCCAGCTAATTCTCATTTAACTTACAACTAACATATTTCATCAAAGACTACTATCATTTTACATTAATCTCCAAATGGGATTTGTTAATCAAAAACTGGTTCAAAGTCTTTATATGTCTGATACTCAAACTACCTTTCCGTTCTGATAAACTAATAGTTTATAATAAATCAAATGAATATGCTTCCTCTTGCTAGTAAGTCCTTATAAAAACTCTCTATTAATTTTCTCAAGCTTGTTTCAAACTTCTCTAGGCAACTTAATGGATTAGATTTCATAAATAGAGAGAGCAATAGCATTAGCCTTTTCTAAAATAAATCTACAGCTAGATTTACTCAAAACTCTTTACCGTCAATTTCTATTATCTTTATCCTGATTACTCCTTCAGCTAATAATGAACCTCCTATCCTTCTTAACTAATAAATTGGAGATAATGGAGTCTAATAAAACTCTTATTCAACAACTTTCTAATTGTATCTTAATCCCTTCAACTCGGCCGGAGCCAATCTATCACAAATTCTATTTCTCTCTCTAGGATAAGGCTGAAATATCATTCGCAATTACATTTGGAATTTTCTAACTAAACCAAATATGATTTTCTTTTTATAACAGTCTACTGTAACTCAATAACTAGATAATCAACCTATCCCCTTTGCATCATTAACGGAAGCTTCTGGTTTGGCTTCCTTGGAACGACCTCTGGGACCTCATCAAGATATTATGCTGCGATTTTAACAAAGACAAATTATATATTACTTGTAAACTTTCTTAAATCGTATGCATGAGTAACAATTGAAAATTTTATGGGTTGTCTTAACCATAGCAATGCAATAACACTTCATAAAAACCACATTTAAAATAGACAGCCTTACTTTTCAAAACATTTTCTCTGATACTAACCTGACAGGCCCCTAACTTACTATCTCCAATTAGGTAGTTTGCCGGCATTCCACGGTAGCTTTCCAGCCGAGGCTTGCCTAACTGAAAGGCTTCCGTGAAGATAAGCCGTTTCTTTATTCTAAAAATCTGAGTAAAATTTTTTTTTAAAAAAAATTTTGGCAAAGTCTCCTCTGTTTTTCTGAGATTACCAAACCTTGGACACGTGCATAAAAACTTGAACACTTCCATAAAATTCCAAGTCTCAATTACCGTGGACCTCCGGTCCATCTCAACAATTCACAACTCAAACAGTTTTGTATATCAAAATAGAAAGTTATCCAATTTTTAAATAAAATTCTCATGCTCTATGAATAATATCAAAATATAAACTTTACATGATTATTACAATTAAAACATTGTACATAATTCTAAACTGTCATAGCACTGCTTCATTGGTCCTGAGTATCCCAGCACTGTCTGCACCTGTACCTGGGAGGTTGATTTAAAAACATAAAACTAAATGAGCTAATTAGCTCAGTGCGTGTTATCATTTTCTAATAAATCTAATATTTTTTATTTAACCTCCCTAAAATCTTACTGAGAAGAATAAGAATTTGTTTTCTGAAAATACTGAACAAAACTAATAAAACCTTTATGTTTACTGAAAACTGTATAGAATTCTGTTTACAGGAAGTGATGTACTGAAATTCCAAAATAATAAATCTTTTACTACTTTCCGAAAACTTTACTAAAACAATTAGCATTACAATAACACTTTGTCTGTTTCTTTGAAAACTGAACTGAAATAAACCTCATGAAAACTATACTGAAATCTCTTTCACAAAAATTATACTGAAATCTACACTAAAAGCTGTATTGAAAACTTTTCCAAAATTTCTATTATTGACAGGCCCCTAACTTACTATCTTCTATTAGGTAGCCTGCCGGCACTCCACGGTAGCTTCCCAGTCGAGGCTTGCCTCGCTGAAAGGCTTCCGTGAAGTTAAGCCGTTTCTTTTAACTGAAAATCTGAGTAGGAAATTTTTTTTCTTTTTTTTTATACAAAACTACTTTATGAAAATTTTTGCTGAATCTCCTCTGTTTTTCTGTGATTACCAAATCTTGGAGACATATATAAAAGCTTGAACACTTTTATAAAATCTCAAATCACAACTACTGTGGACCTCTGGTCCATCTCAATAATTCAATCACAACCTAAACAGTTTAAATATCAAAATAAATAGTTACCAAGAATAAATAAATCAAATCCTTAAATAAAATACTTATATACTTAAAAATAATATCAAAATACAAACTTAACAACTAAAACATCATATATGCTTGTAAAACAGTCACAGCATCCTCTGACTGGTCCCGCTGGTCTTTGTCGTCCCTGCAATGTCTGCACCTGTACCTGTACCTGGGAGGTTGATTTAAAAACATAAAACTATAATGAGTTAAACGAGCTCAGTGAGTGTTATCATTTTACTAAACAATTCTAACATTTCTGAATTAACCTCCCGAAAACTTTACTGAAAAGGATAAAATCTTATTTTCTGAAATCTATACTGAAATAACTAATAATCTGTTTCAAATAAAAACTGTACTAAAATCTCTTTTATAAAAACTATTATGAAATATATATATTAAAATTATTCTCATAAAACCATACTGAAATTTACTCTCTAAAAATCTTACTGAAGTTTATTTCCTGAAAACTGTTCTGAAATCTGAACATAAAACTATTCTGAAATCTAATCTTTGAAAACTGAAAGCTAAGAATATATACGTATACTTTCACTTTCCTAAAAATTGAAAAGCTCAGAAGATATAATAGCTTTTATATATATATATATAAATGTTATCAGCTTTTCAGTTTTCAAAAAAAAAAATTTCAGTTTTCAAAAAAAAAAAAAAATATATATATATATATATACATGTTTTTTCTGCTGAAAACTAAAAAAAAACATACTTTACTGAAAATGCTTTTCTACTAAAACTTCTCTGATAAAAAATTTCTAATAACATAATTTTCTGATAATATTATTCTGATAAAATACTTTTCTGATAATAAACTTTCTGAGAACTTATTATGTACTGAAGATAATAATAATCTGTTTTCTAAATCCTGTACTGAAATCTGTTTTTCTAAAAATCTAGCCAAGCCTAGCGTATAAAACTCTTAATTTAATATTCTGTACTGATAATCTGAAAATATTTCTGACTTGGCTTCTGTATCTGAAAACTCTCAATGGACCCCTAAGCTGAGCTGAACTCATAGGTCGACTAACTGCACCGTACCATATAAGTGGGTCACAGGGCGACTAACTGCGCCGTCCACTGTGACATCTGATATAAGTCACGAGGCGACTAATTGATGTGCTCAATGTGACATCTGATAAAAGACATCTCACTGTCTATGTGCGGAATGCTGCGTCGCATACATATAGCGAGACAACACCCCAATGTGTGGGCGACTGATAGACTCGACAGACTCAACCCCCCTAGAGTTAGCGGACTGTCCCCCCTTAACTTGCCACACACAATTGGGATGTACCGGCTGGGTCTAACTGCTGATAACTGATCTGATAATCTGATAATCTATAGAGTAATCCATGGGTTTGAAAACCATTTTCTTTATTTTGAAAACTAGCTGTTAATAAAAACCACAGAATACACATAAAACATATTTATTAAATGACTATAATTTCTAAATCTCTGAGATATAAAATACTTTAATTAAAACATAAATTCTATTTAACTTATAAAACTCATATAAGTAAGTAAACGTATACAATATCACAAAATACTAAATTAAACTTCAGGAAAATAAACTAAATATAATTCAACTGAAAACCTAATTTTGCACTAACTTAAATAAAGTTATTATCTTGTTAAACTTTAGATAAAACATTTTGCTAAAATAAAATATATTTTGCTTTAAAATAAATTTACACTCACTGATTTCTAGTTCTCTCTAGGCTTGGTTCTCTGGTTCCTTCGTCTCATTGCATTTCTTGCTTTTCCGCATAATTCTTTTATTCTCCAATACTACGGAGATTTCTCCCCTAAAGTAATATATTTCTAAATAAATCATTAATATAAATATAACAACTAATACAAAGACTCAATTAACACCTTCTATGCTTTATTCTTTCATTTATTCTATTCTAATAGAATCGACTACGTTTAATCCACTAAAAATTACGTTACAATACTATAACATATAACTATATATACATTGAATCATTCAATTTCTCTTAAATCGAATTTCATATATCACAACTCAACATATTTACTTTATTTTCTAAACACCAATTTATATCACAATCATACAAATACAATTTCTAATACTTAAATACCCATAAATCGAATTCTCTACACTATCAACTTCGATTTCTACACAATTTCTCATATTAATCTTTATCGATATAATATAAGTGAATTTCCTTCACTTAACAACATCAAATTCAACTTCATTAAACTCGATTAAACTAATTATAACTTCAATTTCGAATTTAATTTCAAAAATTCTCAAAACTAATGATTCAATTTCATTACAAACATAACATCACAAAAGTTTCATACTACAAATTCACTAATTTAAGAATCATTTTGATTCCATACTTAATGATTCCAAATTCATACCATCAATTAACTCATAAACATTCCAATTACACAATTAATATCTCAATTTAATAATCTAAACTCAAAATCAACAAAACCCATAATTTTCTTTACTTCCATCAATCAATTTTCACCTTATATTCAACAATCAAAATTTCAAAACAATTCAATACTAAATTTCAAGAACAATTGGCAAGGTAGGAGTCTCTTGAACAATGTCAACACATTATTTAAATCATATACATGTCCAAATCCATCAACTGAATATTTACTCAAATGAATAAGTAAAATTGAAATGATTAAAGGTCATGTATTGAAGCTGTAAAAGGTATATTTATTTTTCCAGAACTTAAAATAAAACTTTAACTCACCAAACTCTTAAGAGCTCAAATGTGAAATCCATTCAAATGGCTGCTGGGAGTTTCTCCTAAATTCTCCATTTTTTTTTTCCATTTCCGCTCATCTCTTCTCTCACAGCGGCAACCTTGCTCTTCGTCATTTTCCTCTTCTTCTTCTCCAGGATTCTCTCTCTCTCTCTCTCTCCTTCTTTTTCTTTCTCTTTCTTTCTTCTCTTTCTCTTCTCCCTTCTTCTGTCACTGTTTCTTTCCTTCTTCTCCTGCTAGCCGCTGCTCACTTCCTTCTCTTCCTCGGCTGCACCTTCTTCTTCTTCTTCTCTTCTTTCTTCTCTCCTTTCTTCTTCTCTTCTGCCGAGCTCTCCTTTTCTTTCTCGAAAATTCTGGTTTCCACAGAGTCTCTGTTTTTTCTGTTTTTGTTCTCTGTTTTGTTTCTAGTTTTCTGGTTTGTATTTATTCTCTTGGTTGACTAGTAATTTGAGTGGAGTCTCCACCGACTTTGACTGGGTCTAGAATTCTCTTGTTTTCTCTCCAATTCTCTCGAATTTTCTGAATTCTTCTCTCTTCTCCGAGTCTGTTTTTGTTTTAGTTTGTTTGAGTTTGTTTTTGATTTACAATTTGTGTTTCATCAACTTTCATTCAATTTGGCTTGACTTGTCCAAAAAAATCCACTAACATATTATATATATTTATATATAAATATCTCCTTAATTGCAACTTACTCCCTTAAACATTTACAAATCAGAATGTAACCACAACATAAAATTTAATTACACATGATCTTGGTCAAAAAATCTTTTGATTTATAATTTAATCCATAACAATCCATTAACTCTTTTCCATAAAAATCCATTTCAATTTACTTTTTCATTAATTAATTAAATTAAAATCTCATATTACAAAATATATTTTAACTTCTAATAAATATTCTTCATACTCCAATTTATGGAAATCTTCACTATGTTCTCCAAAACTTATAATTGAATTTTCTTATATATTTTATGGAACCTTAATAACCATCTGGAACCATTCTAGATATTTTCCAAGTCTCTGATACCCTTAATACTTTAAACATTCGATTTACTCATAATAAAGACTCATTTATTTACTTGTGTACTGTACAGTAAATTTTGAAAGAATATATTACAATATCTATACGTGTACAGTACAATCTATCGGGAGAGTGTATTACAATTTCTTCCCCCCTTATAAAATTTCATCCTCGAAATTTATACAAGCTACCTAACAAAAATAAGGGCATGTGGAACATATTGTGAATCTTTACTAACTCTGATGGTAATTCAACTTATACACTACTGGTCCAATTCTGTTTATAATTGCATATGGCACCCTACATCAAGCTCAACTTACTACACTTTTTTAACTTTCAATACGTTTACATTTTTAGTAATATATAAACTTTTACTTTTCTGAAAACTGAAAAGCTAATATAATATATATATATATATATATAGATGTTTCTTTCGCTGAAAACAGAAAAGCTGTACTAATGGAATATACTTTTATTCGTTTCTGAAAACTGAAAAGCTGATCTGATAATATACATTTTCTGATAAAACTTTTCTGATAAAATTGAAAAACTAATATATTATACTTTTCTTAAAACTAAAAAACTGCGAAAATATATTTTTTTTTATAATGCCAATGGAAACCCATATCTGATAACTGATAATCCATAGGGCGACTCAGCTGGCGCCGCACCATATGGAGGGTGTCACCAGGCGACTAATCTGGCGTCGCTCTGGTGACTCTAATAATCTAATAAAAGACATCTCACTGGCTATGTGGCGGAATTCTGCATCGCTTACATATAGCGAGATAACACCCTAGTATGTGGGTGACTGACAAACTCGACAGACTCAACCCCCCTGGAGTTAGTGGACTGTTCCCCCCTTAATTTGCCCTACACAAATGGGGTGTATCGGCCGAGTCTACTGGTGATAATCTGATAACTAATAGCTTATCTGATAATTTTGATAAGCCGCTGATAATCTGATAATAAATAGGTATCCTTTTGGCCGGAACATATTTTCTTTTTGTCTAAAACATTCGTAGAATCATAAAGTCTATATGTAATATCCTCTTTTATCAAAAAACATAAGATATCCATTAAACATATTTCTTAAATTAAATCTCATATATAAGTATTTTCTCAAGCGGAAATAAACTTAAAACTTCTAAAATATAAAAATCAAGGCATCAATTTTTGCTTAAATTATAAACTCATATAATTAACCAATATATGCAAAATCTTAAAATGCCAAATCAAACTTGACAGGAAATACACGAAATACAATTTTGCTAAAAATTTGGTTATGTACCAACTTGAATAAAAATATTAATTTGCTAATCTTAACATAAAACATATTACTAAAATATAACTTTCTTAAATAAAATCAAAACTTACTAAGAAATTTCTCATAACGCACATCGCTAAAATAAAGTATATTTTTATAAAAGGTTTAAAACTCACTTGAATAAATATAAGAACTTACTTTTCGGAAACTAATTTAAATACTCACGTACATAATGCTAATAAAATAAAACTTGCTTTGTATAAAATAGCTAAGGAAATCCCTTAAATAAAACAGTTTAAACACTCACACAAATAAAATAATAATTTTCTATAACTTTACTTAAAATAGTTTAACACTCACATACAATATATTTCTAACATAAAACATACTTTACTTAAAACTAACTTAACACTTAGATAAATAAAATCATAACTTCATAAAACACACTTTCTATAAAAATACTATAAACACTCACATAAATGAAATTATAAATTTTTTACTACTTTGTTTAAAATAGTTTAACACTCACAGATTTTTGGTTTTCTCTAGGCTTGGTGCTCTGCTTTGTTTTTTCTTTCTTTTCTTCTCCCTTGGCCGAGCCTTCTTCTTCTCTCTCCTAGCCGGCTGCTTCTCTTCTTCCTCTCTTGGCCGGCTGTTCTCTTACTCTCCTCTCCCTCTTTTTCTTTTTATTTTTTTTCTTTCTTTTCTTCTTCTCTTCCTCCTTCAGCCGGCACCTCTCCTCTCTTTCTTTTCTTCCTCTGTTTCTCGAATTTTTTTCTTCTCTTCTGTTTTTTGTTTTCTGATTGTATATCACGCTAACATATATATATATATAAAAACTTTAATAATTACAACTTACCCCTTGATCTTTCAATTTCATAAAGTGACCACAATATAAAAGTTAATCACATGAATTTGGTCAACAATATTTTAATTTACAAACTAATCCACAAATCACATTTCATCTCATTAATTATTCCATCCACTAATTGTTGACTTGGCATTTCATAATTGGTTCATTTTACTTCACATGGATTGTGCTTCTTTTGGGAAATTTTTCCATATTAATTTCACATCGTACCTATGAAATTAAATTACAAAAATATTCCACTTATAACCTTATGTTTAATCCACCTAAATTAATTTCCACTATCTCATGTGTCACAAATTATTTATTATTTGACTTCCAAAATATCACTATTACTCCGAAATTTATAATTGGATTTCGTATATATTTTATAAAATCTTACTAACCATCTAATCAATTTCACTATAGTATCATTAATACTTTTAACATTCAATTTACTCATAATAAGAGCTTATCTATTTACATTTGTACTATACAATAAATTCTGGGATAATATATTACAACACCTATACATACATTACATATTATCGGGAAGGTGTATTACAAAAATGGTGGTGTGGAGAGGAGAAACCAAACCCTGATGGAAATAGTGAGATCTATAATTAGTTTCTCATCATTACCAAATTCCTTGTGGGGATATACACTACAAATAGCAGCTTACAAATTGAACATAGTTCCATCCAAATCTGTTTCTAAGACTCCCCTAGAGTTGTCGAATGGTTGTAAAGCTAGTTTACGATATTTTCGCATATGGGGGTGTTCAGTACATGTACTGAAGAACAGAAGTGGAAGGATGGAACCTCGTTTGCAAGTATGCTTATTTGTAGGATATCCAAAGTAAACTCGATGAGGATTCTTTTATAATCCATAAGAAAATAAAGTGTTTGTATCGACAAACAAAACATTTCTTGAGGAGGATTATATGAGTAATCATAAACCTCGTAGTAAGATTGTGTTAAAGGAGTTAGAACTTGGTACAACCAGTGCTCAGTCAACAAAAGTTGTTGACAATGTTATTGTTCCACAAATATCTAACAGTCAGATGATTCCTAGTCAGGATACACTATCGCTTAGACGTAGTAGGAGGGTTGTATAATAACCTGATCACTATTTAGGTATTGGAAAGGCACAGGGTGTCGTTTCCGATGATAGTGTGGATGATCCATTGATAATCAGACATACAATGAAAGATTCTGACAAAGCGAAATGACATAAAGCCATGAATCTCGAGATGGAGTCTATGTACTTCAACTCAGTTTGGGAACTTGTAGACTTATCAGATGGGATAAAACCCATAGGTTGTAAGTGGATCTACAAGAGAAAGAGAGGAGTAGATGGGAAGGTAGAGACCTTTAAAGCAAGGTTAATGGCAAAGGGTTACACCTAAAAAGAAGGTATCGATTATGAAGAAACCTTCTCGCCAATTGCTATGTTTATGTCTATTAGGATACTCTTATCCATAGCTACCTATTTCAATTATGAAATATGGTAAATGGACGTCAAGACTGCATTCTTGAATGTCAATCTTGACGAGAGCATCTACATGATACAACTAAAGGGATTTGTATCCCAAGATCAAGAGCAAAAAGTTTGCAAATTGCAAAGATCCATATATGGACTTAAGCAAGTATCTAGATCTTGGAACATTAGGTTTTGATGCTGCTATCAAGACTTATGGCTTTGAATAGAATGTTGATGAGCCTTATGTGTACAAGCGCATCATTGATAAGAAAGTAGTGCTCCTAGTCCTTTACATAGATGATATCCTACTCATTGGGAATGATGTAGAAACATTATCAGAAGTAAAGGGTTGGTTTGTTAACCAGATCCAAATGAAAGATTTAGGAGAGGCAAGTTATGTTCTAGGCATCCAATTAATAAGGGATCGCAAAAGCAAACTGTTAGCATTGTCTCAAGCATCGTATATCGACAAAATACTTGTACGATTCTCAATGCAGAACTCCAAGAAAGGTAGTCTACCTTCAAGACACAGAGTTCATCCATCTAAGGAACAGTGTCTTAAGACACCTCAAGAAATTGAGGATATGAGATGGATTCCTTATGCATCGGCAGTAGGTAGTCTTATATATGTTATGTTATGCACGAGACCCGACATCTGCTTCCCAGTGGGAGTAGCAAGCAGATATTAGTCCAACCCAAGATAGGATCATTGGGTTGCTATTAAACATATTCTCAAGTATCTTTGGAGAACGAGAAACTATATGCTAGTATATTCCCATCCGGATTTGATCCCATTAGGATATAAAGATTCTGACTTTCAGTCAGACAAAGATTCTAGGAAATCCATGTCTAGGTCAGTATTCACCCTTGGTGGTGGAGCCATAGTATGGAGGAGTATCAAGTAATCTTGCATTACTGATTCCACCATGGAAGCCAAATATGTAGCGGCTTGTGAAGCAGTTAAGGAGGCTGTATGGCTCCGAAAATTCTTGAGTGATCTGAAAGTTGTTCCAGATGTGAATAAGCCTATGACACTTTATTGT
The DNA here is from genome assembly GCA_003430845.1 of Xanthoceras sorbifolium. Classification (NCBI taxonomy): domain Eukaryota; kingdom Viridiplantae; phylum Streptophyta; class Magnoliopsida; order Sapindales; family Sapindaceae; genus Xanthoceras; species Xanthoceras sorbifolium. The sequence goes on along the minus strand of CM010620.1, from coordinate 14,955,245 downwards.
GATAATAGTGGAACTGTGGCTAATTCTAAAGAACCGAGAAGCCATAAGAGAGGGAAGTATACAGAAATGAAATATCATCTTATCAGAGAGATAATGCAGAGAGGAGACGTGACCATGATGAAGATTGCGTCGTAAGGCAACTTGGCTAATCTGTTTAAGAAGACCTTAACGGCTAAAGTGTTTGAAGGTCATCTAGAGGGTTTAGGATTACGAGACATGTCCCATATGCTTTAATGCAACTGGGAGATTGTTGGGATTTATGCCCTAAAGCTTGTATTTGTAAACATTTTTAGACTTAATAAGAATTAAGAGTTTATCATTCGAATTAATAGTGTTTTACATTTATTCATACGTTCATATTGTGCAATCTAAAGAGTCCGTAGAGAGCAAACAAAACTGGGTACTTTATTTATGGTTAATCTACTGTTGCGGTCTATCTGTAATGTACGGTGGTCTTGTTCTAGACCGCTCATGTAGTTGACATGAGAATGGAGGCACCTTTTATCATGAGATCATATAGGACTGGGCTACGATTTATATAAATCTCTCACCAAGATTCGTTAGTAGATGAGATTCATATATAACGATAAACGATGGCTATTTATAGGTGATCTTAATCTTGAGTTTCGATTTGCCATGAGTGAGGTCGATGTAGTATTCTCGACCAATGCCTTTGTATCTTGGAGTTGCTATTTGGCTTGTGGCTAGGAAGGTATGAACACAATAGTGGAATCCACTCCTTCTGGATTGAAATAGATGAGTAGTTCCTTTTTTTTCTTTTTTTTTTTGAAAAGAGATGAGCAGTTCCCTAAAGGGTTGATTCAGGGCTTGGACAATTACAAAGCCTCTCCTTCTTCCATGAGGAAGACAAGATTTAATTGTTTATTATAGAATCAACGATGCTTAAAGGAATAGATAAAACTAGAGGGGTATAATGGACATTATAACCCAGCTCTAGCTATGAACTACTTGTGCAGGATCACACTATATGCAAATAGCTATATCAATGGACACTGAGACTTCAGATTGTATAAACACGTCTACAGTTCTGAGAGTGCAGCCTCAGGTTTTTAGTGGAATAACTCCAAGGTTAATAATCGTGAAATATTAATTAAGTAGTTTAATTAATATTATTAAGCATTATTAGAGCTCAAAACTGTAAGGTCCATTAGATCCCTTTGCCAGCGCTTATGGTTGTTGGTAACGAGGGTCATGGTTAATTAATTGGATTGTCCAATTAATAGTTTTACGAAAGTAACACAATTTAATTAAAGAGAATAATTAAATAATGTGATTATTTAATTAGTTATTTAATAAATTAAAAGAAAATTAATAATTATGAATTATGAATTATGAATTATTCTATTTATTAAATAGGAGGTTACAGGATCAAACTGTGATAGGGACAAAAGAATTAAAATAATTTGTTATTTTAATTGTCCCACAGATCACAGGTTCAAGTCTCTAGAGAGACTAAAAACAAAAGGATTTAGAATCCTATTTGACTTGGTCAAAATTAAAACCCTAAGAGCATAGTATATAAGTGTTATATTGCTAGAAAAATTTGACCTAACTTAAGTGAAAAACAAAGAGGGATTAGGCCAAACAAGAGAGGAAGAGAGAAAAAAAAAAGTTTTTTTTTTCTAACTCATTCCTTGTAGGGTGCGGCCGGCCAAGGAAGAAGAAGAAGTCTTCTTCGTTCTTTTTCATGTATCCTCCATCTCTTACCGTGACATGTTAACACAAGTGTTGGCAGACCGCGGGTCATAGCTCAGAAAATCTGGTGGTGAATTAAGGAGTCAAGGAATCGAAAGCGATAAAAAGGTGTTGTAGTTTAGAAATTCTTTTTCTGCGTATATACAAAAACTCATTCCTGATTGAAAACTGTTTTTCAATAAAAATAAAATTTTTGAAACCTATTCTGTACGTTTATTTGATAAAAAAATAATTTTCTACCCTTCAATATATGTATAAGTTAAATGGTGCATCTTGGCACCGTTTAACTGGAAAAAAAAAAAAAGGTCTAGGCACAAGTAGCGGCCATGCAAAAATGCCTGTACTGTTTATTTTAAAAGAAGAAGCACAGTAGACCAGTGATGCTGGGCTGCGGGGAGAAGAGAAAAGGACAGGTTCGAGCTGTGAAAGATGAAGTCAGTCAAGGGGAGACTTGGGTCTCCAAAGTCGACCGGAAAAGAAGCAGCAACAGTCGTTAGAGGGGATAGCACAGCAGACCAGAAGAGACTTGGAGGCAGAAAACTGAAGGGGAGCTGTGAAGAGAAAGGGAGAGAGTTCGAGCAGTAAAAAAAAGGAAGAAGGAACGGCTACTAGGAGACTAGAGACGTGACTTCGAACGATTCTTGACCCAAAAAGAGTTTTTGTCTTTCTTTTTCCTTCATGTGTATTCCTTTTATGTTTGTGTTAATGACTCTTATTTTGAATTTGATATTAAGTTTTGATTCTTTGATGTGGAACTAAACTTATATGCTAGGATAATGATGGATCCTTTTTTCGAATTGTGAATGGGTTTATAAATTATTTTGATTGTTGATTATTATTTGGTTGAGTGTGTATTTTGTCTCCAATGCTTCTAAGTGTAATGGCCTGCATTTAGTTAATTTTGTTGTTGTGAGTTATGAACCAAGAGGTGATGCTCACAATGTGTTCGTTAAAATGCCCACCATAGTTTTGGAATTAAATAGAGATATATTAACTTATTTTGTGTGATAATTGATAGTGTTATTGTAAATTAATGCATTCACATGCATTTTGATATTCATCGAGAGATAGGATATTAGTGTATGTGGTAATAGGTTCGATTTATCTCGAGAGAGAATCTTGAATAATTTAGTTAACAAGGTCATCAACCAGTAACAACTCATTTTCAATACATTTTTATTTCTATTCATTAGGATATAATTTGTGAAGTCGGAAATCCTAACTAGTTCTCCCTTCAATCCAAATCTCACTTTTCATTTTGTTTTGTTTCTTATTTTGTTTAGTTTTAATTAGTTATTTTCACAACTTTCTTGATTTATTCAAATAAATATAGACTTCGTTAATTTTAGTACTCAATATCTAAATATCCCTGTGGAGACAATAATTTACTCTCATTATATTACTTGTGCCGACCCTATATACTTGAGAGTACAAAAAGGCGTAACAAGTTTTTTTGTTGGAAGACATATTTTGTAAATTCATGTCTAAGGTGGATGAAAGAATGGATTTCCAATATAATACCCTGAAGAAGCTAGAAACCAAGATTGATCAAGCGGCCTTCTAAAGTTTGGACGTTCAAATCAACCAATTAGCAAAAGATATCCATTGGCAAGATCAAGAAACATTGCCCAGCAACACGGAATCATATCCGATGGATCAATGCAAGGAGAGTACCTTGGAAATCGAAAAGCTAGTTGAGCATCCAATGGGGATTGATCAAGTAGAGATAGAAGTGAGCAAGAGCGTGTCACTTGTAGCTGAAGCATCTATTTTTCAAGAGCTGCTTGAGACATGTCTAATCTACAGTGCCACTGTAGAAGAAGAAAGCCACCATAGTATATATGTTTTTGTAGATATTTGGGAAGGAAAGTCCAAACCGCCTCCACCCTTTGAGCAACCAATCCGCTTGGGCCGCAAGAAGCTGAAGAGAGTTTTAGAAAAGATTTGATTATCGAATAACTTGCGGAATTAGGTTTCAAAAATTTTCTTTGTTTGAAAAATAATTTTTTCAACCAGGAACAAGTTCCTGTATATACGCAGGAAAAGATTTGTGAAACTACAAATCTTTTTCTTGATTTTCTTTTTTCTGAATCTTCAATCTACAACCAGATCTTCAGAGCTATGACCCACAGCTGACAACGCGTGTGTGGGCAACTCATGGTAAGAGATAGAGGTTATAGGAAAAGAACGGGCAAAAAATCTCTTCTCCCTAGGGCTAGCCCAATCTTGCAAGAAAGGGAAGAGTCAAAAAAACTTTTTTTTTTTTTCTCTCTTTTTGCCTTGACCGAACTCTCTTTCCTTTTTCTATATTGGTTAGGTCAATTTTTCTAGACATATAACTCTTATATACTAACTCTTTAGGGTTTTAGTTTGACCAGGTCAAATACAATTCTGAATCCTATTTTATTTTAATCTCCCTAAAGACTTGAACCTGTAACCTTTGGGACTACTAAAATAATCCAATTATTTTAATTCCTTTGTCCCTGTCACAGTTTGATTCCGCAACCTCCTATTTAATAAATATAATTAATAATTTCTATTATTTTATTAAATATTTAATTAATTAAATAATCACGTTATTTAATTATTCTCTTTTAATTAAATTGTATTACTTTCGTAACACTATTAATTGGACCATCCAATTAATCTACCGTGACTCTCGTTACCAACAACCATAAGGGCTAGTAAAGGGATCTAATGGACCCACAGTTTTGAGCTCCAATAATACTTAGTAATATTAATTAAATTCTTTAATTAATATTTCACGGTTATTAACCTCGGTGTTATTCTACTAAAAACTTGAGGCTGCACTCTCAGAACTGTAGACGTGTTTATACAATCTGAAGTCTCAGCATCTATTGATATAACTATTTACATATAGTGTGATCCTCTACAAGTAGTTCATAACTAGAGCTGGATCATAAAATCCGTTATACCCCTCTATAAATATATTTTCCTTTAAGCAACGTTGATTATCATATACATGGCCAACATGGCTTCCAGAGTTGACCCATTTTCTTGTTGGTTGCTCCAGTGAAAGTCACGATGATAGCTCCACTCTGGATTGCATTTGCTCAGGTAGGGGTTGTTTTGATCATAGTCAACATAATCCCCATACTGCATTTGTTCAGAACTGCTCGCAGCAAATGAATTGCCTATCTGACAATCGGTACTTACATGCGGCCGCCCACATAAGAGACAATCTGAGGGTGCTTCATAGTCATTAGTCATTACTTCCTCAGTAAGTTCATGCGCCTCATACAAAGAATACATTTTCTGCACAGAAAAAGAAAAACAATTAACAAAAATAAAATATATGCAAATCCAGATTAGCTATAGACCTAATCGGTATTAATATCAACACAACTAAAATATTTCTGGCAACGACGCTAAAAACTTGTTACGCCTTTTTGTACCTGTAAATATACGAGATCGGCACAAGCAATACAATGAGACTAAATTATTGTCTCCAAAAGGGATATTTAGGTGTTGTATACTAAAATTAGCTAAGCCTATATCTATTTAGGAAATTGGAATGTTTAAATGAAGAAAATAACAGAAATAAAAATTCAAGCAATTATCGAATAACACGGACCAATATGAGAGATTAGGTAGGGTATTTTTGTTTGGATTTATGCCCTAAAGCTTGTAATTATAAATGGTTAAAGACAATAATAAGAATTATTCAGATAGTTGGTCATTAATTATATGGTGAATGGGTTATAGGATGAATTTTTATTTTTTTTTGGCCAATTGTTTATGGCAAAAAGTTTTTTTTGTATATTGTTTTTTTGTTATTCTTGTAATCGATCTGCCCTACAAAAAGTCGAAGAAGCGGATGATGCGAAGAAGAAACGGAAAAAAAAAAAACGATTGCACAACCCCAAGGGCAGTGGCCGCGCTCGCTCGCGCGCTAGCGATAGCTCACGCTCCCGCTCAAGCGCTGACGGTCGCGAGCGCGCCCGCCCAGCGGCCACGGCCGCGCTCGAGGCTGCTGTCGCGTTTGCGCTGGGGCCTTTTTTTCGTGTTTTTTGCGAACGATTTTTTGCTGATTTTTCTGGAAAAATATTGTTGATTATTTTCTAGAAAAAGTGTAGAAAATTGGAGCGGAAAACCGTGGGCGAAACGACCCAAGAACGCTCGCAAAAGCGTGGCTCGAGCGAAGGCCGCGCGCACCTTGCGTGCATGTGGCTACGCTGCTGGCAGCCGCACTTTCACATGCATTAGGGTTGTTTAGGGTTTCGTCTTGACCTAGGATGCGTGTTAAGGTAACACATGGACCTCTGGAAAGGATGTTGACTTTTGACAAAAATCAAGTTTGACTTAATTAGGAAAACGAAGACAAGAAGAATTCAACTCGAAGAAGAACTCTTGAAGACCAAGGAATGCCTTGGGAATACAATTGTAATTAGAGTTGTTTAACTTAGATAACCCATGTCACTCGGTCAATTACGTATGCTTTATTTATTTTCATGTGATGATTATATGGATGTTAAAGCATTGTCATACATATGAATGTCATCTAGATTAGGTGTGCCTACATATGCATAATAATATGTCATGCATAATTGTCATATTATATTGTTTTATTTTAATGTGATTAAAATAGGAAACAATTTCATAAATGGCAATTAAATAATGGATTTAGTTTTTAGGAGTAAAAACTTGGTAATATCCATTAATTAACTAATCAACAAATTAAAAAGTTTAATTAAAAATATTAGTTAGGTTCTTATCATTAATTAAGATTAATTGGATTAATTAGTTAATTAAAAAGAACCAAATAATGAGATTAGTTTTTAGGAGTAAAAACTTGGTAAATCTTATTAATGACTAATCAACCAATTAAAGAGTTTAATTAAATTGATTAGTTTGGTTCTTACATTAATTAAGATAATAAGATTAATTACTTAATTAAAAAGAACCAAATAATGAGATTAGTCTTTAGGAGTAAAAACTTGGCAAATCCCATTAATAACTAATCTATATTAAAGTGTTTAATTAAAGTGATTAGTTAGATTCTTTGTATTAATTAAGATTAATTGGATTAATTACTTGATTAAAAAGAATCAAATAATGAGATTAGTTTTTAGGAGTAAAAACTTGATAAGTCTTATTAATAACTAATCTATATATTAAAGTGTTTAATTAGATTAGTTAGGTTCATTTAATGTTATATTTAATTTGATTAAACATTAATGACATAATTGGACCAAATAATATGATTTAGTTTTAATAGTTAAAACTTGGTAATTTCACATTTAATTTCTAGTTTATTTAAATAGTTTATGTAAATTAGAAATTGAAATAATAAATTATATTTTAAGAGTTAAAATTGAATAATTTATTATAACTAGTAAACTTAGATTTTATATTAACCGTAGAAGCTAAGTAAATACTAGAAACATAGAGTTTTAGAAACTCTTAGCTTAAAGAAAATCCAAAATTACAAATAGTGAGTGGGAGAGGGATATATGACATTATATCCCGCAGTCTCCATTGTTAGTTCAACATCGTGAGACTTGAGTGGCGCCTCGTGACGGCTTTGCTTTCGTCCTTCTTATGGAGGGTGTCTACAAGAGTTAATACCAAGGTTGACTTCCTAACGGATAAGTTTTCGGAATGTATTTTGGGACTGACCTAGCCTACCTAGGCACTCTCAAGTTAAGTTCATAAATTCTGAAACAATGGGTCACACTCATAAAGGACTTAATTAATTTGTTAATTTATTGTCCTGACTAAATCAAAGCGATGGTTGAATAATATAAGAATAAAGAGTTATTCTGGTGTATTATCCGATTGAGAATGTCTCGATCTCACATGCAGGGATTTGACCTAGCCTACCTAGGCATTTACTTGTGAGATGTTGGATTATCGTGGCATATCAACTAATTTTAGGGATATTTTAGTTCATTAAAATTATGCTCATGCATCATGTTTAATTTTATGCCGAACTATAGCATTTGTTATGAATGTATGAAATGAATGATATTAATTTAGATTTATGTCTTTAAATATCAGCGTTATCTTCTGCATTATTATTTCCTCGCAAACAAAACATTAACCGGGATAACTTTATTAAGTGGAACCAACACGAACGCAATCATGGTCTGTAAAAACCTTAAATTTGTGCTTTCGGAGGAATGTCCTCTAGAGCCTGTAACCAACACATGACCAATTACCAAGGGTAAGACCGGCAAAGCAAATGTTGCTAAGCCATCTTCTTCTGGTTTCAAGAAAACGAAAAGGTTTATTGGTAAAGTAAAGGCTAAGCCCAAAATAAAGAGCACCACGACTAACTAAGCAAAAGGAAAAATGTTTCCATTGCATAGAGGTTGGTCATTGGAAGAGGAATTGTTTTCAATACCTCGAGGAGCTCTCCAATAAGAAGAAAGTGAAAAGTAAATCAGATTTACTTATCATTAAATTTTATTTAGTGGAAGATGATTCTTCACCTTGAATAATAGATTCAGCAGCCACTAATTAATTTTGTTCTTCTTTACATTGGAATGATTATTGGCAAAAGCTGGAGGAGGAGTCCTTCACTATGCACGTTGGAACAGGGGATGTCATTTTAGTACAAGCAGTGGGAGTAGTTAGATACAAAATAAATATTCATTTTTTGAACAATGTATGTTTCATTCTTGGATTTACAAGGAATTTGATTTCTGTATACAGATTACATGAAAAAGTTTCATAAAGTTTGTTAAATGATAAATCAGTTATCATTTTAAGAAATGGAATGAATGATTGTTCTGAAATAAATGAAAATGACTTGTATGTTTTAAGACCGTTAATGCATACAACACTGCTTAATACTAAATTGGTTAAAGTTGAAAAACTTCAAACAAAGAGGTAAAAGATTTCTCCAGTTGATGACACGTATCTGTGGCATCTAAAACTTGGACATATAAACCTTGATAGGATAAACAGACTAGTAAAAAACGGATCTTTAAGTCAGTTAGAGAACGGTACCTTACCAGTCTGTGAATCTTATCTGGAGGGTAAGATGACTAATAGACCTTTTACAAGAAAAGGGATTAGAGCCACGCAACCACTTGAGCTTATACATTCGGATGTCTGTGGACCTATGAGTGTTAGAGCTAGAGGTGGTTATGAGTATTATGTCATATTTATTTATTGACGACTACTATAGATACGTGTATGTTTATCTAATGCAACGCAAGTCCAAAATCTATGAAAGGTTCAAAGAATTCCGAGCTGAAGTTGAAAATCAATTAGGCAAAACAATCAAATCACTACGATCGGATCGTGGGGGTGAGTATTTCGACCAAGAGTTTGAAGACTACATGGTTGAGCATGGGATAGTATCCAAACTCACAGCTCCAGGTACACCACAGCAGAATAGTGTTGCGGAGAGGAAAAATAGGACCTTAATGGAAATGGTGAGATCTATGATTAATTTCTCATAATTACCATATTCTTTTGGGGGATATGCACTACAAACAGCGACTTACATACTGAATGTAGTTCCATCCAAATATGTTCCTAAGACTCCCCTAGAGTTGTGGAATGGTCGTAAAGCTAGTTTACGACATTTTCGCATATGGGAATGTTCAGTACATGTACTGAAGAATATGAATGGAAAGCTGGAACCCAAAGAAAACACGAGGTGGATTCTTTTATAATTCACAAGAAAACAAAGTGTTTGTATCGACAAATGCAACGTTTCTTGAGGAGGATTATATGAGTAATTATAAACCTCGTAGCAAGATTGTGTTAAAGAAGCTAGAACCTGGTACGACCAGTACTCAGTCAACAAGAGTTGTAGACAATGTTATAATTCCACAAACATCTGATAGTCAGATAATTCCTAGTCAGGATACACTACCATCGAGGCGTAGTGGAAGGGTTGTTTGACAACCTGATCGCTACTTAGGCATTGGAAAGGTACAGGGTGTCGTTTCTAATGATAGTATGGATGATCCATTGACATTTAAACATGCAATGAAAGATTCTGACAAAGAGGAATGGCTTAAAGCCATGAATCTCGAGATGGAGTCCATGTACTCCAACTCAGTCTGGGAACTTGTAGACTTACCAGATGGGATAAAACCTATAGGATATAAGTGGATCTACAAGCGTAAGAGAGGAGTAGACGGAAAGGTAGAGACCTTCAAGGCAAGGCTAGTGGCTAAGGGTTACACCCAGAAGGAAGGCATTGATTATGATGAAACCTTCTCGCCAGTAGCTATGTTTAAGTCTATTAGGATACTCTTATCCATAGCTGCCTATTTTGATTACGAAATCTGGCAAATGGACGTCAAGACTGCATTCTTGAATGGCAATATAGACGAGAGCATCTATATGATACAACCAGAGGGATTCGTATTCCAAGATCAAGAGCAAAAGGTTTGCAAGCTACAAAGGTCTATTTATGTACTTAAGCAAACGTCTATATCTTGGAACATTAGGTTTGATACTGCGATCAAGACCTATGGTTTTGAGCAGAACGTTGATGAGCCTTGTGTATACAAGCGCATCATTGACAAGAAAGTAGTTTTCCTGGTCCTTTACGTAGATGACATCTTACTCATTGGGAATGACGTAGGAACATTGTCAGAGGTAAAGGGTTGGCTTGCTAACCAATTCCAAATGAAATATTTGGGAGAGGCAAGTTATGTTCTTGGGATCCAATTGATAAGGGATCGTAAGAACAAACTGTTAGCGTTGTCTTAAGCATCGTATATCGACAAGATGCTTGTGCGATTCTCTGTGCAGAACTCCAAGAAAGGTAGTTTACCTTCAAGACATAAAGTTCATTTGTCTAAGAAACAGTGTCCTAAGACACCTCAAGAAATTAAGGATATGAGACGAATTCCCTATGCGTTTGCAGTAGGCAGTCTTATGTATGCTATGCTATGCACAAGACCCGACATCTGCTTCGTAGTGGGAGTAGCTAGTAGATATCAGTCCAACCCAGGATTGGATCATTGGGTTACTGTTAAGCATATTCTCAAGTATCTTCGGAGAACGAGAAACGATATGCTTGTATATTCCCATCAGAATTTGATTCCATTGCGATATACAGATTTTGACTTTTAGTCAAATAAGAATTCAAGGAAATCCACATCTGGGTCAGTATTCACCCTTCGTGGTGGAGCCATAATTTGGAGGAGTGTTGATTCCACCATGGAAGCCGAGTATGTAGCAGCTTGTGAAGCAGCTAAGGAGGTTGTTTGGCTCTAAAAGTTCTTGAGTAATCTGGAAGTTGTTCCAGATATGGATAGGCCCATGACACTTTATTGTGATAATAGTGGAGCTGTGGCCAATTCCAAAGAACCAAGAAGCCACAAAAGAGAGAGCATATTGTGAGGAAATATCATCTCATCAGAAAGATAGTGCAGCGAGGAGATGTGGTCATGACGAAGATTGCATCGCAAGATAATCTGGCTGATCCATTTACAAAGACCTTGACGGCTAAAGTGTTTGAAGGTCACCTACAGGGTCTAGGATTACGAGACATATTCCATCTGCTTTAGTACAAGTGGGAGATTGTTGGGATTTATGCCCTAAAGCTTGTAATTGTAAATGGTTACAGACAATAATAAGAATTATTCAGATTATCATTCAAATTTATAAAAGTTTTATATTCAGTAATACATTCGTATTGTACAAGAACATCCTAGATTACAAGATGTAATCTCATAATGAGTATATGATGGTCATATACAGAGAGGATTCATTTTGAGACGTGCAATCTAAAGAGTCCGTAGAGAGTGAACAAAGCTGGGTACTTTGTCTGTGATTGATCTACTGCTGCGGTCCATTCTGTAAAGTACGGTGGTCTTATCCTAGACCGCTCATGTAGTTGACATGAGAATGGATGCACCTTATATGATGAGAACATATAGGACTGGGCCACGATTTATATGAATTTCTCACCAAGATCCGTTAGTAGATGAGATTCATATATAATCGATAAACGATGGCTATTTATAGGTGATCTTAATCCTGAGTGTCTTATCGACTCCTTGAGGTTGGATCGTGGCTTTTGATTTACCATGAATGAGATTGATGAGAATCTCGACCAATACCTCATTATCTTGGAGTTTCGGTTTGGCTTGTGGCTGGGAAGGTTTGAACACAATAGTGGAATCCACTCCTTATTGATTGAAGTAGATGAGTAGTTCCCTTAAGGGTTGATTCGGGGCTTGAACGATTATGAGCGCTCTCCTTCTTCCGTGAGGAAGATAGGATTTAATTGTTCATTAGAGAATCAATGGTACTTAAAGGAAAAGATATTTCTAGAGGGGTATAACGGACTTTATAACCCAGCTTTAGTGATGAACTATTTGTGGAGGATCACACTATATGCAATTAGCTATATCAATGGACACTGATACTTCAAATTGTATAAACACGTCTACAGTTCTGAGAGTGCAGCCTCGAGTTTTTAGTGGAATAACTCTGAAGTTAATAATCGTGAAATATTAATTAAAGAGTTTTAATTAATATTATTAAGTATTATTGGAGCTCAAAACTGTGGGTCCATTAGGTCCCCTTGCTAGCCCTTATGGTTGTTGGTAACGAGGGTCACGGTAGATTAATTGGATGGTCTAATTAATAGTGTCACGAAAGTAATGCAATAAAAATAAAAGAAAATAATTAAATAATGTGATTATTTAATTAATTAAAATTTAATAAAATAATAGAAATTATTAATTATTAATTATTAATTCTATTTATTAAATATGAGGTCATGTGATTAAATAATGACTAGGACAAAAGAATTAAAATAATTAGATTTTTTTAATAGTCCAAAAGGTCACAGGTTCAAGTCTTTAGAGAGACTAAAAATAAATAGGATTTAGAATCCTATTTTGACTTGGTCAAACTAAAACCCTAAAGGACTACTATATAAGTGTTATATAGTTAGGAAAAACTGAACCTAGCACACAAGTGAAAAAGAAAAAGAGTTCGGCTACCAAAGAGAGAAGAAAAGAAAAGAAAAAAAGTTTTTTCTGACTCTCCCCTCTTTTACAGGATTCGGCCAACGTTCTTTTCACGTGACTTTCATCTCTTGCCGTGACGTGCCCACACACACGTTGTTAGACCGCGGGTCATAGCTCAGAAGATCTGGTGATAGATCGAGGAATCAGAAAAAAGAAAATCAAGAAAAAGGTATGTAGTTTCTAAAGTCTTTTTCTGCGTATATACAGGAACTCGTTCCTGATTGAAAAAGGTTTTCAATATAAGAAAAATTTTTGAAACCCAATTCCGCATGTTATACGATAATCAAAATATTTTCTAAAGCTCCCTTCCATTTGATTTCACCTAATCTATCTAATTGAATTTCTTGAAAGCACATTATTGAGATTTAATTATTGTTGTTGATTATCGTGTTTATCAAAGTTAACCAACATATTCTCTTAAATTATGCCGGTATTACACATCAATATCTATCTCTCGATGATTATCGCAAGCGTAACAATTTATTAAGCATCATAAACACATATAATGATCACACATGTAAATTAGCATATCTCTATCTAATTCTACTTATGGTGGACGATATATCGAGCACGTTGTGGGCATCACCTCTCAGTCCATAATATACAACCTTAAAATCAACTAAATGTAGACCATTACATTTAGAAGCATGAAAATCAATAACACTAGTCAACAAACAATAATTCATATCAATAAATCAAACTATCAATTCATTCAAGTATCAAGAAAACGATTCTTCAAAACCCTAACTTACAAGTTTAAGTTATAATCAAGAAATTACAACTAAACATGTTTAACAATCCTAAAAGAGAGATACAAGAATGAAAATCAAATAAGGAAAGAGATAGAAAAACTCCTAGAACGTATAAACTCCCGTCCTCTTCCAATTGTGACTTCTTCTTACTTTCACTTTCTTTCAAATCCAAGCTTCGTGTTGAGAAGATGGCTAAAGGATTAAATCCAAATCCTCATGTCTCTAAGATGATCTTCTTCTCTCTCTTGGCCTCTTCTTTTCTCTCTTGTTCTCCTCATCATCGAGCTCTTTGAGTCCTAGCCAAATCCCTTTATGTTTTTCACATTTTTCTTTCTATACTCGAGCTGATTAAGGCAATTTTTAGTCCGCCGCGACTTGCACAAGTCGCGCTGCAAGTTGCGGCACAAATTCACGGAAGCTACTGCCAGAATCTAGGATTTTTATTGCTGCGACTTGCACAAGTCGCAGTACAAGTCACTAGACTACGCACTGATACGAAAACGAGCGTAACTTCCTTTAGAAAACTTGGAATCACGAACCGTAAAATTTTTCGAAATATAGACATCTAGACCTTTCAGAAATATAAGGTTTATAACCCAGTTCATCTTGTGGAATTTAGGACAGCGTCCGAAACATGACAGGTCTGCATTAATAAATCTTCAAATCTTCAATTTAATCCACCAAAACTTTTCAATTAGACTCAAAACCTTATTACCTGCACACTAGATTAAAAATATTAAAAACAACCGATAATTACCCGGAAATGGAACAAAAGTAGGTAAGAATAGGTAACAATGGAGACCCATTTTTTATTAAGAAATGGAGCCAACACTAACCACTATAAACTGCTGATTTTTTTACTATCTCAGAATGACCCCAAATTTTACAAATTGATAGAATATAGTATTTCTATTAGTTCCATATAAAAATTTTGCGTCACATTTTGTTTTACATTGAAATATGCAATGTTTTAAATACACATTACTAAGTTTCTGATTTTTTTACTGTCTCGGAATGAACCCGAATTTCATACATGGTTATAATAGAATATTTATAGCAATTCCATATAAAAATTTTGCATCAACTTACATTTTGCATTGAATTAGGCGATTTTTTAAATTTTCCGCAAATTTTCCTAACTAACCACTATAAATTGCTGATTTTTTTACTGTTTCAGAATAACTCCAAATTTCACGTATGGATAGAATATAGTATTTATAGCAGTTTCATATAAATGTTTTGCATCAAATAGCATCTTGTATTGAAATATGTGACTTTTTACATTTTTCACAAATTTACGTTACTAACCACTATTAAATGTGCTGAATTTTTGCCAGTCTCATATTGACTTAAAATTTCACATATAGACAGAATAGAGTTTTTTTGCTATTCCATATAACAATTTTGCATCAATTCGTGTTTTACATTGAAATATGTGACTTTTAAATTGTCGGCAAATTTCCCTTACCAACCTGATTTTTTTTACTGTCACGAAATGACCCCAAATTTTACACATTGACAAAATATGGTATTTCTAGCAGTTTCACATAAAAAAAAAAAATTACATCAAATTAGGTTTTGCATTAAAATATGTGACTTTTCAAATTTTGTGCAAATGTTTCTTACTAACCATTATAAACTGCTATTTTGTCGGAATGACCTCAAATTTCACATGTGCAGAGAATAGAATATTTCTAGCAGTTCCATATAAAAAGTTTACGCCAAATCGTGTTTTGTACTGAAATATGTGATTTTTAAATTTTGTGCCAATTTCTCTTACTAACTACTATAAACTACAATACTTTTACCATCTCGAAATGATCCCAAATTTCTCACATGAAAACAATAGAGTATTTTTTAGCAGTTTCATATAAAAATTTTGCGTTTTGCATTGAAATATGGAACCTTTTTAAATTTTGTGCAAATTTCCATTACTAACCACTATAAACTGTGATTTTTTTACTGTCTCGAAATAATCTCAAATTTCATGCATGGGCAGGATATAGTATTTCTAACTGTTCTATGTAAATATTTTGCATCAAATCGGATTTTGCATTGAAATATGTAACTTTTTACATTTCGCGCAAATTTACTTCACTAATTTTTTTTACTTCTCGGAATAACCCAAAATTCACAAATTCATAGAATAGAGTATTTCTAACAATTTCGTATTTTGTGTCAAGTCACGATTTGCATTGAAATATGCGACTTTTTAAATTTTCCGTAAATTTACCTTACTATAAAAATTGTTAATTTTTTACTACCTCGAAATTACCCCAAATTTCACACATGCACAAAATAAAGTATTCTTTGCAGTTCCATATAAAACTTTTCCGTCAAATCTCGTTTTGCATTAAATTATGCGACTTTTTAAATTTTGCGTAAATTTCTCTCACTAACGGCTATAAATTGCTGATTTTTTTATTGTCTTGGAATGACCTCAAATTTCACACATGAATAGAATAGAGTATTTCTAGCACTTCCTTATAATAATTTTGTGTCAAACCGCGTTTTACATTGCAATATGTGACTTTTTACATTTTCCATAAATTTGCTTTACTAACCACTATAAAAGTTGCTGATATGTTTACTATCTCAGATTGATCCCAAATTTCACACATAGGTAGAATAGAGTATTTCTAGCGGTTTCAAATAGAAATTTTATATTAATTCGCGCTTTGTATTGAAATATGCGACTTTTTAAATTTTCCATATATTTCTCTAACTAACCACTATAAATTGCTGATTATTTTACATTGAACGGCTTGATTGATACGGTGCATTTTCCTTTCTCCTCACTCCTTTCTTGGTTCAGCAGTACATGTTTAGTTTCGGAGGGTTGCGATGGGATCTCATTGGTTCCCCAGCTGCTCTGAGTGGATGGTTTAATTGTGATTCATTATCTGTGCCGAATGATTTGTCGAAATGCAATCAACATAACATAGGCTCGAGTGGCTTGTGTTTCGGCTACCTAGATAGGTTTTGTAGTTTATGACCTCCATTGTTGCAGGTAAGTCCTGTAAATAAATTGCCTTGTTTTTTCACATTGCACTGGGGCTCTTTAAGGAATGTTAATTGACATTAGCCTTGTGAAGAGGGAATTTATTCAATCAAGCTTATGTTCTTCTCTCTCTCTCTCTCTTTCCCATTCTGAAATAACAATTATTGGGATGCTTACAAAAGGAAATTCTGATTATGTAGTTGAGTAATCATTACATGTCATATTAATACTTAATTTTTTATTAATGCAATAACTCATGTGCAACACATATGATAATGTTTTTTGGTTTCTTTTTTTATTTTAAGAATATACCATTTAAATATAAATTACTCTTTCTTATAGGAGAGGTTTCTGATAAATTTTACTTAACTACAGAGAGGTTCTCTAATATTTTTCATTCTAAATTCAAATGAAATGACATTGATTCGTTCCATTTTTAGATTATTAATTATTGACTATCGATTTTGCTTTTATGGTTTGAACATATCTTTGATTAGATTTGGAAACTTGGAAAAGCAATTCCATCAAATGAAAAACAAAGGGGGGGAGGCATGAAAATCAGATTGCATGAAATAGTAGTGTGATGTTGTAGAAGAAAAGCAAGACATAAAAATCTTTGAACAAGAATAATCTCAGGTTAGAGAAACAAAAACAAGTATACTAGATAGAAGAAGAATACTTTAAAAAAAGGAAAAGATTCTATAATGATCTTATGCTAAAAAAATCAGCCTCAGATTCACTCTAGGCAACATGCACCTACATGGGTTTGTTTGTTTGTTTGTTTGCTTGGACCATTTTGAACAACTATCATTGAAGATAAAAGAGAAAAAAGGAAAAAAGAAAAGAAGATCAGATGGAATTTATGTCAGGTCGTTGAGGATGGTAAACTTGCAACGTCGTGGTTCTTTTCTTTTAATCGGGATCCTCTACTGATTTAAACTCTTACCGAGTTTTTTAAGATCTTGAATGCGTTAATATAATTAGTAATGAGTGGATAAGATTATGTGTTTTTTTTTAACCTTTTGTTAATAATTGGTCAGCAAATATCAAATGTGATCTTCTACTGATTTAAGTTTTTCACTGAATTTTTAAAGATCTTGAATGCGTCAATATTACTAGTAATGAGTGGTTAGGATTATGTCATTTTTTATTATCTTTTTTGTTTATCATCCGTCACAAATATTAAACGTGATCCTCAACTGATTTAAGCTTTTCCCGATATCTTAAATGTTCAGTATTATTTGTAAAGAGTGGCTAGGATTTTTGTCTTTTTTCATTCGCTTTTTGGTCACTCATATTAACATAGGATCTAAATTTATTTTTTGAACCAATCCTCTACTATTTGGGTTATTGTTTTTAGCATTTAAAGATGTTGTGACACTTTATAATTATTTATAACAAATGATTAGATTTTTGTGTTTTTATTTAATCTTTTTTTATTAATAACTAAATATGAATGCGTACAAATAAAATCTCTTATCAATAAAGGATCTAAAATTTTCCCTAAGTTACAAAACTTATCATTTTTCTTTAAATTTGTCATAAATATCTCAAATACAAAACCCTATTCGCAAAAGACTAAACCAACTGAATCTATCTGTATTTCCATCAAACCTCGCCCAGTTCCTTGAAATTTACCCTATATAGCAAGTAAAAATTTAGTTGCTAGAACTTTTTTTTTTTTTTAACAAGTAATGGCAGATATATGTGAGGGGTTGAAGATAGAGAAGCTAGTAAGTTGGTTGATGAGATAGAAAAGGATATCAATCCGAGGCAGAGGCACCTGAAACTGTTTGTACAAAAATCTTCTAATTTCTCTTCTTCTTTATTTCTTTCACACTTTTTCCAGGAGAATACCCAGCAGCAAATTATAAAGCTAAAATTTTGAGTCACAAGCCTCACAAAATAACTTTATATTTCCCAGGCTGTTTTCTCATTTTATGTATTTATGTATTTATGTTCTCATTCTTGTGGGGGTTTAAAAGGGAAAAATTATGCAAAACAAAAGCGAGGATTTTTTTTTTTTTAATAATATAGTTACAAGATTAAATACAAGTTTACTAAGATATATTGATATCAACCATTACATGTGAGGTACGAATATCTATTCCTATAACCAGAATACTCGTAAATGCAATTGAGAATCTTTGTAAGATAACAAAAATGGTACAAAATGTAAGTGTGTGGATATATGTACCTTAGAAATCTAGAAGACTTGAATTAGATGCTCCATTAAAAAAAACATCAGATCATATAGCCTTTTAAAAAGTTAATTTGACAACAAAGAAAACATGCAAGGTCCTTGAAGTACTTTTCAAGTGCTATTTTTTTTTTTTTTTTGTGTTTTTAATTGGTAAAAAGTAAAAACATTTTCAGGTTTTAACAAAAGGTATCATCAACAAACACTATTGGAGCAAAATTAAAAAGTACTTCTAAATTCTGCAGGCTTGCTTGAGTTCTTTTTTGACTGGTTAAACTTGGTTTTTAAATGCATTAATATGGGAACTTTATTTTTATTATAATAAATAAATAAATATTTGAATCTTAAATTGTCAATTGTTAACCTGTACATCTAATAAGGTGATTTGTTCTATTAAAATTTCAAATGTACGAAGCAGTATAGAAGGATATTGTGCGTGTATCTCTAAATTTTAATAAAATTTAAACCTTCAATTCAAACGCTCGTTTCATCTAACAATGCGATTTGCATTACACTTTACCAAGTCTATAGAACTTGGCATCTGGGTTTTTATTAAAACTCGAATATCTCATACTAGAGATCGAACCATGTGAGTTTCACGTTCAAATTTACTAAATTTGTAATATTTTTTCTTTAAGCACATGAAAATCAATGAGCTTAACAGTACATACATGTTGCTTTTCATTGGTTCATTTTTTTTAAAAAAAAAGCTAGGTCTTGTGCAAAACTGCAAATCTGATAAGGCATTTGTTCCCAGCAGCCCATTACAATTTTCAAGGACTGGTTCACTGTAGTGAGGATATATTTGCCAATATTGAAATTCATGAGCGTCAGTTATTCTATAGTGCGAACAATACATACATTTAAAATACGAATCAATAACAATCCACATAAAACAATCGATGTAGAATTGTCTTCAGTCTGTATTTTAAAAAACATATACGAAACTTTCTGACTTGATCATAATTTCTATCGTAAAACACATCATGTGTTATTGGGTTATAAGTTGAACTGTAAGAAGATTGAAACTGGAGGCATACATCAACGTAGAACTATCGGCAGCCTGTATTTTAAAAAATATATCCGCGTGAACCGTTCTAACCTTGTCATAATTTCTATGGTATAACACATCAATCACTGTTTTATTCGCTTATATTAGTTGGGGAATAGCTGGAAGAATGATTGAAACTTGGAGGGATATATGTTTGTACTTGAAATGTGGTTGCAAATCTAACAAGCCCATGTGTTGGGTATCTATATAAGTAGGTAGGGTTGGATCTTTAATAGTTACTCACATGAGCCCCTCTATTCACCTTTATCCTCTTCAGCTTTTCTTTTCAAGTTGCCTTCTCAAAAGTTCTTCTCATTTACAAACTTTGGAATTAAGAAAAGAAAAAACACACACACATACTAATTTTCACTTGTGGACACTAACATAGGGCGTTTTTGTAGGATGAAATTTGTATAGTTGAAATTGTTAAAAGATAATAAAAAAAAATCAATAAAATATTATAAAAAGTTGGTCGCCGGTTAATGTTCGCAAGTGATTTATATAAACACCTTTTTTTTAATATTTTGAGGAGTAATTAAACTCCTTTTGTCCTTCTTAATTATCATAATAATAATAAAAAAAAATACTTAAATATTTAATAATATTACATGACCAATTATTTGAAACCTGTTAAGGGATTATACTACTATACTAGCCTTGTTAAGTATGTTATGTTGATATATCTCAACTTTGGACTCGAACAATCATCATAAATATCTTGTTACATCTTTACACGTAGGAGAGAGAGAGAGAAGCCATTGGTTTAAATTTAGTTGGAAACTATTTTGGCCAACTTGTAAGTACTAATAAGTCATAACCCTAATCAAGAAGTCTTTTTATGATCTCGTAATTGGATGGTGATCAGCCAAAGTTAAAACCATTAATCCTACTTATATTGTCAAATTAAAAGGCAAAGTGTGGTGATAAATTTCTATCTGCTGATGGAGTGGAAGTAGATCTCATTCTAGTCTGAGTTTTACCTATACTATTTTCAAAAATATGTAAATTTGAATAAAATACTCGCCTAGAGTTAAAAAAAAAATTGAATAAGCTAAATCGTTGGGGTAGCTAAATTAAGAAAAGTCTAAGTAAAACTCCGGACTGAATTAGAATCCTATTAGGGTAGCTATCTTGGTCGTTTAGTAATGTTTGATCTCGACAAGTCCTCACGATGCCACTCCTTGTGGGTGGGATGACAAACTGGATGACAATCTTATAAGAAACTAATACAAATTAGCATAATTAAGTAACTAAGCCAGTAAATTAGTTAATAGATAAATATAACAAAAGCCCATGTAAAATTAACTAACTAGGTTATTTTTACGCGTTGACAGCATAATTAATCAGAGTATTAACACATAGTGACAGTCAAGGAATTAGCTAGTTAGTTATCTAATCCAACCTAATTATGTCTTAATAATTAAACAAATTAATCTATAAATTAATTAATTAATCAATGGGCAGCTTTTCTTGGGCAGTCCGGGCAGAACAAGTTGCAACAAAGCCACTGCAACACTAGCTATCACATTGCTGTATGTGTATTTGTGTGTGTGTATATATATATATATATATATATACATTTTCATGGCTTAAAGTACACACACAGAGGCAAAAAAACTAACCCACAACAGCTTGTGTGCGTCTCTTTGATTATTTTTTCTCTGTGTCGTTCAAAAATGGCTTCTAGTTCTATCCCTCAATTTTACTGTGATTACAACAATTCATCATTTGCCAGTGATTTCTACCAGTTTTCTTCGTATACGAATTCGGATGGAGAAACTACTTGGGGTGGTGGTGGTGGTGATCATCACGCAGCAGCAGTTTCTAGTGGTGCAATATTATCATCTGGTGATGCAATTTCTATAGCTGCTAATAACAATTCTGGTGCAATATGGGGTACTAGTAGTATTACTACTATTACGGATCAGGAAATTAGCTTCCCGTTATCAAACTTTGACAGCAGTATTCTGCAGCCGGAATCGCCTCCTGCGGTGATGCCATGGATCCAGGAGCAACTCGAGATGCTGGACTCGGTCGGGCCCACATTGCTGGACTATGGCGTGGCCTTGTTCAGCGTCTCCGGGATGCAGAATTGCAGTGGTGTCTGCTGTGATGAATTTGGGGATCATCATCATGATCATGAGTACTGCTATGGATTTGTTCAGGATTTCAAGCCAGTTTATCCATCCGCCACCGCAGCGGAAAATTGGGTAAGTTTTTTTTTTTTTTTTTTTTTTCTTTTGTCAATTTCTTTATCGCGGTTTTTAATTAACTCATTTCTACCCATCAGATGATTCCAGTAAAAACTATATTATCGTATTGATTACGTAATAAGACCCTAATATTTGTATCATTAATTACATATAAGCACCTGATTTTCCTTTGGATATTCATTTTGTTTTTAATGAAAAGTAATAATTTATACATGGAATCCAAATTTTTCAATGTTTTAATTATCTTTGAATTTTTGTTTTTATTTTTTATTTTTATTTTTGTGTGTAGGCAATTCAAAACAATGAAATGCCATCCGTGGAGGACACCAATACCAAGGTTGGTCGATATTCTGTGGAAGAAAGGAAAGATAGAATTTTCAGATATTTGAAGAAGAAAAACAAAAGAAACTTCAAGAAGACCATCAAGGTTGGTTTTTCTCTCTTTCTCTCTCTCTCTCTCTCTCTCTCTCTCTATATATATATATATATGACACATTACGCCTAGAGAGAGTTTCTTTCTCTTGTTTTATGATTATCTCTATTTAATTTTTGTTTTTATATATAGTATGAATGTCGAAAAACCCTAGCGGATCGGCGGGTTCGTGTTCGGGGAAGATTTGCCAGGAACAGTGAGCAGCTATGTGAAGAAGACCAGATGGTGATGAAGAACAATAATGGCAACAACATTCATCAGAAGGACAAGGAATTATACTGCACTACTGATGCCTTCTAGGTAAATAATAATTAAAAGGGACCATGACGGATCCGTCTAGTTTGAAAATAAAAACACAAGTAGCTAACTAGCGAATCAAGAGTGTTCTAGCTAACTAGCGAATTATAAAGTTGTGATGGTTATTGTAAATTTATGGTACAAAATTTTTAAAACTAAATAGGTCGGAGTGTTAGTATGTACGTTAATCAGACTACACACAAGTAGTTAATTTGATGGATTAATTTTGTTTCTTTGGTTTAAAATTTGCAATGAAGATCATTTAATTTGTTGTACTTTTTTTCAGATGAAACAAGATGAGGAGTGGCTGCAAGAGGCAATGGCAAGTGTAATCTATTTACCATATATTACTGGATAGAGCTTGAGAGATCATGCATGATGATGATCAGCTGGTCATCAATCAATGATATTGATCTGCAGAAAATAACATCTTCTGATGTAGAAATGTCTGAAGAAGACATTTTTCCAATTTAATTAGTTTTTCTTTTGTAGAAATTAAAATAGAACTCTCTAACCAATTAATACGAGATGATGTTGTATTTATCATAACATTGCTTTCAAATTTGGGGTTGTTTTCAGTTATTTTCTCTCTAGTTGCTATAATAAAAAAAAAGTTCAAAAAGATAGATTTCTTGTAATCTCTCTCTCTCTCTCTCTCTCTCTCTCTCTCTCTCTCTCTCAAGAACATGTTATAACTTTGATATATAAAATGCTGAAAATTAAAAGGTTTCTAGGTAATTTAATTTGCTAATCATTTAATGATTAACTATTGATTCCAATAATTGTGATCATTTTTTGTATATTACACTTGTGGAGAATAATGTTTGACCTTTATTGGCCTTATAAATAAATATATACTAATATTTTAAGGGTATATATATTTATAAATATATATTTGGGCAAATTGTGATAGAATACACTGATATTTGATCATATTGTAATGAAACTAAACTCACTTAAACTAAAACTTAGTACTTCAGATAATTATCAATTTGTTCCCTAATTTATTAAGAAAAATCACTTTTTGACCTATTTTTATTTTATTAACTCACATGATCCCTAAATTTTTCAAAATACATCAATTTAATCCCCTATGACCAAAACTTTGACGGTCAAACTTGATATCATTTATCATTTATCATTAAATTATTAAATTAAAAAGACAATTTTACTCTCCAACCTTTTACATTTTAATAATTTTACCTATTTAGATAGTCTAGTAAGAAATCGATGAGTTATAAAAACTTCATTTTAAAAAAAAAGACTTAAAAATAATTAAATAAAAAAATAAATTTAACAAAATTTATTAAAAATTAAAAAAATTAAGAGTAACATCATTTATTATAAATAAAAATAAAATTGAAGATTTGAATACTTATAAAATTTAAAATTAAGTTAAAAAACTAAAATGTTTTAATATTATATGTACATGTTTTACAGTACATTATATAGTATATACATTATATATATATATTATAAAAATAAAATAAAATAATAAAATTACAATATATATACATACTTTTATTATTATTATTATTATATTATAAAAATAAAAATATAATAATAAAACTGCAATATATATATATGTATGTGTATGTGTATTAAATAACTAAATTTTGAGTTTTATAAATATTCAATCTTAAATTTTATTTTATTTTTAATAAATGCTATTAATTTTAGGGGGAACTTCAATTTAGTCCCCCTTTTTTTTTTTTTGTGAAACCTCACTTTTTTACTCACGTTTTTACCTTTTGATTTTCGTGGTCCCTAATATTTAGGAAATAGATCAAAATAGTCCTTCTATTAAAACAGCGTCAGCCAAAAGAGAGTTGATCGAGGGTATAATTGTTTTTACGATAAGAGATGGTTAGGATTGTGACACGTGTATTTAATTTTTATAAAAATAATAAAAAGAAATGAAAAAAATAAAATCAGGATAAGGATCGTTTTTTAAAAGATATTTTTTGGACTTCATTAGCCCTAGAACTCCACAACTACACTCTCACCAGACACCAAACCAGACCCCACCCATTTTTGAAAAAAAAAAAAAAAAACAGACCCCACCATACCCCACGTTCTCTCGACGAACAACTCCGGAAAGGAAAAACTCCGAACGACATCGAGGTCCGTCGATGTCATCTGGGCAATGAGTAAGTCTTCATTCCACTCGTGTAAGGTATGATGGATTTCAAGTTTTATATATGCATGTTTTTAAATAATAGTTTATGGGTTTTGCATGGGAAGTTTGTTTATGTTGAAAATTTTACATATGACATACAAATTTGTTGTTTTGATTATGTGTTTCCATTTTCGGGATTTAGGGTTTCTTTGGGGATTCTTTGTGTGATGAACGTGTTAGTTTCTTATGTTTGTTTTAAAGTGTTAAGTCATTTTCTTTGTAGTATTAAAACTCCATTTAAACTTCAAGTAAACTGATTTTCAGTATTTTGTTTGCCTTGGTAAATTTTTTGTCTGTACAGTTTGGTTGTTGCGTACTGTGTGATTTATGGGTTTATGTTTGATCAGTCAGTGTGTTACTAGTTTTATTTGTGTATTGTGGGATTCTCCACTAATTTTCAATATTTTGTTTGCCTTGGTATGTTTGATTAGTGAGTGTGTTCTGCGTTTCTGTTGTGCGTAAAATAACTGCTCTTTTGTTCTTTTGTAAAATGACTTCTCTTTTGTTCTGCATTTCTGTTGAGAAGCAGAACAAATTGTGAAGATTGTTTGTTGTGTACTGTGAGTTTTTTTTCTTTTTATTTGCCTTGGTGAATTTTTTTTTCTGTATAGTTTGTTTGTTGTATAGTGTGAGCTTTGTTAACTCTAGTATTGCATTATATTAATATTAATTCAACCTTTTGATCTATCCTCGTTGATAGGTTTAACCTCTGACAAACAAAGCTGATTAGAACTCTAGTATTACATTATGTTAATATTAGTTAATTTCGTATTTTAGCACTTTTTTTTTCCTTGCAGTCAGATTTGGCATTGATGATGGTGTACCCCAAATATGGTTGACATAATTTTTTTGTAGGGTTGCCAGTTATGTCTCTTTGATGGATTTTTTGTGGAGCTATGGTTGCATGGATAGTTTAGAGTTGGTAACCACATGGACAGTTTAGGGTTGGTAGCAGTGGTTTAATTTTTGTGGTGTTGTGTTTGCATGGGCAGTTTGTTTTGATATTTATTATGTCGTTATGCTTTCATGGTGCTCTTGTCAGTGTCTACATATTACATGCAGCTTGTTAACATTTGCATAGGAGGTGTTGAAGAATTTTTGTGTTGACCAAATGTACAAATGGACATTCATACTGCCATATATTAATGCAATGGTTTAGTATTCGAGGTGGTGTTTTTAATGTAGATAGGGCAATTAGATTATTTTTAATGGGCATTCATACTGTCATATAATAATGCTTGAAGAATTTTTTTATTCTTATTGGTATGGTTGATGGAAGACAGGGCAATTTCAATGTTTTATTTTAATGTTTGATTGAAGACAGGGTAAAAATATAAAATCAAAGTTAATTTATGAAGTACAAAAGTATTGACAGTTGCATAACTGTTGCAGTTTATTTACTGTGTTTTAAGGTCAAAACTTGGTAAAAACTTACTTTTCTATTTACACTGGTAAATTGGCAAATTTATTAACAATTTATTTACTGTATTTTATGTTTATTTACTATTTACAATGGCAAATTGGTAAAAATAATTGACTTGTAAAAACTCTTTTTAAAAAGGGCATTTAGATCTTTCAAAAAATGGTATAAATTTGTAAAATTTAAATTATTTAAAGGGTAAATCTGTCTTTTTGATAATATATCTATATTGAGGGGTAAAACTAACTTTTCTGTAACTCTGTCACGGTTGACCTATTAAAAGTTGGTCAGAATGACTATTTTGATCTCTTTATCAAACGTTAAGTTTTGACAATATATCGATTTTCATTTTGGTTCCTAACTTTTGGGAAAGTATCAATTTTTTAAACAAGTTTCGTTTATTGGTATTATTAGACCCTAACTCTTTGGAAACGTATCAATTTGGTCCCTCTAACCAAATTTCTGCTAATCAAACCTAATAGAATTGGTAAAAAGACTGTTTTGTCCTTAACTCTATTTAAATGAATTAAAATTATAATTTTAACCTTACATTTTAAAAAAATATTAATAATTAGAAAGGTGGTATGGTCATTTTAGATTAATTTTTAATTAAAAAATTTAAAATATTTTTAAATGCCCTTAAAAAAATATTTTTAAATAGATCTCCACCGTCCATCAAAATTGATGGACGGTAGAGATTATATTGAAATTTTTTTAAAAAAATAAAAATTGTAAAATTAATTTTTTTTTTCAATTTATTTCTTTTAATGTTTTCTTTTTTTAAAAAAAAATTTAATGTTCTTGGTGGAGATCTAGATCATTCATCATTATTGATGGATTGTAGAGATCCAATCTGGATCTTCACCAAGAACAGCAAAAGAAAAAAAAATTGTTGAACTTGAAGATTTGAGTTCAAAGACGAACCTAGAAACCTGGGTTCGTCTTCGAACCCAGAAATTCAACTTTAACTTCAAAATTTTTTTTTTTTTTTTTAAAGTTGATGTTCTTAGATGGAGATCTAATCTGGATCTCCACGAAGAACGTAAACTTTTTTTTAAAAAAAATAGTAAAAATAATAATAATAATTTTACAACTTTTATTTTTTAAAAACAATTCGATATAATCTCCACCGTCCATCAATTTTGATGGACAGTGGAGATTTTCATTTATTATTTTTTAAATTTTTAATTTTTTAATTAAGGGTAGTTTGAAAGACAAAGATACCCCTAGAACAGTTAAGTTTGACTAACGATTGACTAACAGAAGGACCAAATTGATACGTTTCCGACCAAAATGAAAATCGCCCTTAAAAAAGGGCATTTAGGTCTTTCAAAAAATGGTATAAATTTGTAAAATTTAAATTATTTAAAGGCTAAATTTGTCTTTCTGATAATATATCTATATTAAGGGGTAAAACTAACTTTTCTGTAAATCTGTCACAGTTGACCAATTAAAAGTTGGTCAGAAAGACAATTTTGATATATTTTCCAAACGTTAAGGATCACGAGAACTAAAAAGTAAAATGTGAGTAAAAAAGTATAGTTTCACAAAAAAGTAGGAACTAAATTGAAGTTCCCCTTTACTTTTAATATTTTTACAATTTATAATATTTTTATATTTATTTTTTATTTTTAATGAATTTTATCATATTTATTTTATTATTTAATCCTTTTAAAGTATTTTTTTAAAAATAAAATTTTTATAATACATATCATTTTCTTATTCGGTTATCTAAATAAGTAAAGCTGTTAAAAAGTAAAAGAGTAAAATCGTCATTCTAATTTTATAAAAAAGTAAAATGATAAATTTATACTTTATCTCAGGTTTGACCGTTAAAAAATTTTGGTCGTAGGAACTAAATTGATATATTTAAAAAACATTTAGGGACTAAATGAGCTAAAAAAATAATAACAGATCAAAAAGTAATATTCTTTAATACGTTAGGGATCAGATTGATAATTATTCGAAGTATTTAGTTGTTGTTTAAGTAAAAATACGATTTCATTACAATATGACCCTAGTATTCCATTGTAATCTACTGTATACATTTTTACATTAGAAATTGCAAAGAGGGTGGTTGGCTATATACATCTTTGCTACAAATGGAAACATTAATATGTATATATGAAGAAAGTGAAACTACTTTAATATTCCAGACCCCTTACATATAAAAAATAAAAAATAAATAAGAATAATCAGATGATATGCAAAATCTTAACTTACATTACCACCGGTAATACTGATATGCCGTCAAATCTTTTTAAATTTCGATATAATTAAAATCAACATAAAAATTTTAAATCCATTAAAAAATACGTACTGAAATTATGTCATGAATAACGCAAACAATAGCATAAATTAATGCTTTGAATACTAATTATGAGACAACAAAAACTTATAAAACAGAATATTTAAATCACATGAATTCAAACCCTAATTATTTGAAAAAAAAAGAAAGAAAAAGAATGTATTTATCCAATGACGGAACATAAAAGTTGTCAATAACATGTCACTTACCACATCATGTAATGATTTATATGGTGTTGAAAACTCAAATACTACATTACTTGGATAAATTTTTTGAACAACCTATCATTACTTTATTTTTGATTATATATATAAAAAGGAAATCAAAGAAAACATGTTTGTCCTGAATGTGGTTGCGGCTGTGGATTGTGCTATTGGCAGAATTGGCTTGAGTGTTGTGGTGAGAAAAGCTGATGGCTCCATTGCGTTGGCAGCTGCGTTTTCTGTGCAGGGCTATTTTGAGGTGGAAGTTGCAGAAGTAAAAGTCATTCTTGAAGGGCTTAAACTGTCCAAGTTGGGGTTTGACCCTCTTTTTGTTGAATTCGATGCTTTTAATGTCTTTAATATTTGAATTGGTAAGTTAAATTCTAGATGTAAGGTTGATAATGTGGTTTTTGACATTAAGGCCTTAGTTTGTTCGTTTGCTTCTGTTTCTCTTTCTTTTGTTCCAAGATGCTGTAATTGGGTTGCTCATGACATTGCCAAAAGAATTTTGTATTCTTTGTGTAACACAGTTTGGGAGAACCGTTTTCCTAGCGAGCTTGTTAAGCTAGTAGATGCTGATATAGTTTCTTTTTCTTCTGGTGAATGAATTTTCCTTTCCTCAAAAAATAAAATAAAATAAAATAAAAAGAAAAAAAATAAAATAAAATAAAGAAAGGAAAACATGTTTGTCCAAAACTTGGCAAAACAAATAAAAGAAACACCAAAGTGAAAAGGAATATGTACTTTATATATCTATCTAGTTTGAAGAAGCAATTTACAGTATATAGATAGACAAAAGAAATACTATTCTCATATATATAGCTACATTTATTGGTCAAGCAAGCTAGTCATGATCATATTTGGTATCAAAAAAAAAAAAAAAAAAAATTGTACGTGAAGATGCTAAATGTTTGGACAAACTTAACTAAAGTCTCAATGAAAAATTAAATTGCTTTGAGAGAGAGAGAGAGAGAGAACAAACAACATAAGATGAAGATTGATTGCCAACCAAAAAAAAAAGGAAAAAAGGGAATATTTGACTGATCTCTCAATCTCTCAATCTCTCAGTGTTTTCTTCGAGCTTTATCATAGGTTCCCAATCACTTTAATTACTTTACATATAAGCCAAATCTTGTGCTATTTTTTCAATTTTCCACACACACACACACACACACACACACACACACACACACACACACACACACACACACACACACACACACACACACACACACACACACACACACACACACACACACACACACACACACACACACACACACACACACACACACATATATATATATAGATGGCCTGAAAATCTTGTTCCATTAATTGTTCTTCATGGGATTTTTTGTGTATGCCCACATGTAGCCGCAATATGTCACTTCATTTTTGTGCTAATATTATAAGCATAATATTTTGTTGACCATTATCAAAGATTACACATATAGGTGATGATAGGACAACTAAAAAAAAAAAAAACTAATTTTTAACATCATGATCTCCAAGTGGGGCTCTAATATTTCTGATGATCATAATATCAAACATTATCTAACTCTAACAAATTGTGACCATCAACCCATAATCTTAATCATCTTGATCAGTAGAATCCATCTTTGATTGTGGCGGTCCATTCTTGATTCCGGTCGAAGTTGATGATCGTGACAATACCTTCTAAGAAATTTTAGGATAATTTGGAATTTATATCCAAAGTATGTACTAGTTAATTCATGTTAAGTATACTGCTAATAATCCAGCTACATTGGTTGCTGAAGAATCTATTGAAGCCAGAGCCTCATCAGTTCCTGATGACATTGCTTGTCATATAGCAACGAAAAGAACAGCCATCGATCACAGCTGTTATCAGCTTAATCACAGACAGTTCTTGCACCATCAGATGTTCATCAATCTTACATTTATCAGCTGTCAAATTAGCTCCATTCTAACTGATTTCAGCTAGATATTTATATTAGTTGTTAACAGAATTTTGGTGACATGGAGGATTGATAGGCTGACCTTATTTCTAGGAAAGTTAGTTAGAAGGGACTCTTATTTTCCCGCTCATATATATTGTAGAATGTTGTAACAACTTTACCAATTAATGAAGATCACTTTCCTGAGTCAATTCCTGACTGATTTCTCCAGTTTCTTTATGTGTTCTTAGAGCTTGTTCTCTCAAGCATTTTGTCAAACAGTTTTGGTTTTGTATCACAGACGTGCATCAGGTTTCACATGGTATTAGAGCCTACAAATGGCAAATGCTTCAAGCTCTACGACTTTAGCTCCAGGTCATGGCATGTTCTCTCCTCCAAGGCAGATCAAGTTTGCTTCTATTTCAAAAGGCTCTCAACTTCAACTTGTCTGTGAAGTTGACTAGAGACAACTTCGTTCATTAGAGAGCTCAAGTTTCTATCAGCCATTAGAGCTCTTGAATTTGAGGAGTACATCAATTGAGATAAACCTTATCCAAGTAAGTGTTGGGAATCCGGTCCGATTCCCGGCGCAGCGAAAGTTGCAAACTGTATGCAGACACGCAAATCTGCACAGGGCACACATATAGAAGCAAGCAGAATAGTAAAGGAGACATCAATTTTTTACGTGGTTCGGCAATCAACTGATTCCTACATCCACGGAGCGCACCAGCACTCAATCCACTATGAAAGAGCTATTACAACAACACTTATACGAAAAAACTCTCACACAGTTTTTCTTCTCACGTGTGTTTATACTCTCGCTCTCTCTCAGTGTTTCCACTTACGGAACCGCATACCTGGGCTCCTCATCGGGGTCATCGCCCCGGATCTCCCGGAACAGCACCTGGGCTCCTCATCGGGGTCATCGCCCCGGATCTCCCGGAACCGCATACCTGGGTTCCTCATCGGGGTCATCGCCCCGGATCTCCCGGAACCGCACCTAGGCTCCTCATTGGGGTCATCGCCCCGGATCTCCCGGAACCGCACACCTGGGCTCCTCATCGGGGTCATCGCCCCGGATCTCCCGGAACCGCATACCTGGGCTCCTCATCGGGGTCATCGCCCCGGATCTCCCGGAACCCCATACCTGGGCTCCTTATCAGGGTCATCCCCCTGATATCGTCTGGGCCTCCTCCCTGGATCGGCTTGGGCCTCCTGCCCATATCGCCTGGGCCTCCTGCCCGTATCCGCCTGGGCCTACGCCCGGATCCGCCTGGGCCTCCTGCCCGGATCGCCTGGGCCTCCTGCCCGGATCCGCCTGGGCCTCCTACCGAGATCGTCTGGGCCTCCTACCGGATCCGCTTGGGCCTCCTGCCCATATCGCCTGGGCTTCCAGCCCGGATTCGCCTGGGCCTCCTGCCCGGATCCGCTTGGATCTCCTGCCCGGATCCTCCTAGGTCTCCTTGCCGGATCGCCTGGGCCTCCTGCCCATATCGCTTGGGCCTCCTGCCCGGATCCACCTCGGCCTCCTGCCAGGATCGCCTGGGCCTCCTACCCGGATCCGCCTAGGCCTCCTGCCCGGATCGCCTGGGCCTCCTGCCCGGATCCGCCTAGGCCTCCTGCCTAGATACTAAGCCACTCTTGTGGAGCTCTTTGAACTCTCTCACTTAGAGGAGATTGAGTTACTTTGATTATCACAAATGAGGGCTATTTATAGGAGATGTTTGGTACTGTTCATGACACTGTTCACGCGTATACGGTACTGTTCACTAGATATTCACGCGTGGCCCCACCTGTTAGGCACCGTCATTCACTGTTCACATCCGCTCACGAAGCGGCCACCGCCATTCACTGTTTACCTGTCGGCTACACAGTTATGTACTGTTCACTGTACACTATTCACGTATACGGTACTATTCACCATATACTATTCATGTGTATAGTACTGTTCACATGGGCCAAATCTTGGGCCTGCTCCTATGCCTCTCATAGGCCTCTCCTGGGCCTGCTGTCTGGGCCTGTTGTTTGCCTCCTCTCATCGGCTACTCTATTTGGGCTTGCCTCTGCCTGCTCCCAGGGCCTGCTTTGAATCAACTCAGGATTCAAGCTTCACAATGCCAACAGTAAGTTCGTTGAGTTAACTTATGATAATAGTCTTCAGAAAGAAGTTACTGTGAATGACAAGTATGTAGATTTGAGAAGGTCTGATCAATTGCTCTTGTGTTGGTTGAAGGAGAGCGCTCATAATTGTAAGTACGGAAGAAGGAGAGCGCTCATAATTGTTCAAGCCCCGAATCAATCCTTAAGGGAACTACTTATCTACTTCAATCAAGAAGGAGTGGATTCCACTATTGTATTTAAACCTTCCCAGCCACAAGCCAAACCACAACTCCAAGATACGGAGGTATTGGTCGAGATTCTCATCAACCTCACTCATGGTAAATCAAAAATCACGATCCAACTTGAAGGAGTCGATAAGACACTCAGGATTAAGATCACCTATAAATAGCCATCGTTTATCGATTATATATGAATTTCATCTACTAACGGATCTTGGTGAGAGATTCATATAAATCGTGGCCCAGTCCTATATGATCTCATCATATAAGGTGTCTCCATTCTCATGTCAACTACATGAGCGGTCTAGGATAAGACCACCGTACTTTACAGAATGGACCGCAGCAGTAGATCAATCACAAACAAAGTACCCAGCTTTGTTCGCTCTCTACGGACTCTTTAGATTGCACGTCTCAAAATGAATCCTCTATGTATATGACCATCATATACTCATTATGAGATTACATCTTACAATCTATGATGTTCTTGCACAATACAAATATATTACTGAATATAACACTTTTATAAACTTGAATGATATTCTGAATAATTCTTATTATTTTCTTTAACCATTTACAATTACAAGTTTTAGGGCATAAATCCCGACAATCTCTCACTTGTACTAAAGCAGATGGGACATGTCTCGTAATCCTAGACCCTCTAGGTGACCTTCAAACACTTTAGCCGTTAAGGTCTTTGTAAATGGACCAGCCAGGTTATCTTTTGATGCAATCTTCGTCACGACCACATCTCCTCGCTGCACTATCTCTCTGATGAGATGATATTTCCTCTCTATATGCTTCCCTCTTTTATGGCTTCTTGGTTCTTTGGAATTGGCCACAGTTCCACTATTATCACAATAAAGTGTCATGGGCCTATCCATATCTGGAACAACTTCTAGATCACTCAAGAACTTTCGGAGCCAAACAGCCTCCTTAGCTGCTTCATAAGCTGCTACAAACTTGGCTTCCATGGTGGAATCAGCAGTGCAAGATTGCTTGATACTCCTCCAAATTATGGCTCCACCACCAAGGGCGAATACTGACCCAGATGTGGATTTCCTTGAATCATTGTCTGACTGAAAGTCAGAATCTGTATATCCCAATGGAATCAAATTCTGATGGGACTATACAAGCATATAGTTTCTTGTTCTCCGAAGATACTTGAGAATATACTTAACAACAACTCAATGATCCAATCCTGGGTTGGACTGATATCTACTGGCTACTCCCACTGCGAAGTAGATGTCGGGTCTTGTGTATAGCATAGCATACATAAGACTACCTACTGCAGACGCATAGGGAATTTGTCTCATATCCTCAATTTCTTGAGGTGTCTTAGGACACTGTTCCTTAGACAAATAAATTTCATGTCTTGAAGGTAAACTACCTTTCTTGGAGTTCTGCATGGAGAATCGCACAAGTATCTTGTCGATATACGATGCTTAAGACAACGCTAACAGTTTGTTCTTACGATCCCTTATCAATTGGATCCCAAGAATATAACTTGCCTCTCCCAAATCTTTCATTTGGAATTGGTTAGCAAGCCAACCCTTTACCTCTGACAATGTTCCTACGTCATTCCCAATGAGTAAGATATCATCTACGTAAAGTACCAGGAAAACTACTTTTTTGTCAATGATGCGCTTGTATACACAAGGCTCATCAACGTTCTGCTCAAAACCATAGATCTTGATCACAATATCAAACCTAATGTTCCAAGATCTAGATGGCTGCTTAAGTCCATAAATAGACCTTTGCAGTTTGCAAACCTTTTGCTCTTGATCTTGGAATACGAATCCCTCTGGTTGCATCATATAGATGCTCTCGTATAGATTTCCATTCAAGAATGCAGTCTTGACGTCCATCTGCCAGATTTCATAATCGAAATAGGCAGTTATGGATAAGAGTATCCTAATAGACTTAAACATAGTTACTGGCGAGAAGGTTTCATCATAATCAATGCCTTCCTTCTGGGTGTAACCCTTAGCCACTAGCCTTGCCTTGAAGGTCTCTACCTTCCCGTCTGCTCCTCTTTTACGCTTGTAGATCCACTTACATCCTATAGGTTTTATCCCATCTGGTAAGTCTATAAGTTCCCAGACTGAGTTGGAGTACATGGACTCCATCTCGAGATTCATGGCTTTAAGCCATTCCTCTTTGTCAGAATCTTTCATTGCATGTCTAAATGTCAATAGATTATCCACACTATCATTAGAAACGATACCCTATGCCTCTCTAATGCCTAAGTAGCGATCAGGTTGTCGAACAACCCTTCCACTACGCCTCGGTGGTAGTGTATCCTGACTAGGAATTATCTGACTATCAGATGTTTGTGGAATTATAACATCGTCTACAACTCTTGTTGACTGAGCACTGGTCGTACCAGGTTCTAGCTCCTTTAACACAATCTTACTACGAGGTTTATGATTACTCATATAATCCTCCTCAAGAAACGTTGCATTTGTCGATACAAACACTTTGTTTTCTTGTGGATTACAAAAGAATCCACCTTGTGTTTCCTTTGGGTACCCTACAAATAAACATACTTGTGAACGAGGTTCTAGCTTTCCACTCCTATTCTTCAGTACATGCACTGGACATCCCTATATGCAAAAATGTCGTAAACTAGCTTTACGACCATTCCACAACTCTAGGGGAGTCTTAGGAACAGCTTTGGATGGAACTACATTCAGTATATAAGTGCTATTTGTAGTGCATATCCCCAAAGGAATATGGTAATGATGATAAACTAATCATAGATCTCACCATTTCCATCAAGGTCTTATTTGTCCTCTCCACAACACATTATGTTGTAGTGTACATGGAGCTATGAGTTGGGATACTATCCCATGCTCAACCATGTAGTCTTCAAACTCATGGTCGAGATACTCACCCCCACGATCCGATCGTAGTGATTTGATTGTTTTGCCTAATTGATTTTCAACTTCAGCTCGGAATTCTTTGAACCTTTCAAAAGTTTCCGACTTACGTTGCATTAGGTAAATATACGCGTATCTAGAGTAGTTGTTAATAAATGTGACATAATAATCATAACCACTTCTAGCTCTAACATTCATTGGTCCGTAGACGTCTGAATGTATAAGCTCAAGTGGTTGCGTGGCTCTAATCCCTTTTCTTATAAAAGGTCTCTTGGTCATCTTACCCTCCAGACAAGATTTACAGACAGGTAAGGTACCAATCTCTAACTAACTTAGAGATCCGCTTTTTACTAGTCTGTTTATCCTATCATGGTTTATATGTCAAATTCTTAGATGCCATAGATACGTGTCATCAACTGGAGAAATCTTTTGTCGCTTTGTTTTAGGTTTTTCAACTTTAAACAATTTAGTATTAAGCAGTGATGTATGAATTAACGGTCTTAAAACATATAAATTATTTTTTATCATACCAGAACAAATATTCATTCAATTTCTTAAAATAATAACTGATTTATCATTAAAAAAATACCTTATGAAACCGTTTCAAGTAATTTGGATATAGAAATCAAATTCCTTATAAATCCAAGAATGAAATTGACATTGTTCAATGATAGAAAACAATTATTAAACTGTAGTCTAACAACTCCCACTGCTTGTACTGAAATGACATCCCCTGTTCCAACGTGCATAGTGAAGGACCCCTCCTCCAGCTTTTGCCAATAATCTTTCCAATGTAAAGGAGAACAAAATTAGTTAGTGACCCCTGAATCTACTATTCAAGGTGAAGAATTATCTTCCACTAAACAAAATTTAATGATAAGTCAATCTGATTTACTTTTCACTTTCTTCTTATTGGAGAGCTCCTCGAGGTATTGAAGACAATTCCTCTTCCAATGACCAACCTCTATGCAATGGAAACATTTTTCCTTTTGCTTAGTTAGTCGTGGTGTTCTTTATTTTGGGCTTAACCTTTACTTTACCAGTAGACCTCTTTGTCTTCTTGAAACCAGAAGAAGATGGCTTAGCAACATTTGCTTTGTCGGTCTTACTGATATAAACCTCGTCGATTGTATCAAGATTGATGCCAATATTCGTTCTAACCTCTGGTTCGGATGGAAACCGCGACCCAACACCTATATCGAGATGTGAACCTTGGTATAAGGAGGACGCCACAATCAAGGATGAAATACTCGATTGATAAGTCAAGGAGGAACGCCACAGAGAATTCTGATAAGTTCCAGTTAGTTCTCAAAGAACAAAGAGAAAACTCTCTCAAATTTCATTCAAAATCAATAGTTACCCTTCTTACATCCATCAATATCCTTATATAATGAAACCCTAAAACAAAGGAAAGAAAACAAGATAGCCATTAAGGCCTTACAAATAGAAAACTAGAATGACCATAATTGCCTTACAAATGGACCAAAACTAAAACAAACAACTATTAAATCAAGCCCAAACCGAAATTATGCCAAGCTTTCTCTTATTCAGCCCACTCAATTGCCTTGATGATGTTAATCAAGCCTTGGTCTTCATGTGGGTTCATCTTGGGCTTTAATAATTTAGAATCAGCCTATGTATCTTGAATTAGGCCATTGAGTGCTTCTTTGAATCTCTTAGCCCTTGCCCTTGTTATTGGCCCAATCGGAACATGCAATGGATCCCTTGGTGCAGCTCCCTTATTCTCATCATTCCCTCCCTCTTGAAAAGGATTTGTCCTCAAATCGTCACCTACATCAAAAGGAGACAAATCAGAAACATTGAAGCTTGCACTAACATTATACTCACCTGGAAGATCTAACTTGTAGGCATTGTCATTGATCCTTTCAATCACTTGAAATGGGCCATCTCCCCTTGGAAGTAGTTTAGAATGCCTCTGGACTGGAAACCGTTCCTTCCTCATATGCAACCACACCCAATCACCGGGTTCAAACACAACTTTCTTGCGCCCTTTATTAGCTTGGTTGGCATATTGCTCAGTTCTCCTCTCGATGTTTTGCCTAGTCTTTTCATGGATTTGCTTAACAAACTCTGCCTTTTTCTTTCCATCCAAGTTAACATGCTCAGTCACAGGTAAAGGAAGTAAATCCAAAGAAGTCAATGGGTTAAAACCATACACAATTTCAAAAGGTGAAAAATGAGTTGCAGAATGCACACTCCTATTATAAGCAAACTCTACATGCGGCAAACAATCTTCCCATGTTTTCAAGTTCTTTTGTATTATAGCACGCAACAAGGCAGATAAAGTCCTATTAACTACTTCAGTTTGACCATCAGTTTGTGGATGACAAGTAGTAGAAAACAAAAGTTTAGTTCCTAACTAGCCCCATAAAGTTTTCCAAAAGTAGCTTAAGAACTTAGCATCTCTATCCGAAACAATGGTTTTAGGCATGCCGTGCAATCTAACAATTTCTTTGAAAAACAAATCAGCAATATGTGATGCATCATCAGTTTTATGACAAGGAATGAAATGTGCCATTTTAGAAAACCTATCAACAACCACATATATAGAATCCCTACCCCTCTTTGACCTAGGCAAACCCAGCACAAAATCCATAGAAATATCAATCCAAGGTCCACTAGGTATAGGTAAAGGAGTATACAAACTATGAGGCTTAATCCTAGACTTAGCTTGTCTACACGTAATGCATTTCTCACAAATTCTTTCTACATCACGTTTCATATGAGGCCAAAAGAAGTGTTCATGCAAAACATCTAGGGTCTTGGCTATACCAAAATGCCCCATCAAACCGCTCCCATGAGCTTCCCTCACAAGCAATTCACGCAAAGAACTCTTAGGCACGCATAATTTAGTTTCTCTAAACAAAAATCCATCATGCCTATAAAACTTGCCAAATGCAACATTTTCACATGCATTGAATACATTGCCAAAATCAGCATCTTCCACATACAATTCTTTAATGTAGTCAAAACCAAACAATCTAGCATCCAAAGTAGAAAGTAAAACGTACCTTCTGGACAGAGCATCAGCGACTACGTTTTCCTTACCTTTTTTGTACTTGATCACGTATGCAAATGTTTCTATGAACTCCACCCACTTGGCATGCCGCTTATTTAGCTTGTGCTGCCCCTTTAGATGCTTCAAGGACTCATGATCCGTGTGAATCACAAATTCTTTCGGCCAAAGGTAATGTTGCCAAGTTTCCAATGCCCTAACCAAAGCATACATCTCCTTGTCATAGGTAGGATAATTCAAGGCTGCTCCACTTATTTTCTCACTAAAAAATGCAATGGGACGTCCTTCTTGCATTAGAACAGCTCCCATACCTATTCCTGAAGCATCACACTCAATCTCAAAAGCCTTAGCAAAGTTAGGCAAAGCAAGCAAAGGTGCATTAGTTAATTTTTCCTTAATCAAGTTAAATGCCTTTTCTTGTTCATTACCCCACTTAAAACCCACATTCTTTTTGATAACTTCAGTTAATGGTGCAGCTAGACTACTAAAGTCTTTCACAAACCTCCTATAGAAACTAGCCAACCCATGAAAACTTCTCACTTGTCCCACAGTTGTAGGTTTCGGCCACTCCTTAATTGCCTTAACCTTTTCTTCATCAACCCCAATTCCTTTAGCACTAACAACAAAACCCAAAAATACCAACCTATCCGTGCAAAAGGTACACTTTTTAAAATTAGTAAACAACTTTTCGGTTCTTAAAACACCTAAAACAAGTTTTAAATGTTCAACATGCTCATCTAAGTTTTTGCTATAAATCAGAATGTCATCAAAGTAAACAACCACAAATCTTCCAATAAAAGCACGCAAAACATGGTTCATTAATCTCATGAAAGTACTTGGTGCATTAGTTAACCCAAAGGGCATAACTAACCACTCATATAACCTATATTTTGTTTTGAAAGCAGTTTTCCACTCATCACCTTCTTTCATCCTAATTTGATGATATCCACTTTTAAGATCAATTTTAGTGAAAACAATAGAACCATGCAATTCATCAAGCATATCATCTAATCTAGGAATAGGATGTCGATACTTTACAGTGATATTGTTGATGGCACGACAATCAACACACATCCTCCATGTTCCATCCTTCTTAGGCACAAGCAATACGGGAACCGCACAATGACTCATACTCTCACGAACATACCCCTTCTCCATGAGCTCATCAACCTGCCTTTGAAGTTCCTTTGTCTCCTCGGGATTACTTCGGTATGCGGGTCTATTTGGAATTGGTGCTCCGGGGACAAAGTCAATTTGGTGTTCAATCCCCCTTATTGGTGGTAAACCAATAGGTATCTCTTCAGGAAACACTTCATCAAAGTCCTGCAAAAGTGAAACAACAACACTAGGCAAAGAAGAGTTAATTTCATTAGTACTAAAACAAGCTTCTTTGTACAAAAGTACAATCATTGGCTGGTTTGAAAACAAAGCCCTTTTGATCTCACTGTTTCTTGCATAAAAGCTCACTTGTTTTGTCTCTTTTTTTTTTTCTCTTCAACCTCTTTTTCTTTTGAACTCTCACTCTCATTTTTAACATCCCTCTCATCTTTTAACCTCACTTGATCTTCATATACTTGTCTTGGGGTTAAAGGTACAAGGGTGATTGGCCTTTTAGGGAGCACAAAGGAGTATCTATTAGTGTATCCATCATGAGTCACATGCCTATCAAACTGCCACGGTCTTCCCAAAAGGATATGACCCGCATTCATTGGTACCACGTCACAAACAACTTCATCTTTGTATTTGCCAATTGAAAATGACACCAACACCTGTTTATTCACCCTAACTTCCCCACTATCATTCAACCATTGTAGCTTATAAGGTTTTGGGTGCTTCAAAGTTTTCAAATTCAATTTTTTTACCAAAGTAGTGCTCGCCACATTAGTACAACTCCCCCCATCAATAATCACACTACATACCTTGTCATTAACATGGCAGCGGGTGTGAAAAATGTTTTCACGTTGTACCTCATCATCTTCCTTTGCTTGAGCACTAAGAGCTCGTCTTGCAACCAAAAGCTCTCCACCCACCGGATATTCAAAGTCACCGGCATCCTCCAATGGTGGCATGGACTTACCATCAGATTCACCCTCTGATTCGATACCACCATCATCCTTCAAAACCATTACTCTCTTGTTTGGGCATTGTGATGTAATATGACCTGCTCCCAAACACTTAAAGCACTTAATGTCACGATTTCTAGTAGGTTGAGAATCTGGTTTACCTTGGTTTATTGTGCCTCCAGCCTTATGATCTTTGGAAGGTTCGGCCTTGGCCTTGAAACTAGGCTGGTCCTCCCTCTTGCTCCAATTCGGTTTCCATGATGATGAAGAAC
The DNA here is from genome assembly GCA_003430845.1 of Xanthoceras sorbifolium. Lineage (NCBI taxonomy): Eukaryota > Viridiplantae > Streptophyta > Magnoliopsida > Sapindales > Sapindaceae > Xanthoceras > Xanthoceras sorbifolium. Next base: position 14,913,990 of record CM010620.1, on the reverse strand, counting down.
CCGAATTTTGCCCAACCCGTGTGGAACCCTTCCTCTTCAATTGTTGTTCCACTTTAATGGCCATGTGTACCATGTCAGTCAATTCAACATAATGCTGCAACTCCACTACATTTGCAATGTCTCGGTGTAGTCCATTGAGAAACCTAGCCATAGTCGCCTCTCTGTCATCCTGTACATCAGCTCGAATCATGGCTATTTCCATCTCTTTGTAGTAGTCTTCAACACACTTGGACCCTTGAGTAAGAGTTTGCAATTTTTGAAACAAACCCCTATAATAGTAACTTGGAATGAATCTCTTCCTCATAACAGTCTTCATCTCATCCCATGTCTTAATAGGTCTTTCTCCATTCCGTCTCCTACTCACAATCAGTTGATCCCACCAAACAATAGCATAATCGGTGAATTCTATGGCTGCCAATTTCATCTTCTTCAATTTGGAATATTCATGGCAGTCAAACACCAGCTCTATTCTTTTCTCCCACTCCAAATAAGCTTCAAGATCAGTTTTACCTTGGAAGGTTGGAATCTTCACCTTTATACTACCCAAATTACTATCAACCCTCTCTACATACCTATCTCCTCTGTTCCCATACCTATCTTCTCTATTCCCATACCTATCTTCTCTATCCCCATACCTAACTCCTCTACCTCCCATTCCATGCCTAAATCTCCCCGCACCCACACTGGACATGCGATCATCCTCCTCTATGTCATTATCATCCCCGTAGTAATCATGAACTTCTTCTCTAACCGGAACCCTCTCTCTCCTACGTGCTTGGGGAACGGGTGGTGGCTGTTCCGCACGTGTATTTTCTACCCGATCTAATCATTCATGAATCGGTTCCATTTCAGCCCTTAACAATCTCCCCATCTCCCTCGTCAATGCTTCCATTATAAACTTTGTATCTACCTTTCCCAACACCTCATCCGAAGTACTTTCTTTAGACATATTCGCTGCAAAGAAAACGTTTGTAAAAAAAAAAATAAAAGAAGCTCCTCACTTCACTCCCTCACGTGTTTCCCTCAAACAATAGTTTACTCAGTTCCACTCCTGTTTCACACAATATATTCGGCTTTTACCCTCAGTATGTCCTCACCTCTCTTGCCTTTTTCCACTCGTAATTTTTTTCTCAAAAGTTCTTTTCAAACTAACCAAACAATAATCAGGATTTCTTAGCCACGTTCACACGAAACAAAAGTTCTTAGGTTCATAGAAAACGAATCACAACGAAACTGATATATATATATATATATATATATATATATATATTTATAATCACTGCACGAATTAAGAAGAGAAATAACAATAGTTGATAAATATTCAACTACACGATCGGTAAAAAAAAAATAAAATTTTGTACTCACGCAATAGTTGATATATATATATATATATATATTTTCTCTTAGATCTGGACACGCACAAACAAGAATATAACAGAATATATAACTTCGATCTGGATCAACGAAATCAAGAACAAGACTAACACAGACTTAGATCTGGTTCAACGAAACTAAGAACAAGAATAACACAGACAGATAACTTCGCTCTAGATCAACGAAATCAAGAATAAAAATAACAGAATATATAACTTCGATCTGGATCAACGAAATCAAGAACAAGAATAACACAGACAGATACTTAGATTTGGATCTACGAAATCAAGAACAAGAATAACACAGACAGATACTTAGATTTGGATCTACGAAATCAAGAACAAGAATAACAAAGATAGATAACTTAGATCTGGACACTAACAAGAAGTTCTGGAAATAATATATAATTCTGTGATCAACGAAATCAAAGAAGAAGAATAACAAGATAGAATAACCTGATGTTAGAGCCCTAGGCTCTGATACCAAATGATATGAACCTCGTCGATTGTATCAAGATTGATGCCAATATTCGTTCTAACCTCTGGTTCGGATGGAAACCGCGACCCAACACCTATATCGAGATGTGAACCTTGGTATAAATGAGGATGCCACAATCAAGGATGAAATACTCGATTGATAAGTCAAGGAGGAATGCCACAGAGAATTCTGATAAGTTCCAGTTAGTTCTCAAACAACAAAGAGAAAACTCTCTCAAATTTCATTCAAAATCAATAATTACCCTTCTTACATCCATCAATATCCTTATATAATGAAACCCTAAAACAAAGGAAAGAAAACAAGATAGCCATTAAGGCCTTACAAATAGAAAACTAGAATGGCCATAATTGCCTTACAAATGGACCAAAACTAAAACAAACAACTATTAAATCAAGCCCAAACCGAAATTATGCCAAGCTTTCTCTTATTCAGCCCACTCAATTGCCTTGATGATGTTAATCAAGCCTTGGTCTTCATGTGGGTTCATCTTGGGCTTTAATAATTCATAATCAGCCCATGTATCTTGAATTAGGCCATTGAGTGCTTCTTTGAATCTCTTAGCCCTTGCCCTTGTTATTGGCACAATCGGAACATGCAATGGATCCCTTGGTGCAGCTTCCTTATTCTCATCACTTACCCTTAGTAATTCGTCCTGCGTTGGTTACAGGCTCTGTAGGACATTCCTCCATAAGCACAGATTTAAGGTCTATGCTGACCATGATTGCATTCATGTTGGTTCCACTTAATAAAGTTATCCCGGTTAATGTTTCGTTTGTGAGGAAATAATAATGTAGAAGATAACGCTGATATTTAAAGACATAAATCTAAATTAACATCATTCATTTCATACATTCATATCAAATGCTATAGTTCGGCATAAAATTAAACATGATGCATGAGCATATATTTAATGAACTAAAAAATCCCTAAAATTAGTTGCTATGCCACGATAATCCAACATCCCACAAGTAAATGCCTAGGTAGGCTAGGTCAAATCCCTACATGTTAGATCGAGACATTTTCAATCGAATAATACACCAGAATAACTCTTTATTCTTATATTAACTAACCATCGTTTTGATTTAGTCAGGACAATAAATTAACAACTTAATTAAGTCCTTTATGAGTGTGACCCATCGTTTCAGAATTCATGAACTGAACTTGAGAGTGCCTAGGTAGGCTAGGTCAGTCCCAAAATACATTCTGAAAACCTATCCGTTAGGAAGTCAACCTTGGTATTGACTTTTGTGGACACCCTCCGTAGGGAGGACGAAGGCAAAGCCGTCACGAGGCGCCACTCAAGCCTCACGGTGTTGAACTAACAATGGAGACTGCGGGATATAATGTCATATATTCCTCTCCCACTCACTATTTGTAATTTAGAATTTTCTTTAAACTAAGAGTTTCTAAAACTCTATGTGTCTAGTATTTACTTAGATTCTACGGCTAATATAAAATCTAAGTGTACTAGTTATAATAAATTAGTCAATTTTAACTCTTAAAATATAATTTATTATTTCAATTTCTAATTTACATAAACTATTTAAATAAACTAGAAATTAAATGTGCAATTACCAAGTTTTAACTATTAAAACTAAATCACATTATTTGGTCCAATTATGTCATTAATGTTTAATCAAATAAAATATAACATTAAATGGACATAACTAATCTAATTAAACACTTTAATATATAGATTAGTTATTATTGAGACTTGCCAAGGTTTTACTCCTAAAAACTAATCTCATTATTTAATTCTTTTTAATCAAGTAATTAATCTAATTAATCTTAATTAATACAAAGAATCTAACTAATCAATTTAATTAAACACTTTAATATAGATTAGTTATTAATGAGATTTACTAGAGGTCCACGTGTTACCTTAACACGCACCCTAGGTCAAGACGAAACCCTAAGCAATCCTAACGCATGTGAAAGTGCGGCTGCCAGCAGTGTAGTTGCACGCACGAAAGGTGCGCGCGGCCTTCGCGCGAGCCGCGTTTTCGCGCGGGTTCTTGGGTTGTTTCGCCCACGATTTTTCGCTCCAATTTTCTGCACTTTTTTCAGAAAATATTCAACAATATTTTTCCAGAAAAATCAGCAAAAAATCGTTCGCAAAAAACACGAAAAAAAAGGCCCCAGTGCAAACGCGACAGCAGCCGCACGCGCTGGGGGTGCGACCGAGGCCGCCGGGCACGCGCGACCGCCAGCGCTCGAGCGCGAGGGTGCGCGGCCACTAGCGCGCGAGTGTTTTCGGCCACTAGCGCGCGAGCGCGAGCAGCCGCTGCCTTTGGGACTGTGCAATCGTTTTTTTTTTTTTCCATTTCTTCTTCGCATCATTCGCTTCTTCGACTCTTCGTAGGGAAGATCGATTACAAGAATAACAATAATATATATATATATATATATATATATATATATATAACTTTTGCCATAAACAATTGGCCAAAAAGTAAAAATTCATTCTATAACCCATTCACCATATAATTAACGACCAATTACGATTTTAAAATTATACAATCAAATTATATAACAATAAAAACAAATCATATATTCTAGATTTGTGCCTACACAATAATATATCACAGATCAAGAATAAAAAAAAATAATAAAATAAACAAGAAATATGTAGTTTTTCTTTTTCTTTTGCGTATATACAAAAACTTAGAACCAATGTCTCTGATACCAATTGAAGGGAGTTTTAGAAAAGATTTTGATTATCGTATAACATACGGAATTAGGTTTCAAAATTTTTTCTTATATTGAAAACCTTTTTCAATCAGGAACGAGTTCCTGCATATACGCAGAAAAAGACTTTAGAAACTACATACCTTTTTCTTGATTTTCTTTTTCTGATTCTTCGATCTACTACCAGATCTTCCGAGCTATGACCCACGGTCTGACAACGTGTGTGTGGGCATGTCACGGCAAGAGATGGAGGTCACATGAAAAGAACGCTGGCCGAATCCTGCAAAAGAGGTGAGAGTCAGAAATGTTTTTTTTTCTTTTCTCTCTTTGGTGGCCGAACTCTCTTTCTTTTTCACTTGTGTGCTAGGTTCGGTTTTTTTTTCTAACTATATAATACTTATATAGTAGTCATTTAGGGTTTAAGTTTGACCAAGTCAAAATAGGATTCTAAATCCTTTTTATTTTTAGTCTCCCTAAAGATTTGAACCTGTGACCTCTTGGACTATTAAAATAATCTAATTATTTTAATTCTTTTGTCCTAGTCATTATTTAATCACATGACCTCATATTTAATAAATAGAATTAATAATTAATAATTATTAATTTCTATTATTTTATTAAATATTTAATTAATTAAATAATCACATTATTTAATTATTCTCTTTTATTTAAATCGCATTACTTTCGTAACACTATTAATTGGACTATCCAATTAATCTACCGTGACCCTCGTTACCAACAACTATAAGAGCTAGCAAGGGGACCTAATGGACCCACAGTTTTGAGCTCCAATAATATTTAGTAATATTAATTAAAACTCTTTAATTAATATTTCACGATTATTAACCTCGGAGTTATTCCACTAAAAACTCGAGGTTGCACTCTCAGAACCGTAGACGTGTTTATACAATCTGAAGTCTCAGTGTCCATTGATATAGCTAATTGCATGTAGTGTGATCCTCCACAAATAGTTCATAACTAGAGCTGAGTCATAAAGTCCGTTATACCCCTCTAGAAATATGTTTTCCTTTAAGTACCCTTGATTCTCTAATGAACAATTGTATCCTATCTTCCTCACGGAAGAAGGAGAGCGCTCATAATCGTTCAAGCCCCGAATCAACCCTTAAGGGAACTACTTATCTACTTCAATCAAGAAGGAGTGGATTCCACTATTGGGTTCAAACCTTCCCAGCCACAAGCCAAATCGCAACTCCAAGATACGGAGGTATTGGTTGAAATTCTCATCAACCTCACTCATGGTAAATCAAAAGTCACGATCCAACCTGAAGGAGTCGATAAGACACTCAGGATTAAGATCACCTATAAATAGCCATCGTTTATCGATTATATATGAATTTCATCTTCTAACGGATCTTGGTGAGAGATTTATATAAATCGTGGCCCAGTCCTATATGATCTTATCATATAAGGTGCCTCCATTTTCATGTCAACTACATGAGAGGTCTAGGATAAGACCACCGTACTTTACAGAATGGACCGCAGCAGTAGATCAATCACAAACAAAGTACCCAGCTTTGTTCGCTCTCTACGGACTCTTTAGATTGCACATCTCAAAATGAATCCTCTATGTATATGACCATCATATACTCATTATGAGATTACATCTTGCAATTTAGGATGTTCTTGCACAATACGAATGTATTACTGAATATAACACTTTTATAAACTTGAATGATATTCTGAATAATTCTTATTATTTTCTTTAACCATTTACAATTACAAGCTTTAGGGCATAAAGCCCAACAAACAACAGAGGAGGCTTCAATAACAATCAATCTAGGGGCAGAGGTAACAATAATCGTGGAAAGAGAGACATAGGAAGGTGGAATAATAACAGGCCTACACGCCATATTTGCAACAGATCTAGACATTCTGCAATCTAATGCTATAACAGGTATGATCAAGCTAATCCTGGCCAAAATTCTAACAATGTACCTAGTGGTCATACATCTATGCATATTAATACACAAGGTGAAGGTGGTAATTATCAAAGACCAAATGTGCAGCCAGGGAACTATCAGATGCAGCAAGGTCACTTTCAAGGCAATCAATCTGGTTATTAAGGAAACCATCAAGCATACTTCAATCAATATCATGCCACTCTAGACTCGATTGCAGACCTTGCTTGGTATGCTGATAGTGGTGCTACCAGCCGTGTAACTTCAGATTTTGGTACTATCTCAACCTTTACTCATTACAAAGGTCCTAATAAGATGTTAATCGGTAGTGCTCAACAATTGGCAATTTGTAATAATGGTAACACTTTGTTTAATTGACACACCAATCCTATCCAGCTTTGACAAATGAAAAATGTCCTTTATGTTTATAAAATAACTAATAATCTTCACAAAAAACAACAATGATGTGACTGAGTTTTTTTGGCAATTGTTGTGTTGTTAAGGTCAAGATTTCCAACAGAGTGTTGCTCTATGGAACTCTTAAAGATGGCCTATATCAGCTGCAGTTACAAGGAACAAAGGTTAACTTACCTGGTCTTCAATTAGGAAATACTTCCATTTATCTTGCTAATTTTCATCTTGGTCAATGTAATAAACTTACACACTATCAAATCACTACTTGTGATGTTGCTACTGTCATTGATAATCAGACTTATGTATCTTCTTGTACTAGTTCATCTTTGATTAATACTGCAAATGTATCTGCTGGTCATGTTACAAATATTGTTTCCATATGGCATTTGTAAGGAAAAAGAAAATCGCACAGTGGAGGTTTAGGCGAGGGTTTAAAATTTTTCTTTTTGACTTTTGAAAACTCTTTTTCAATTCAACCGATTTGTACATATATGAATAATAGAACACAAAAGACTACCATTGTTTGTTTCTTGATTGATATGATCCCTTTTGTTACCACCAGATCTTTCGACCTATGACCCACGGTCTGACAACGCATGTGTGGGAACATCACAGATATAGAGATGGAGGAGGAAAGGAAAGTAAAGAAGACAATACCATTCTTCTTCTTTGGCCAATCGAACCTACAAGGAAAAGAGAGAAAACTTTTTCTTTGTGTTTGATGCACCCTTCTAATAATTGCCTAGGGTTTGCTTAGTTTCTTTTACTGATAACATAATATTTATATATCAATTTCTAGGGATTAGGTTTGACCAGCTCAAATAGGATTATAAATCCTATTTAATTTGGTCACCACTAGAGTTTGAACTCTTGATTTCTAGGGACTATTAAATAATTTTATTATTTAATCAAACCCTTTTATTTTATCAAGGTTCGATATTACAACCTCTTATTTAATAATTAAAATTAATAATTCTAAATTATTAATCTTTATTTAATTATCAAATTATTAATTAAATAATCATATTATTTAGTCAATTTTCTTTATTAAAACGCATTACTTTCGTAATACTATTTATTGGACAATCCAATTAATTTACTGTGAACCTCATTACCAACAACCTTAACGGCTAGCAAGGGGACCTAATGGACCTATAGTTTTGAGCTATAATAATACTTAGAAATATTAATTAAAACTCTTTAATTACTATTTCGTGATTATTAACCTCGGAGTTATTCCACTAAAAACCCGAGGCTGAACTCTCAAAACTGCAGATGTTTTGCACAGTTTGAAATCTCAGTGTCCATCAATATAGCTACTTGCATATGGTGTGATCCTCCACAAGACTTTCATAGCTAGAGCTGGATCATAATGTTTGTTATACCCCTCTAGTTATATCTTTTCTTTTAAGCACTGTTGATTCTCTAATGAACAATTAAATCCTGTCTTCCTTACGGAAGAAGGAGAGTGCTCATAATTTTTCAAGCCCCGAATCAACCTTTAATGGAACTAGTCATCTACTTCAGTCAAGAAGGGGTGGATTATGATATTGTATTCAGATCTTCCCAGTCACAAGACAAATCGTAACTCCAAAATACTAAGGTATTGATTGAGAAAACTACATTTGATCTCACTCATGGTAAAGCAAAAGTCACGATCTAACCTGAAGGAGTCAATAAGACACTCAGGATTAAGATCACCCATAAATAGCCATGATATGTCGATATATATGAATATCATCTACTAACGGATCTTGGTTAGAGATTCATATAAATTGTGGCCCAGTCCTATATAATTTCATCATATAAGGTGCCTCCATTATCATGTCAACTACACGAGTGGGCTAAGATAAGACCATTGTACATTATAGAATGGAGCGCAGCAGTTGATCAACCACAAACAAAGTTTCTAGCTTTGTATGCTATCTAAGGATTCTTTAGATTGCAAGTCTCAAAATCAATCCTCTTATACATGACTTTTATATACTTATATTGAGATTACATTTTGCAATCTTGGATGTTATGTACAATATATCAACATATGAACTAAAATAAACTACTTTTATTTTGAATGAATAACAACTATTTTCATTAATGTTTAGTCACATTTACTATTACAAGACTTTAGAGCATAAACCCCAACAATCTCCCACTTGCCCTAAAGCATGTGACACATATTTCGTAATCCTAGACCCTCTAAGTGACCTTTAAACACTTTAACCGTCAAGGTCTTCGTAAACGGATTAGTAAGATTGTCCTGCGATGCAATTTTCATCACGGTCACGTCTCCTCTATGTACTATTTCTCTGATGAGCTGATATTTCCTCTCTATACGCTTCCCTCTTTTATGGCTTCTTGGTTCTTTGGAATTAGCCACAACACCACTATTATCGTAATAAAGTGTCATGGGCTTATCCATATCTGGAACCACTTCCAGATCAATTAGGAACTTACGAAGCCATACAGCATCCTTAGCCGCTTCACCTACATGCTTAGCTTCCATGGTGGAATCCGTAATGCAACCTTACTTGATACTCCTCCATACTATGGCTTTACCACTAAGAGTGAATACTGATCCAGACGTGGATTTTCTTGAATCCTTGTCTGACTAAAAATCAGAATCTGTTTATCCTAATGGGAACAAATCCTATGTGAAATATACTAGCATATAGTTCCTCGTTCTTCGGAGATACATGAGAAAAGTCTTTACAGCAACCCAATAATCTAATACTGGGTTGGACTGATATCTGGTGGCTACTCCCACTACGAAGCAGATGTTGGGTCTCGTGAGTAACATAGCATACATGAGACTTCCTACTGTTGACGCATAGGGAATACTTCTCATATCTTCAATTTCTTGAAGTGTCTTAGGACACTGTTCCTCAGAAAAATAAACGCCATGCCTGAAAGGTAAATTACCTTTCTTGGATTTTTCCATCGAAAATCGCACAAGTACCTTATCGATAAACGATGCTTGAGACGATGATAACAATATGTTTTTGCGATCTCTTTTTAATTGGATCCCCTAGAACATAACTTGCCTCTCCTAAATCTTTCATTTGGAATTGGTTAGCGAGCCAGCCCTTTACTTTTGACAATGTTCTTACATCATTCTCAATGAGTAGGATGTCATCAATGTAAAGAACTAGAATACTATCTTCTTGCCAATGACGCGCTTGTATACACAGGGCTCATCAATGGTTTGCTTAAAGCGATAGGTTTTGATAACAATATCAAACTTATTATTCTAAGATCTAGATGCTTGCTTAAGTCCATAATGGACCTTTGCAATTTGCTAACCTTTTGCTCTTGATCTTGGGATATGAATCCCCTCTAGTTGCATCATGTATGTAACATCCCTAGTTTCGAATATATATGAAAAGTATGATTGAATTCATTTTGAATATGTGAATATGATTTTTATGATTTGAGGGGTGGAAATTATAATTAAATGTATGTATATTTTTAGGTTTCATAATGGACCAATTTGAACGGTCGAAAACAATGCACGAAGAAAAGGGTGAAAATATGGACAGTAGGCATCGCGACCACTCATCGCGACCAGGGATCGCGATGAACAGCTCGCGATGAAAAGGATGATTTGGGGCAGTGAGTATCGCGACCACAGATCGCGATGAAAGTGGCAAATTCGACCAGTGAGCATCGCGACCGAAGCGACGCGACCACCGCTCGCGATACCGGTCGCGATGGCTCAAAAATTTAAAAAAAAAATAGTACCGCATGATGAAGCGGTGAAGCTTCATAAAACAAATTTGAAGCACAATAACACAGAAACAGAATAATCTCAAAACTAGAACGAGAGAGAGAGAGAGAAGAGAAGAGAGGATAGAGAAAGAAGAAAAAGAAGAAGAAGAAGAAGGAGAAAAGAAGAAGAAGAAGAAGAAAAGAGAAAGAGAAGAAAGAAAGGAGAAGGAGGAAGCTTTCAGGTTTGGTGTACACGTATTTTTTGAATTTCTAATTTTCCAGAAGTTTTCGGAATTGTCAAATTTTAGAGTTTCTAAGTTATTTGAATTATATGGATTATAGATTATAGTTTAGATTTGACATATGCGTGTTTTGAAATTTTTTCAGTTTCCAGAATATTTCAGATTGATTGAAATTGATTATATTTGTGTTATTTGAATTATATTAATTATCGAATATAGTTCAGGTTTGATTATACGAGTTTTCGAATTTTTCCAGTTTTCCAGAAATTTTCGGAATTATCGAAGTTTATAGTTTGTGAAGTATTTGAATTCCATTGAGTAGAATGGATAGTTTGAAATTGATTTCGGAATGATTTGAATATGATTTGGTTCTAATAGTATTATGGAAATATATTATTAAGGAAATATATTGTTAAATTATATTATATTGTGAAATGTATCGGAAAATGATTTTGGGGCAATTTGATTCGAAACGAAATTATGAAATACGTTTGCGTATATTTTGGATTGATTTATATGATTATTGATTTATAAATATATTCGTATATTTCCGTTATATTATATTTGATGAAATTTGAATTTGCAAAAATATAAATATATTGCTATGTATTGAAATTGAATTAGATTATTCGGAAAGAAATAAAATATGTTGACATTGGATTGGAGAAAATATTTTGGCTCTGATGTGTATGAACATAGATATGGATATAGGAGGTTGACATGTCAATTGGGTTTCTGTCTGAACAGTACTGTGCCGATTATACCACCCTTTGGATAGTACAGGCCCCAAGTGTCGGTCCTAGGGTTCTGAAATTTGTCATGGGACATATACAGCGGGTGATTCCGTTGGTTTTTCATTCTGATCTAATGTTCGGTGAGTGACCCCGTTTGCGTCCAATGCCGAACAACCCGTAATCCAGTCCAATAACTTATGTTTTGTATGTCAGGAGCCCAATCTGAAAATTGATTTGTCATATGGAAACGTTTGAGAAATTAAGAAAATATGTCTGTTAATTGTTTTTGGATATTTGATTTGATTTCAAATATTTGTATATACGATTTTGTCTACATCCACTAAGCAATATGCTTAGCGTGTTGAGTTTTCTCGCACGCAGGTAACAAAGGTTCCAAGGGCGAAAAATATAAAGAAGAGTAGAGTTTGCAGAACCAGAGTCAGGATCACATCTTTCCTGCATATCTTTTGGTAGTTTGTTTGTATTAAGTTTATATATATTTTGATACCGTATGCATATACAGAAAATGTTTGTAAATATTTAACGAGCTTCCGCTATGTAAATATTTTATGATATGTTTATGTTATGTGAATCTTTATAAATGATATTGTGATAAATGGGTTGGTATGTCGCACTATATTTGGAAGGGTGCGCAAACATTGATTTGAGAATTTGGAAGTTGATTTTATGAAGTTGAACTATAAATAGGTTTTGGAAAGTCAGAAAAACAAAGGAAACTCTGGCAAAATTTTCAGAAAATCTTTGTGGACCATAATTTTCAAGTATTTATTTGGATCATTACTTAAAGTTTCTGTTCTGAAATTTATTTTCCGTATATGGTAGCGCTCCCCTATTCGGTACGAGCGGATTCGGGTCGGGGGGTGTTATAGTTTTTGGTATCAGAGCAATGGTTTTGGCGTTCCTAGACCAGAGCAAAATATTTTGTATATAATAGTATTGTATATGCATTCATTGTAGAAAAACAGGAAGATGTGACTCTAATCTGCAGAATTCCTCTTCTGTCTTGTGTAGGAAATGGAACCATTTAGCATTAATAGTCTTGCCAGTGTAGCTGGGGGAGATGGAGGAGATTCAGTGAGCCCAGGGGTGGCTGGACCAGAGAGGCAGGGTCAGCTAATTAATTTGCAGGATATGGCAGACTTTTTCCAGTGTGTGGCCAGAGTAGTGCCACGAAGGTCAGCAATAGAAAGGTTGGCCAAATATAGACCTACAGATTTCTGTGGCAGAAGAGAGGAAGATGCATCCGCTGTCGAACATTGGTTTAAGCGGACTGAGCGGATCTTAGAGCAATTACATTGCACACCAGAGGAGAGTCTAGAGTGTGCAGTTTCTCTTTTGTAGGAGGACGCTTATCAGTGGTGGACCTTCATTGTCGAGACAGTACGGCAGGAGGAACGGACTTGGGAGTTTTTCCAGAAAGAGTTCCGGAGGAAGTATGTTGGCCGTATCTATATAGAGAATATGAAAAGAGAATTTATGAACTTAAAACAGAGACAGATGACAGTCACCGAATATGAGCGAGAATTTATAAAATTAAGTAAGTATGCGACTGAGATGGTGATGGCGGAGGAAAATAAGTGTAGGAGATTTGAAGACGGATTAAATGATTACATACGTCCTCAGATTGCAGCTTTTGAGATGATTGAGTTTCCTAGACTAGTATCAGCAGCCCTTAGTATTGAAAGGGTTCGAAAAGAGGAGCAGGCTAGAAAGAACTGGAGTCAACAGAGAAGAGGTCCAGGACAAGCTAGTTCGTCCCAGCAACCAAGTAAGAGATATAGAGGACCTCAGACGAGTGTACAGAGGCAGACACAGAGACCTCCAATTCCAGTCAGACCAGGACAGTCGGTTACTTCAGTAGCTAGTGCTCCTGGAAGTACAGCGAGAGGACCAGCTTTGGCAGTTTGTAAGCACTGCGGTAGACAGCATCCGGGAGAGTGCTAGAGATTGACTGGAGCTTGTTATAGATGTGGATCCCGAGATCATTTCCTGAGGGATTGTCGGCAAAATCAGACTGTTTCCGGTAGGCCATTAGAGAGATCAGTTCCTACGGGTTCCAGAGGGAGGAGATCCAGTCAGGTAGTGACTGAGGCTAGCAGACATAGAGGAGTAGTAGAGTCTTCAGGAAGGCAGGATAGTAGTGCCCCAGGTAGAGCCTATGTGGTTAGGGCTCAAGAAAATAGGGATGCACCAGATGTGATCACTGGTACGATTTCTATTTTTGATATTACTGCTATTGCATTGATAGATCCAGGATCTACACATTCATACATATGTGATGCCATGTTGAGAAATAGAAATTTGAAAACTGAATCTATTGATTATGAGATAGTGGTGAGTAATCCTTTAGGGCACAGTGTGATTGTAAACCGGGTATTTAGAAATTGTCCTATTGGAATTCAGGGGTATAAATTTCTAGGTGATTTAATGGAATTACCATTTCATGAGTTTGATGTAATATTGGGCATGGATTGGTTAACCAGACACCAGGTTATAAGTGATTGTAGTTTGAAGCGAGTAATGCTTAGATTAGTAGATGGTACAGAGGTGATAATGGTGGGTGATAGGAGGGATTATCTCTCTAATATTATTTCAGCCACTGCTGCTCAGACATTGATCAGAAAAGGTTGTGAAGCATATCTAGCACATGTGGTTGATTTACAGAGGATTGAATCTAGTTTGCAGAATATACCCACTGTATGTGATTTTCAAGATGTATTTCCAGAAGAACTCCCTTAATTACCGCCGGAGAGAGAGGTGGAATTTGTGATTGATGTGATACCAGGTACCATTCCAGTATCGATTCCTCCGTACAGGTTGGCACCTGCAGAATTGAAAGAATTGAAAATACAATTACAAGAATTGTTAGAGAAGGGATTCATTTGACCTAGTGTATCCCCATGGGGAGCACCAGTATTGTTTGTGAAGAAGAAAGATGGGTCGATGAGATTGTGTATTGATTACAGGCAACTAAATAAGCTTACCATTAAGAATAAATACCCGTTGCCTAGAATTGATGATTTGTTTGATCAGTTGAGATGAGCCAGTGTCTTCTCAAAAATTGATCTCAGATCGGGATATCATCAGTTGAGGGTGAAAGATTCTGATGTTCCGAAAACAGCTTTCCGAACACGATATGGACATTATGAATTCGTCGTAATGCCATTTGGGTTGACTAATGCACCAGCAGCCTTTATGGATTTGATGAATCGTACTTTTCGTCCGTATCTGGATCAATTTGTGGTGGTATTCATAGATGATATTCTGATATATTCGCAGAGTCCGGAAGAACATGATCGACATCTTCGAATAGTGCTACAGACTCTGCGTGAAAAGAATTTGTATGCCAAGTTTAGTAAATGTGAATTCTGGTTGAACGAAATTGCTTTTCTGGGACATGTAGTATCAGTTAAGGGTATTACAGCTGATCCCAAAAAGATTGAAGCAGTGATGAAATGGAAGCCTCATAAGAATGTTACTGAGATCAGAAGTTTTCTAGGCTTAGCCGGATATTATAGACGATTTGTAAAAGGATTTTCATCCATTGCCACTCCTTTGACTAAATTACTACACAAAAATGTCAAATTTGAGTGGAATGAGAAATGCCAGATAGCTTTTGAGAAATTGAAAGCGATGTTGGTTGAAGCACCAATTCTAGTACAGCCAGTATCCGGTAAAGACTATGTGATTTATAGTGATGCTTCACACAATGGCTTAGGTTGTGTGTTAATGCAGGAAGGAAAAGTGGTTGCTTATGCTTCTAGACAGTTGAAGACTCATGAACAGAATTATCCAACACATGATTTGGAACTTGCAGCCATAGTGTTTGCTTTGAGAATATGGAGGCATTATCTTTGTGGAGAGAAATGCTACATTTATACGGATCATAAGAGTCTAAAGTATTTGCCTACCCAGAAGGAACTCAACTTAAGGCAGAGAAGATGGATGTAATTAATTAAATATTATGATTGTGTTATTGATTACCATCCAGGAAAGGCAAATGTTGTTGCTGATGCTTTGAGCAGGAAGTCTATAGTTGCATTGAAAGCTATGAATGCTCATTTGAAATTAACCTCAGATGATGCTATTTAAGTTGAACTGACACTCAAGCCGAATCTGATCCAGCAGATACAGGAAAAACAGCAACAAGATGAGAAACTTGTGGCTATTAGTGGACAAGTCCAGGAGGGAAAAGATATTGAGTTTGCGATCAGGGATGATGGTACTTTGTGCTTCAAAAACAGAATCTGCATTCCAGATGATGAGGAGTTGAGAAGGGCAATTCTGACAGAGGCACACAGTAGTGCATATTCGATGCACCCTAGTAGCACGAAAATGTATAGAGATCTGAGAACTCAATATTGGTGGTCAGGTATGAAGAGGGATGTGGTGGACTTTGTAAATAGATGTATGACATGCCAACAGGTAAAAGCAGAACACCAAGTTCCATCAGGTTTGCTACAGTCAATACCCATACCTGAATGGAAATGGGATCGCATTACCATGAATTTTGTCACAGGATTACCCCTTATACGGAGTCATCATGATGCAATTTGGGTCATAGTGGATAGACTGACCAAGTCAGCACATTTCTTACCTGTCAGAATAGATTATTCTTTGGACAGATTAGCAGAGCTATATCTGAAAGAAATAGTTCGATTACATGGAGTGCCAGCTTCTATTATTTCAGACAGAGATCCAAAGTTTACGTCCAGATTCTGGAAGAAATTTCAGGAAGCTCTGGGTACTCGATTAAGCTTCAGTACAACTTTCCATCCACAGACAGATGGACAGTCGGAACGAGTAATTTAGGTGCTAGAAGATATGCTCCGGAGTTGTATTATTGATTTTGAGGAAAGTTGGGATGATCATCTTCCATTGGTTGAATTTGCTTATAACAATAGTTATCAGACGAGCATAGATATGGCACCGTATGAAGCATTATATGGAAGAAAATGCAGGACACCTTTGTGCTGGACAGAATTGGGAGAAGACAAGTTGGTTGGATCTGATTTAATCAGACAGACTGAAGAAAAGGTTAAGATCATAAAGGAAAGACTGAAAGTCGCTTTCGATCGTTAGAAGTCATATGCAGATTTGAAAAGAAGAGACATTGCATATGAAGTCGGTGATAAAGTATTGAGATACAACCTGACTTGACATATGAAGAAGAACCTGTGGAGATTCTAGACAAAGAGCTTAAGGAACTCCGGAATAAGACAGTCCCCTTAGTAAAGATTATCTGGAGAAACCATAATGTAGAAGAAGCTACATGGGAAAGTGAAGAGATCATGAGACAACAATATCCACAATTATTCGAATAAGGTAAATTTCGAGGACGAAATTTCTTAAGAGGGAAGAATTGTAACATCCCTAATTTCGAATATATATGAAAAGTATGATTGAATTCATTTTGAATATGTGAATATGAGTTTTATGATTTGAGGGGTGAAAATTGTAATTAAATGTATGTATATTTTTAGGTTTCATAATGGACCAATTTGAACGGTCGAAAACAATGCACGAAGAAAAGGGTGAAAATCTGGATAGTAGGCATCGCGACCACTCTTCGCGACCAGGGATCGCAATGAGCAGCTCGCGATGAAAAGGATGATTTGGGGCAGTAAGTATCGCGACCACAGATCGCGATGATCAGCTCGCGATGAAAGTGGCAAATTCGACCAGTGAGCATTGCGACCGAAGCGACGCGACCACCACTCGCGATACCGGTCGCGATGGCTCAAAAATTAAAAAAAAAAAATAGCACCGCATGATGAAGCGGTGAAGCTTCATAAAACAAATTTGAAGCACAATAACACAGAAACAGAATAATCTCAAAACTAGAACGAGAGAGAGAGAGAGAAGAGAAGAGAGGATAGAGAAAGAAGAAAAAGAAGAAGAAGAAGAAGAAGGAGAAAAGAAGAAGAATAAGAAGAAAAGAGAAAGAGAAGAAGGAAAGGAGAAGGAGGAAGCTTTCAGGTTTGGTGTACACGTATTTTTCGAATTTCCAATTTTTCAGAAGTTTTCGGAATTGTCAAATTTTAGAGTTTCTGAGTTATTTGAATTATATGGATTATAGATTATAGTTTAGATTTGACATATACGTGTTTTGGAATTTTTTCAGTTTCCAGAATATTTCAGATTGATTGAAATTGATTATATTTGTGTTATTTGAATTATATTAATTATCGAATATAGTTCAGGTTTGATTATACGAGTTTTCGAATTTTTTCAGTTTTCCAGAAATTTTCGGAATTATCGAAGTTTATAGTTTGTGAAGTATTTGAATTCCATTGAGTAGAATAGATAGTTTGAAACTAATTTCGGAATGATTTGAATATGATTTGGTTCTAATAGTGTTATGGAAATATATTATTAAATTATATTATATTATGAAATGTATCGGAAAATGATTTTGGGCAATTTGATTCGAAACGAAATTATGAAATACGTTTGCGTATATTTTGGATTGATTTATATGATTATTGATTTATAATATATTCGTATATTTCCGTTATATTATATTTGATGAAATTTGAATTTGCAAAAATATAAATATATTGCTATGTATTGAAATTGAATTTGATTATTCGGAAAGAAATAAAATATGTTGACATTGGATTGGAGAAAATATTTTGGCTCTGATGTGTATGAACATAGATATGGATATAGGAGGTTGACATGTCAATTGGGTTTCTATCTGAACAGTACTGTGCCGATTATACCACCCTTTGGATAGTACAGGCCCCAAGTGCCGGTCCTAGGGTTCTGAAATTTGTCATGGGACATATACAGCGGGTGATTCCGTTGGTGTTTCATTCTGATCTGATGTTCGGTGAGTGACCCTGTTTGCGTCCAATGCCGAACAACCCGTAATCCAGTCCAATAACTTATGTTTTGTATGTCAGGAGCCCAATCTGAAAATTGATTTGTCATATGGAAACGTTTGAGAAATTAAGAAAATATGTCTGTTAATTGTTTTTGGATATTTGATTTGATATGAGCCCCATATATTGTTTATATATATGTTATTTATAGTTTTAATTGATTTCAAATATTTGTATATACGATTTTGTCTACATCCACTAAGCAATATGCTTAGCGTGTTGAGTTTTCTCGCACGCAGGTAACAAAGGTTCCAAGGGCGAAAAAGATAAAGAAGAGTAGAGTTTGCAGAACCAGAGTCAGGATCACATCTTTCCTGCATATCTTTTGGTAGTTTGTTTGTATTAAGTTTATATATATTTTGATACCGTATGCATATACAGAAATGTTTGTAAATATTTAACAAGCTTCCGCTATGTAAATATTTTTTTGATATGTTTATGTTATGTGAATCTTTATAAATGATATTGTGATAAATGGGTTGGTAAGTCGCACTATATTTGGAAGAGTGCGCAAGAATTGATTTGAGAATTTGGAAGTGATTTTATGAAGTTGAACTGTAAACAGGTTTTGGAAAGTCAGAAAAACAGAGGAAACTCTGGCAAGATTTTCAAAAATTCTTTGGACCATTTTCAAATGTTTTTACTATACATATAATATATGTTTATCTACAGTAAAAGTTAGTTTTTAGTACATAGTAGCGCTCCCTGATTCGGTCCGAGCGGATTTGGGTTAGGGGGTGTTACAATGTAGATGCTCTCATCAAGATTGTCATTTAAGAATGCAGTATTGACATCCATTTGCCAAATTTCCTAATCGAAATATGCAGCTATGGATAAGTGTATCCTAATAGACTTAAACATAGTTACTGGCAAGAAGATCTTTTCATAATCGATCCCTTTTTTTTTTGGTATAACCCTTTGCCACTAGCTTTACCTTGAAAGTCTCTACCTTCACGTCTACTCCTCTCTTTCTCTTGTAGATCCATTTACACCCTATGGGTTTCATCCTATCAAGTAAGTCTATCCCAGACGGAGTTGGAGTACATGGACTCCATCTCGAGATTCATGGCTTTTAGCCATTCCTCTTTGTCAGAATCTTCCATTGCATGTCTAAATGACAATGGATCATCCACACTATCATTGAAAATAACACCCTGTGCCTCTCCAATACCTAAATAGCATTCAGGTTATCGTACAACCCTCCCACTATATCTAGGTGATAGTGTATCCTGACTAGAAATTGTCTGACTATCAGATGTGGATGGAACAATATTCTTGTCAACAACTTTTGTTAACTGACCACTGGTCGAACTAAGTTCTAGCTCTTTTAATACGATCTTTGATCAAGGTTTATGATCTCTCATATAATCATCTTCAAGAAACGTTCTGTTTGTCGAAACAAACACTTTGTTTTCTTGAGGATAATAAAAGAATCCACCTCGGGTTTCCTTTGGGTATCCTACAAACAAGCATACTTGTGAACAAAATTCTAGTTTTCCACTTTTTTTCCTCATTACATTCCTAGACAGCCCCAAATGCGAAAATGTCATAAACTAACTCTACAACTATTCCACAACTCTAGAGGAATCTTGGGAATAGACTTGGATGGAACTACGTTCAGGATGTATGATGCCGTTTCCAATGCAAATCCCCAGAAGGAATATAGTAATGATGAGAAGCTAATCATAAACCTCATCATTTCCACCAGGGTCCTGTTTCTCCTCTATGCAACACCATTCTGCTATGGTGTTCCTAGAGATGTGAGTTGGGATAATATCCCATGCTTAACCATGTAGTCTTCAAACTTTTGGTCAAGATACTCAGTTTCACGATCTGATCATAGAGCTTTGATTGTTTTGCTTAATTGATTTTCAACTTTAGCTCGGAATTCTTTGAACATTTCAAATATTTTCGACTTACGTTGCATTAGGTAAACATATCCATATCTTGAGTAATAGCCAATAAATGTGACATAGTACTCATACCCACCTCTAGCTCTAACACTCATTGGTCCACAAACGTCTGAGTATATAAGCTCTAATAGTTGTGTAGCCCTAATCATTTTTCCAGTAAAAGGTCTCTTGGTCATTTTACCTTCTAGACAAGATTCACATATGATCGATCAATATTTGTTACATATTTACGACCCTTAGACCGTATCTTTTAATTGTATTATTGAGTATTTTTGGTGCTTTTCACGTGTTTTCCTTGAGTGTGCAGGTTTAGGGACCTAAATGATGATTTTGAATATTTATGGGGGAAAACGTGTAAATTCAGTAACTTTGGGTAAGGGCATCTGTGAAAGAATAGCAAACTTCTGGGGCAAAACTGTAATTTCAGAAAGTTCCACCAATTTAAGTGAAACGGTGCGTTTTGCACCTAAGGATTCTCACTTAAATGGAACGGCGCCGTTTTGGCACCAAAGGGATGGTGCAAAACGGCGTCGTTTTGAAGTCTAAACAAAGAAAATCACACAGCGCCATGCACAGCCCCTCGCCTCTCCTCGCGATGAAGACGCCCGTGCCAACCAGTGAGCACGGCGAGCTCGACCGCGACCAGACCCAGCTCGCGATGCAGCTCGCGATGAAGAAGAGAGCAACGTCCAGTGAGCAGCGCGAGGAACCGAGCGCGACCCGTGCTCGCGTGGAGAGCTCGCGGTGCAGAAAGAAAATGGCAGCAGTGAGCTGCGCGAACAGCGAGCTG